>VXBJ01006181.1:0-34029 GCA_013400055.1 Nycticryphes semicollaris
GTGGGGCCTCACCAGTGCCTAGCCTGGATTAAATTAATTGGGAGGAGAAGACAGGGTAGAGATGAGCTTTTATTTCTTTGATAAGAGTGGAGAGATAGGGAGAATTAAAATAGTAGGACCAGGCTGGGTTGAACTGTGCTGTGGGAAATGTTGGATGCCAGGATGAACACGCGCAGTGCGCAGAAGAGTGTAAGAGCACCATTCCTGAAAAGAGCCCACATGACTAAAGATCCAGTTTCTTACCTTTTTCTTTTATTTTTTTTTTTTCCCTCTAGGACATGGAAAACAAAATCAGAAGTACGCTGAATGAGATTTATTTTGGAAAAACAAAGGACATCGTTAACGGGCTGAGGTAAGGGGGGCTCTGCACTGGCTATTGGACTCCTGTGCTGCCCCGCAGTGCCTGGGGTTCTGTGCCCAGCTGAGCACTGATTTTGTTTGCCACAACTGCCCTGTCCCACACAAAGTCTTTTCATCTCCCTTTTTATTCACCTCTCTTGTGTGTGGAGTGTAGGGAGGGCTTCTACCTCGTAACTGTAGGAATTGGAAGCAATCTTTTAATCCCTTGTTCCCTCACCAGGAAGAAAATAGCCCAATTATCAACACTTGTATTTCGAAAGTATTTGTAATTACGAGGTTTATTCTTCACAGCCCAGAAAGCTATACTTAAATTCTGCCTTCTCCTTCTATTATTCTTAAAAACAGTTCCAGAATTTAGTCATGTCGTTAATGGTTTGCGCTATTTAGGCTTTGGTTTAAATTCTCTCTTTCTCTTAACACCGTGGCTGGTGGAAATATGGTGTAATAGAATGGATTAAGTGAATAAACCCCCTCTGCCTTTCTGTAGGGAAACTCTTCTGTGCTTTTCTGTACACGCTGCTCAGTCTGGTCAGGAATTTCACAGAGAAATCCCAAGCTCGTAGTTTTCATGCTTGTAGAGGAAAGTACAGAACTGTGATGCCAAACCCTTTGATTTTAAACTGCAGGTAGACCTCCTGGTGCAGTGTGAGAATGTAGAATAACCAAAGGGCACAAATAGGTGTGCTGCTGTTCTCTCACGTACTGAAATGTGAGAGAAGATAGAATAATGGTGCTGATTAAGTACTTGTGCTGCCTTCTTAACAGTGTGGGCAGAGGGAGTCCACGGTGTCTGAGAAAGCAGCTGTTCTGGGCTTTTTTGCCAAACCCCAACTTTCCTAACAGGCCTCTATTTTCATTTGTGGTGTGCAGGACTTTAGCCAGGAAGCATTTATTAACATGAAAAGGGAGTGTGTAATACAGTCTTTTTTCCTTGTGAACGTTGCCTTAAGCTTTTGTAATTGAATCTGTTTCCTGTGTCTCCCCATTGCTCTGTTTGAGCCCTGGCACTTTGCGTGTCGGTGAGATGACCTGCTGGGAGCTGGTGACATCTGGAGCATCCACCTTTTGCCTTCTCCAGCCTTTCCCCCGTTTCTTCTAACCCGTGTATTTACACTATTTTTTTCTTCCCGAGCGTGTTCCTGGTGGTTTCCAGAACTCCAGCCTCGTGTCACTGAGTTCTTCTGACTGTTCTTTTTCCCCTCTTTACTTCCCTGGTTTCTAAACTGCTCTCTGTAGATCTATTGATGCTATCCCCGACAACCAAAAGTATAAGCAGTTGCAGAGGGAGCTTTCTCAAGTGTTGACCCAGCGCCAGATCTACATCCAGCCTGATAACTAAACCGATCCAGGTACCCCCCTGCCTGTGAGGTGTGACAACCAGCACTAAACCAGGACTCACCCGGCCCAGGGCTCTGCATGATAACCCTGACCAGAACTAACACCTAACTCCCGCAGACTGAAAAAAGACCTTTGATCCGTGTTTCACCCAAGGGTTATTTCTTAATACAGCCAACTAAATGCTGTGGTTTCTTTTTTTTTATTTTAAATGTTACTCCACCCTTTCTCCCCCCCCCNCCCCCCATCTGAAATATCACGCTCTGAGACGTGGCAGGAACTTACCACTTCGCACTCTGGCTTGAGAGCAAGAAAAGAGCACGTGGTCACGTACCCAAAGTGGTGTCACCTTGGACTGATTCAATCCAGAAGCCCTGGGACTGTGTCCCGTGTGCACCAACCAGTTTTTTAACAGCTGCGGGACCACTTCAGTGAAAAAGTCCCCTGTCATCTTAGTGCCCTCCCTGCAGAAAAGACTGAAATCTTGGCAGTCTCATGGTTTTGAAAAAAAAAAAAAAAACAAATATTAAAAAAATGACTGGTTCTTCCCATGACTTCTGAGTAATGTGAGCTCATCCCATTCCCTATTTGCCTTGAATTTCCTTGGAGCTTGAAATCCAGCCCTGCTCAAGCTCTGCTGAAACTTTTCTGGCCTGCCCTTGCCCAGGGGGGTTTGTTGGTGGCTCTCATTTGCTCTGGAGCTCTGAATGTCTTGGGCACATGGCAGCAACTAACCCTGAGCCAGTTTAACCTTCCACTCCCATTCCTAACAAGTTACAGATGTTGTCTTAAATGCATTAGGCTGACAAAGGGCAAAATGCACTGTTTGTTGATAATGGCCAAGAACCACTTCTTTAGCCTGTGACAAATGCAAATATAAAATGTACATATATACATTTATTAAAGCAGTGGAAGTCTCCAGAGACAAGAGGATGGAAATACTGTTATAAAAATGGTAGGAAAATAACTGCCACAAAGTGCAGCCTTGTTTACAGGAGACAGCATCCAGGCAAATTAGGCTTTGAGGACTGAAGAGGGTGTGAAATATGGTTTATGTGGGCAGAAATCCTACCAAACTGGGTCCTAACCACTTCTCCGTGGTGGCAACTCCTGAAAACTCCAGTGGTATTATTCTAGAAATGATCATCTTTAAGAGGGATTTTTTTAAAAGTCAAATTTCTTAATTGTACCAGTGAAAAAGGAGGTTCCTCTGCAGCCATCTTCAGGGCAGGGAGCTGAGGTGGCCCCTAAAAGATGTGGCTTTTCTTCTCCAGTGAAAGCCGTAGCGAAAGGGTGCCCTGCAGTAATGGTGCTGACGGCATCTCTGTTCTTCTGCTCTGATTCCCTAATTACTCTTGGTAAGGTTAAAACTCAAAAAGCAAACTGAGGAACAGAAACTCTGGCCGCTTTTCCTGCTGGTGAATATTCCGGAGAGGGGATTTTTGCTGGACCTTGGGTGAACAGTCTGCAAAAAAAGGTTCAGGAGCTGCCCTGGCCCTTTTCACCTGCCTGGGTGGAGGCTGGCTTTGCTCTGCCTTCCCGTCAGGGGGATGCGGGGAGCGAGAGCGCTAACACCTTTTGCTGGTGACACACGGGGGCTTTTTCCAACCTGGAACATTCCAAAAAATTTGGGGAATCTCCCTCCAGCTGGAGCTGGAGCTTCTGGGGAAGCGCGTCTTTTGGTGCCATCCTTGCTCGAGGGAATTTTGCTTTGTTTTACTCACCCAAGTGTTGACTTTGCCTTCTGCTTTCTGGATGAAAACAGGCAGCTGAGTTTGGTTTCCTCTAAGCCAGGGTTGAGGTGCTTCTCCTTCCTCCTGACTCCCATGGCAGAAACCCCCCTCATCAGGCACCGCGTCCCCTCTAATTCCCCTTTTCCTCCTTCCCCGCAGGTCTGTGCAGACTTTTGCAGACAAATCAAAACAAGAAGCTCTTAAAAACGACCTGGTGGAGGCTTTGAAGAGAAAGCAGCAAAGTTAAAATACTCCTCCTGCTAACAAGACATGCCATGCACTCATTAGATTTCTTTCTTAGAAAACTCATCCCCCCCTCCCCTACCCCCCCCTTGCCCTTTTCTGTTACCTCACATCACAATTTGCATTCAGTACTCTCCATGCAACGCCATCCTCTCCCCATGAATAAAGCTGTACAAACTTTTTCAGTCTCTGAGGCCTACTTTGCACCACGTTTTACTATCGAGACCTTAGGCTATGTTTCTGTAGAAGTCCATGTATTATTTCTTTCTCCCCTGCACCCCTCTCTTTTCCACCCTCTCCCCCATTTATATGCATAACCACGGATCATTGTTTGTCTTTTTCCTCCCCCACCCCCCTTCCTCCTGCCTTTTGTTACATTGGTGTAAAAAATGTAAAACAAAAATTTATTAAATACTGTGGTGTGTGAAAGAGGAAGAACTGGAAAAAAAAAAAATTAAAAAAAAAACCAAACCCCAACTCTATTCCATGTATGTCTGGGGGCTGGGAACGGGGTCTGGCTGGTGGGAGGGAGGGACGAGAGGCTGTTCCTTGGGGGTTGTTCTGGACTTGAACCGAACCCCACCTGGAAGGAGACGGTGATTTTAGGAGACCTGCTGAAAAGTTCTGCTCTTATATAGCCTGGTTCCAAGGCGCTTTTCTGTCAATTTTTATGAAATGCATCAAAAAAGGGGGTTTTGTTTTGATTTTTTGGTTGGGTTTTTTTTTTTGTAAAGCTTAAATTGAATCTACATCTGATACTTGAGCCTCCATACTCAAAAAAAAAAAAAACAAAAACAAAACATACTACAATAAAAAGATACAAAACCCAATCCCAGGAAGCAGTGTGTGCGGTTGGTGTCCTCCTTATTTCTCTTCTTCCTGCAGCACTACTGGCCTTTGTGCTGGAAATGTCACTGGGAGCAGCTGCTGTGACTGGGGGCGGCTCAGAAACAAAGGCTGATACTGGATTCCATGAACACAGAAAGCAAGAAAGTTGGGTTTTTGCCTTTTTCTTCTCCCACCGAGGTTAGTTGCCTCACTTTTGAGGGTGAGGTGCTCGACTGCTCTTGGCAGGGGGAGCATTACCGGCCTGGGGGTACTTGGGTCCCTTGTGGGATTTCCAGGTGCTGGGACTGGGATGGTGGGATCCCACTGCTGGGACCAATGCGTTGGGCACCCAGGAGATGTATTTAGAGGAGAAGGATTGGGCCAGCTGTATTGGGTGCATTAAAAATCATCTCGGGGGGTGGGGGGACCCCTGTGTGTTGGAACTCCTCAGTGGGCAGAGCAGGGGCAGTTTGGTTTGATTTGCTTCGGTTCTCTTCTCGGCAGTTGGAGGCAGATGGCTCCGAGCATTGATGCTCACCCAACAGCTCCTTCTTTGCTTGGTCCCCGTGTCATTTCTGACCCTTGCCCGGTTGCCCCCCTTGTAACCCCTCAGTGCTCAGAGGGACCATGTGCAGCTTCAGCTCCTACATCCTACAGTTAGAACAAACTTGATCCTGGGGGAGCTGAGAAAGCAAATTCCTTTGGGCTCTTCCTGCCCGTGGCCCTTGGAACCAGTCTGGGGGTGAACCTGTGCAAATTGAGACTCTTGGCACGAACGTTGATTAATGGGCTCTAATTTTCCTTTTCTAATGTGACCTGTTTCACATCCAGGCACCTGCAGCTGGTGATGGTCCTGGGCCAGAGCGTTTCCTGGGGCCATGGTGCAGGACGTGGGTCACAGGCCGGGGGACACGTGTGTGTGTGTGTCTGTCTGTCTGTCTGTCTCAGAGCTGGGATCTGCAGGAGGAACACGTGGAGAATTTGTCGTCGCTGTCTCTTGATTCTGTCAGAGCGTCCTCGGTGTGAACAGCACAGGATTCATTTCTCTTTCAGTCATTTTACTTTTCAGAAAGGTCTTGTTTGACAAGTTTGAGTGACACAGGGCTGATTCCTAACGCTGGGGAAAACTGCACTTTTAGAAAACTGGTGTCTGAATTAGTGAAAACATTTACAGCCAGCTCTGGGATGTGGGATTCAAGGTCTCAGTGATTTTGAGCTCCCCAGGAGCGTGGACGGGGAGGAGCGTGACCCATGCACTTAACCCAAGCTGCCAACAGGGTTATTGCACAACATGAATGTAATTATTATTGTAATTAATTGTATTAATGTAAGTTAGAAAGTTTGCTGAGNCCTCGGTGTGAACAGCACAGGATTCATTTCTCTTTCAGTCATTTTACTTTTCAGAAAGGTCTTGTTTGACAAGTTTGAGTGACACAGGGCTGATTCCTAACGCTGGGGAAAACTGCACTTTTAGAAAACTGGTGTCTGAATTAGTGAAAACATTTACAGCCAGCTCTGGGATGTGGGATTCAAGGTCTCAGTGGTTTTGAGCTCCCCAGGAGCGTGGACGGGGAGGAGCGTGACCCATGCACTTAACCCAAGCTGCCAACAGGGTTATTGCACAACATGAATGTAATTATTATTGTAATTAATTGTATTAATGTAAGTTAGAAAGTTTGCTGAGTTCTCCCTCTCTCTCCCTTGATGGTGGCAATCCTGAGAAATTCTCAGCCCTGTGCCAGAGCCCTGAGCCCTTCCTCCCAAAGCCACACTGCTCACAGTGTCCCACATGGGCTGTCCCTGCTGGGAGCACATGGCTTCTGCTGGGGGAATGGGCCACATATAGTCCTTGTCAACTTTATATTGGTATCGGGATCAATATTGGTTCTTAGATGATAGAATAATTGTCTGAACAACAATAAACTGGCTACTTTTATATATATTTATACCTTCTTATATTAGAGGTTGTGTTTCTGGCTTTAAGAACAGATCTCAGCCAACTGGGACTTGGCAATTACCTGGTGTCCTGACCCTTTGTTTCTGCAAGGTGGATGTGCCACATCCCATCCTGTGCCCCACCGTAGGTCAGCTCAGGAAATCCAGCTCTCCCTAAACCAGCCGTGGCTTCCCCGGCACTAATGTGAGCCGAGATTAAAATAGACTCCTCTAATCAAAGCAAGCCCTGCGGTCTTTAGCTGTAATAAGTAGGTCTAACGAAGCTGGGCTTTCTATCTCCCTAGGAATCTGCTGATGGTTTGTACCAGCACTGGATGGGAATTGTTTTTCTGCAATTCCTCAGGAAAGACAGCACTGGAACCCCTGCTGGCTCCAGGACGGAGAAGGGGCAAGCAGCCCCATTTCCCATGGGCCTGGAGGGAAAGAATCGGGAATTGAGTGAAAAACCCAGCAGCTTTGCTCAAGGGGCTCAAAGACACTGAAAAACATTTTTTCTTTCCAAAACCAAAAGGGTCCTTTCCAAATACCGGCACAGCCAGTGGTTTAATTACCCTGCTCTTGCCATTTGATGGGCATCAGGTGTGCTGAGTCCTATTTCCCAGAGGATGGAGGTCAAGCTGTGGCTTGGCTTCCTCACTGCGAGGAGGGTGACTTCCTTAGGAAGGATAAATGTCACCGGGATGGCCAAGAGATCATAAAACAGTTATAATACAGTTAAATCGATGATAGAACTAAAGGTAAGGGGACAGGCACCAGGGCAGCACTGGGTATGGGGAAAGGAACCCCTTTCCCTGGAGAGGGAGAAAAAGGGGAGCAAAAATAAGAGCTAAGAGCAAGTGCAGGAGAAAGCAAGTTCCTGTTTTTAAAAGGACAAGTCATGTTAGCTTTTTTTTTGCAGGGCCTAAAAGCTGTGGTTGGTTTTCCTCTTGCTGGTTCCTTGAGACTGAGCAGTTCCTCCCCAGCAGAAATGGCTCAGCCCATGGGATGGAGCCAGGGAAGTAGCTCCTCTCCTCTGGGGCCACGGGCTCTTCCCAAACCACTGCTGTTTCCAGCTCTCCACATTGGTTTGCACAGCCCTGAGGGCAGGACAGAGTCATCAGTGTCAGGGATAACCTCATCAGGGAAAGAGGGCAGGACCAAAAAGCAGAGGGGCCGCTTGTCCTGCCCAGGTAAGTGCCTGGGCACCTCACCAGAGAGCGATGGGGCCACTGCCCCAGAAATCCACGCAGATAAAAGGTAGGCAAGGCAAAAAAATAAGAAGTGGGATAAATGGGGACGATGAAGCACGTTAAGGAAGAGGCAGGAGCTGCCAGATAAACTGACAAAATAAACCAAAGGAGGCAGGTGGGGCAAGGACTTGTTTTATAGAGGTGTGAGGTGCACTAATTAAAATAGGTACATGTGGACCCAAACACTTTGGTTTCACTGCTCCTTCTGAGCCGATTCCAGGCACTGCTCTGCAGTGAGAGTCTCTTCCAGAGAAAGCTCGGTGCTGGAGATGTGAGGCCCAAGGAAGTAAGTTGGTGGCAGGTCAGTCATCTCTGTCCCCTCCCTGCAGCACCCCAGGCTCTTCCCGTGTTTTCCAGCATCAGGGAAGCTCCAGCTCATCCCCAAGAGACAGGAGGTAAAGCAGAAGTGACTGAGCACATCTTTGGGGTGTAGAAGCAGTGAAGAGTGACCTTTTGAGGTATCAGATAATTCCCTGTTTATCCTGATAGCATCATTGGTATCCAAGAGGCATGAGGTCTCTCAGCACCATCCTCTGCCCTAGCAGCACATCACCTGCTGGCTCAGGTCCTCTTCTCCCAAGAGCCACCAGGGTGGAGGGGCCAGTTTGCCCAGCATTAAAGCCACCTTTCTCCCGTGCATCGTCCTTTTCTTACTCTGGGGCAGGTCCCTTCATCAACTCTCCGAGCTGTCACCCGGCTGGCCCAGAAGAGCATCCCTCTCCTCATGGGCACCGGCTCTTCCTCTCCGATAAGCGAGGAACTGGAAGGAGATCTGAGGAGAGGTTAAGGCTCTTGACTCACGCGAAGGTGGATCTATGCAACATGTTGGGTCTCACCACCCAAAAATAGGCTGTTTGTGCCAGGAGAGGTGAAAACCAGGCAAAGAACAATGCAGATAAGTGTCTGAAGCATTCAGATATTGGTTCCAACACCACAAATTACTCATCAGCATGCATTTGAGCGTGCCAGCTGAGCAACCATCCAACCACTGAGCAGCATCAACCCACCTGCTCCTGTCTGCCCTGAGATGGGATCGCTCCCTGCAAAGCCCCTCTGGTGGGATGTGATCCCAGAGGGAAAGGATACAACCACATCAAGAGAGAGGACACCCAGGCTGCCCACCAGCCAGGGGAGGTGGTGCAGAACGTAGTCCCCTTCGCCTTGTCCCAGCTCTGGGTTCTTCAGGAGGACACTGAGACCGTAGAGTAAGTTCCCCAGCATCACCAGGGCAAAGAGGGAGTAGGAGACCCCGACGGTGGATTTCCTCTTGTACTGGAAGAAGAAGGGCCAGAGAGAGGAGCTTGGGTGCAGCTCTCTGAAATCTCACTAGAAGATACTATTACTCGCTCTCCCACCAAGAAAAAAAGAGAATAAAAAAAGGTGGTGATTCGGTGCTAAGAGCCTTTTAGTTCCCATTTTGCTCCTAAATAAAGACAAAATGAAAGCACCCACCCTCAAAGTATTGGTATGTTAAAAAAAAAAAAAAAATCAGGTTTGGAGGGAAAAAAAGAAAAAAGGCCCTTACGAAATGATCGGAGGCGGGGACCTGGGACATCTGAGCAAAGAACAGAAAGCTCATCCCACCCTCCCTCTTTGATCTGAAATCTCAGGGACCCCAGGGGCTCCCCAGGCCCAGGATCCATCCCACTCTGCCCCCCCCCCTTACGTTAGTGTAGATCTGGGGGACGCGGGAGCAGAGGTAGAGCACAGAGGAGACGGAGCCGATGGTGAAACCAATGATCTCGCTCCTGCTGAAAGGCTGCAAAGCAAAGGGTGGGGAGGTGGGGCATGAACAGCCCCCCCCCCCCAGTGTTTTCAGAGAGATACTTCTCACCCACACCACAGCTCCCTGTGAGATGCCAGCAGAGCCAAACCCCAACCTTTGATTTCTCCATCTTTCCCTTGCCCCCAACGAGCACCGAGAGGCACAGCACCCACCCCATGGGGCAGTTTATCTCCTCTTCCCGTATTGCCTGGGTGTAGGAACCCCCTCACCTTCAGCCCCAGCTCATCCCCACCAGCGAAGAGCAGAGACCTCCCTTTGAACCTCGCCGGCTCCTGCGCCGCAGCAGCTCCTCTGCCCAGGAAGGAGAGGGTTGACACCGTCCCCAGGGAAAGGAAGACAAAGGCTGCGTTGATCAGGGTGGGGACTGCGGGGAATCAAGTGGAGGGTGGTTATAGGGGTGATCTCCCCCATCAGCCCCCGGGGGTGCCAGGACCCCTCTAGGTACAGAGACCTTCAGACTCTCCCTTATCTTGGGAGGAACTTGGGCAATAGCTGCCACCAGCGTTTTATCTCACAGTGATAGGAGTAAATTGTAAGTTATCAGGGAGGAAACCGCTCCTATCTTGGCAGATCAAGAGCATTCATGTTTCTTTGGGTTTAGGGCTCTTAAAAATCATCCCGTGCATCTAAAAGCTTTTCACCGACTTAACTCACAACAGTGAGTGTTCAAATCCCTGCCAGACCAAGCCCTGCTTTGACAGCAAGACTTGTATGATATTCTGTAAACAAGCTCCCCAGCATTAACGAAACTCTATCATCAGTGGGCCAAATATCAATTGATGGAATAAATTCAAATGGCTTTAGTAAGTTAAATGGTTTCCAGGTTCACAGGAAACTGCAACACTAAAAAGTGGATTTTTCTCTTGCTGTTTAAGCCTTGCAAGAACTGTTCAGGTTCCCTTTTTGCTCCATTTGAACCGGGAGGAACTTCTCCATCAAGTCAAAGCTGCTGTGACTCACAAGCAGAGCCCTGACCCTGACACAGCCGGAAAACAGTCATGAGATCTGGCTGTGGTTTCCAGCTCCAAGGTGGAATCACCCTGTAGCTGTAAGTAATTTCTTTCTATAAATAATGCACCTCACAGGTTTATTTTCACCCCAAATGCTGCCCGTGGTGGCTTGCAGGGTGCCCTGGTTTCAGCTGAGAAAGAGTTAGTTGCCTTTCTAGTGATTACTGTGAGAGCAATGTCAACACCATCTATTTTTTGTTGTTGCTCAGTGGTATTTACATTATTCAAGGACTTTTTTCAGCTCCCCAAAGAAGCACAGACAGAAGGATGGAATGGCCAATGGAACATTCCAGGCCATAGCCCTCATGCTCAGTGTTTAACTAGGGGTTGGCTGGGGTGGGGGAGAAATGCACAATCACTGCTCAAGGTGGTGCCAATTCACCAGGAAGTGAGAGTGACCCGTGTCATTATATTATTACTATTATTATGCCTTTTCTCTTATTGTTTCAATTAAACTGTCTTTATTGCAACCCAGGAGTTTTTCTTCCTCCTTTTTTCCCTTCTTGGGGGAGAAACAGAAAGGGGAGTGAAGCAACTGCATGGTTCTAGTTGGGGTTAAACCCTGACATAGGTATTTTCAGAAGCCCGAGGCATGGGCAGTAGCTATTTGCTCACTGGGGCTTTTGTGAGCACTCAGGTTATCCAAGAGAAAAACCCCAGAACAGAATAGGCACCATCTAAAAGCTGCATCAATGCATCTGTGAAGCATCTCTGCCCCGAAGCATCTCCCCCAGGCATGGAGTCCCCTCCTGGCTCTGCGACCCAAAAGCCATGCCAAGGGGAGCGCAACCCCTTGAAAACCCCAACTCACATCCTCTGCCCCGGTTCTTCACTTTGTAGTAGCCATAGAGTGACAGCATCACCAGGTCTGCCAGCACGTAGTAAACCGCTGTGTAAACCTGTGGGGAGAAAAGTTCCAGCTGATGGCTGGGATGAGCCAGCATCCCAGGGCATGACACGGCATCCCTGGGGAGAAGAGAGCATCCCAGGGTGGAGAGAAGGAAAGGAGCATCCCTGAGTTGGGGAGAAGGGAGCATCCCTGGAGGAGGATAAGGAAAGGAGCATCCCCTGCGGGAAAGAAAGGAAGGGAGCATCCCCTTGTTGGGGAGAAGAGAGAATCCCCAGGGCATGAGAAGGAAGGGAGCATCCCCTGGAAGAGGGGGAGAAGGCAGGGAGCATCCTTGGGAGGGGGGAAGGAATGAAGGGAGCATCTCTGGGGCGGGGAGAAGGAAGGGAGCATCCCCAGGGGGAGGAGAATGGAGTATCCTAGAGCCATTTGGGTCCCTGGTTCCTGGTGATGGGTGAAGCAGTACCTGGCCCATCCCCATCCCTCCTCCCTAGAGTTGGGGGTGCTGCAGAGCTGCTACGGTCAGTACCTGCAGCGGCAACTGATCGGCCAGAAAAGACCCGATGAGGTTTAGGAGGTCTCCGCCCAGCCATCCCAGCAGGAAATATATGGAGAGAGCTCGGTCCATGATGCCTGTTTTACAGGCCTGGTAAAACTGCCTGCAAGAGAGAGAGAGTGGGGCAGAGCCAAAACCCAGACCCTCAGCCAGCTCAGCACTACCTGGGTGGGAACCACCCCCTCTTTCGTTGCTGCTCCCACCTGGACCATGTCCCAAGTGGCTACAGGCCCAAAGCACTCATGGGAGGGGAGGAAAAAGCAAAGGTTTTTGCTCTGGCAAAGCCACGTGCCCCCCTGCAAACTGGCTCCCTGAAAAGTCCTGTGACCCCCCAGGGTGCTCGCAGCAATCCATGGGGCTCAAGCCCTCATGATCCATCCCTCATGTGGGGGCAGAAAGCAGTGGGGGGAAGCACTAGTCACAGAAAATGCCTCTCCAGTTGTGAAATAACCCGATGACGCACCCAGACTGAACGTGACCCCCCCATGTTCCCGTCTGCCACAGTTATGCCCAGCACTTCCAAGAAGCCCAGGGCTGCTGGAAACATTTCTTCCGCAGGTCTGACCTGCCACGACTGCATTGCAGTTGGCTTACGTGGGGTGTTACAGCTGCTGAGCAGGGCAGAAACAATATAATAACAAAGAAAGCTTTGGGGCTGCTCCCTCTCCTCCTCTTAAACCCTATTTTTTTCCAAGCCCAGATTGCTTTTGCCAGGTAGATTTAATAATCTGGGCAAGCTGCACTTGGAATTTGATTTTTAGAGCAGGGTGTTGTGCCCAGGGAAGAGCTCAGCTGGGTTTTTGGAAGCAAGACTTACGGGAAAGAGGCAGCTGCAAAGCAGAAGATGGAAACCAGTCCCAGGACGACGCTGGCGATGTCCCGGCCATCCTGGGCGCACTCGTTGAACACATCCATCACCCAACGGGAGCCATTGGGACAGTCGGAAAGATTCCCGGTGGGGAGACCCCTCCAGCCCCCCGCAGCCATGGCCTCTGCTACGTTTATCCGTGTCTGACCGCCGAACTGTGGGGATAACGCTGGGAAAAACACAGTAACACAGAGGAAAAAGAAGTAACACCGGGGAATAATTTCTCTCTATCAGGAACGCGCTCACGGCTCCTCCGGCTGCGGTTTGAAGCTGCTTGGGGTTGCACAAACCCACCTCCCTCCTGCTTCCTGCACCTCCACTGGCCTGACTTTGGCGTCCGGTGGGATAACGCCACCGGGAAAGCCGTCAGCCCGGCGGGATCCGGCCCCAAAGACGAAATCGAAGCCACCCGGCGCCTCCGAACCGCGACTCACCTCGTTCCCGCGACGATTTCCACTTCGGAAATCGCCTTTATTTTTCTTTGGAAAACGTTGCTTTTTCGGAAACTTGGGGTTTGGTTGGTTGTTATTTTTGTTGGGTTTTTTTCAACTCCACTGCTTCTTCAGACACTCGCCACCCGGGTTTCCTTTGCGAAACCTGCTGCTTCTTCAGAAACTTACTGGTTTTCATGCAAATCCGCGGCTTTTGGGGGAAGTTTCTGGGCTTTTTTCCACAAATCTACTGCTTTGAGGTTTACTCAAAGCAATTACTGTGGGGTATTTTTGCGAACCTGATGCTTTTCAGAACCTTGATGCTTTTCCCCAAACCTGCTTTTTCGGAAACTCGCTGTTTTTCGCCCAAACCGCCCGATTTTGGGGTGGACCGCCCGGCGGGGAGGGCGGACGGAGCCGGCGCCTCCGCAGCGCGCATGCGCGGCGGAACCTTACTCCCCCCGCCCCCGGTGGGCGGGGCGAGTGTTTTCCCCGCGGTCCGCTCCGGGCGCGCATGCGTAATGTCGGCAGTAGCCATGGCGGCGACGGGGGGAGCGCGGCCCGGTGTGGTGCTGGGAGCCATGGAGGTGGGACGGCGCATCGGGCCCGAGGCGAGCGCCGGGCTGCTCCGTGCCTTCCTGCAGCGCGGGTACCGCCTCCTCGACACCGCTTACATGTACGCGGGAGGAGAGTCCGAGCGCATCCTGGGCACGCTGCTGGCCGGCGGCGCGGAGCCCGGTACGGCCGGGGCTGGTCGCAGTGGGGCTGGAGTGTGGGGCGGTCGCTGAGGAGAGGGGTCATCCTTGCCGGGCTGACACCGTCCCTGAGGAGAAGGGCTTTCCCCCGGCCTGTTCTCTGAAGAGAAGGGACTTCCCAGCAGGGCTGACACCGTCCCTGAGGAGAAGGGCTTTCCTCTGCACCCATTACTTGAGGAGAAGGGTCTTCCTTGCCAAGCTGACACCATCCTTGAGGAGAAGAGCGTCCCCCCAGGCCTGTTCCTTGAGGAGATGGGTTTTTCCCTGCCAGGCTGATACGGTCCCCGAGGGGAAGGGACTCCCCTGCTAGCTCTGATGTGTGGACCTTGAGGAGAAGGGCCTCCCTCTCTAGGGCAGGCCTTGTCCCTAAAGAGAAGAGCCTCCCCCGCTAGGCTGAAGTAGTTCATGAGGAAAAGGGTCTTCTGTGAAACATATTGAACAGTGCTTCCATTATGCCCCTTCTCCCCATTCCCTTCCTGAAGGTGGAAGCATTCCTGCACATCCTTTCTTTCTCTCTGCCAGTGGAAGTTGCCACCAAGGCCAACCCGTGGGATGGGAAGACACTAAAGCCCGAGAGTGTGCGGTCACAGCTGGACACATCTCTGGAGAGGCTGAAGAGGACAAGTGTGGAGCTCTTCTACCTCCATGCTCCTGACCATGGGACCCCAGTGGAGGAGACCCTGCGTGCCTGCAATGAGCTGCACAAAGAAGTAAAGTGTGAAGTCCAAGCCTGGGCCATTTCTCTTGATTCCCTCCCTCCCACCACCTTTTTTAAACCAGTGCTTCTGCTTGTGCCCTTCTGCAGCGCTAGGTTTGTGCAGCACTAGGAAGAGGGGACACACATGACCAGGGCAAAGCTAAATGACAGACGTTGCATTACATGTTCACGTGTTGTACTTTGTTCTCAGAAGCTCTTGGAAACCTGAAAACCTCTGAACTTTGCTTTCAGCCCTGTTAACTGACTAGGTTAAGATGAGAGCCAGTAATGGGTGAGAAGTATTCCTGAATTGCATCAATCTAGTACTGCTGTTTAAATTAGAAGCTGTGAATTCAAAATGAACTGAAAGCAGGAAATATTTTTGTCAGGTCTTACAATTCACGGTCATCTAGAAGAGGTGAATGGGGACGAGGAAAGAACTCTGGAATAAAATGTCTTTTTCACCATGTGCATCTCACACCATCAAGATGCAAATGGGCTTTTAAAAACTGGAACTGAATATCCTTTCATTGCTCTGCAGGGAAAGTTTAAAGAACTTGGTCTATCAAACTATGCAGCTTGGGAGGTGGCGGAAATCTGCACCATCTGCAAATATAACAACTGGGTGATGCCAACGGTGTACCAGGTGAGGGATGGCAGGTGGGGGGGAGAGCTTGCTGTGGTCCAACAGATCTTTTGTGATGAATCAAACCAAAAGAACACAGGGGTTCAGATGAGAACAGCACAGGGATGGTTGTGTGTGTCCTTACAGCAATGGCCAGTCACCGTGGGGTAGGGGTTGGGAGCCCCAGTCTCAGACCAGCACCCCAGTCTGTGACACAAACACAGAACAGGAAGCTGCTGCAGTTTGTCTGGGCACATGATTAGAAAACTGGGTGAGATCACCTCAGAAAAAGCTGAGTGCACATTTTTTGCTTGAGTCAGTGACTCTCTTCGTGTGGAACTTAAAATTTTTTGCATTACTTGCAATCCTTTGAGAAAGTCTGTTCCTAAGCAGAGAATAACCTTGTGTGACCTGAAGCAGTTCTTCTGGGTCAGAGTATTGTCAGGGAAGGGTGGGGAAAAGGCTGTTCCAGGTGCTCGTGACCACTCTCATGAGCTGGCATTTGAAGCTCTGTGTCTCCCTCATCTTTTGCAGGGTATGTACAATGCGACCACTCGCCAGGTGGAAACTGAGCTGTTCCCTTGCCTGAGATACTATGGACTGCGGTTCTATGCCTACAATCCCCTGGCAGGTACGGGGAGGAAAAGGGCAAGACTTTGAGGCAAAAACATGCAAAAAGGGGGCTGCAGAAGAACCAGTCAATCCCTAAATGTGCTGCTGACCCTTTGCAGGAGGGCTGCTGACCGGCAAGTACAAATATGAGGACAAAGACACACGCCAGCCCACTGGGAGGTTTTTTGGGAATGACTGGGCTCAAGCCTACAGGGACAGGTAGGCTTTGAACTGATGGAAGAGCAGGGAAGGCGTGGCAGGAGTGGCTCCATAAAAATCCCACACTAATTATCAGCTGAGAGGAAGCAGAATTGATCAAAAGTCCATGCAGTGATTACTCCTGCACGCGTAGCTGGGGCCGTGGGTCGTGACTGAGCTTTGCAGGGTGGTTTTTAGGCTCAGCTTCCTGTCTTGCAGCAGGGAATTGCAGCAGTCCTCAGAGGCTACAAAAAGTTGAGGCTTCCCGAAAGCCTTTCATACTTGCTTGGAATACAGGTGTACCATTCACTAGAGGTCCCGAGGGCTATAAGAGTTTCTCTTCTTGCAGGTACTGGAAAAAGCACAACTTTGAAGGAATTGCCATAGTGGAAAAGGCTCTGAAAGATGCTTATGGTTCCAACGCCCCGAGCCTGACCTCTGCTGCGTTGCGCTGGTTGTACAATCACTCCAAACTGCAGGTAAGGAGCCTATGCTGCTCCACCAGAACCAGGCAGCTGTTGTGGCACAAAGGGAAACATCTGCATACAAGCATTTATCTCTTAAGCTGCATGTCCTGTGGGCTTGTGGCTTCCATAGTGACTACTGCTGTATGGCCTCTGCCTGCCAGGCTGTAGGAATAAGTCAGTTCTGTGTTTCCCCACTGTCTGCTGTGCTCACAGGATTGGAAGAGGTGCTATATTTTAAGCGCTGGGGGGAATATTTTAATTACTGGGGTCTTGGTTTCCCACCCAGACAGTTTCCCTGGAAAGAGATGACTTTGCTTTTAGTCAGACTAGGAAATAATTGGTTACATTCTGAATCTCCTCAAAATGTTCCCAAAGACTCTCATAAAATAGGTTTGGCAGCTTTTGAGGACTCGGCGTGACTTGGAGCTATTCTGGTGCTGTGAACAGAACGTCATGGTGTCCGTTGCCTGAACATCCAGAAGTTACTGGGTGCTACTCATTGGAAGAAAAGGTTTAAAGTTGGGCCTGCAGTGGCCTGAGAGGTGAACTCGGTTTCTTTTGGGATCAGCAACTCCTCTTACTGCTTTCTAGGGTTCTCTTGGAGACATGGTGATCATTGGGATGTCCAGCTTGGAGCAGCTAGAGCAGAACCTTGACTACAGCCAAGAGGGTCCCCTGCTCCCGCCCGTCGTGGAGGCATTTGATCACGCCTGGAACCTGACAGCGCATGACTGCCCCAACTATTTCCGCTAGAGACCAGGGTAGGGACAAGAAATCAGGTGTGGAGGGGGTGGATAATGGAGCATTTGCCCACCCTGCCCTTTTGATCGATGAGCAAATGGGCTGAGATTTTTCCCTGTATTAATAAAGCTTTGTAGGATCCACTACCGCAGTCAGCACTTGTGTTGGGCCATGCCTTATTCTTCCTTCCCTCGTTGACCTTCGGCTCCAAACAGCACACACTGCCATTTCCAGATGCAGTTGATTGGAGAAAATGGACACGTAACTGGATGAAGGCCCCAGTTCTGCTTTAATATGAAATCTTAAATAATCATGTACAAGAATAAAACCTTTTTCTAACACAGACCCTATCTCTTAACCGTAGCTATAACCTGGTTGTTACTTTCTTATCAGTGCTCCGTGACTTCTGCGCGTAGTAGCTGCTTCTGAAGCTTTTATCAGAAATAAGAACAAAGCCTTAGCATTTTCCCCAGCATCAGGTGTGCCATGTCTAAGCTGCATTAGTTACACTTATGGGCTTTCTGCCTACTTTTCATGTTTGAGGTGGCACTTCCTCAGATCCCAGAACCAGTAACAGGCAGCAGTGACAACCATCTGAAGTTTTCTGTGTATATTTATATAAAAAACCCCCCCGTAATTAGCACATAGTTATGAAGAACATGTTTGAGCCTTGTCCTCTGGGTGCAAACAGGGAAGGGAAACATCCTCCTTTTTTGCCTCTAAAATAGAGTAGAGCTGTCTAGTGTCCAAGCACAAGGACTGCTGCTAGTCCTCATTACTGTCATCAGCATCGTCGTCATCCTCCTCTTGTTCATCCTCCTCTGCCGTGTCTCCCACAAGCTTCTGGAAGTCTCCCGTTTCGGAATTCCACAGAAATTTGATGGTGACTTTAAACTCTGCCATCTCGTAGCCAAAGAGTTTCTAGGAAAGGACACAAATCTGTCATTCCTGTGTTACTGTCTCTGGCCAGCCTGGCAAAACCACACTAAATATCACATCTGGGTGCCATCTGTGGCAAAGCAGGAGCAAAAATAATTGCTGCAGGATTTTAGTACTTGCCATTAGGAACGTGTAAGGATGTTTGCTGCACCCCACTGACCGATACTCAGGAATTCTGGTCACCTTTGTCCAAAAGCTCACACGCTCCAGCCAAATTAACCTGAATGGTTAATCATTTTGCATCGGGGGAAATAGGGGCTTGTGCGTTACACCATTACTCACCAGGACACGGGCTTGTTCTGGGGTGAGGACATCCCCTTCTTTGCAGACTTCGTAATCCGAAAGTAGCGTTACCACTCCTGCAGGAACAAAAGCTCTTGGAACAGGCTCACAAATACCAAAGAAACCCACCAAAATGCAGGGTGCAGAGCTACAGCCCTCCTAACCACCACCCATGGTAGCTTATGCCTCTCTGTAGAAATACTGGTACACCCGAAAGAAGCTGGGTGAGATCAACTCCCAGAGATCCCACATCTATTTTCTGGATGGGATACCAAAGCACCAGGTGAGGCTGAGTTGTTATGACTGAAAAAGAATGGTATTTCTTAGAAGGCTGGTTGTCTCACTTGTCCTTTGCCACCGGTTTGGGAGAATGGTGCGTGAATATAATGAGTTCTGGCACCAGCTGAACAAGTCCATCAGATCTCCAAAACTAAGTTCTACTCAATTACTTCACATTCTCCTTAAAGGATCTTACCTACATGGAGGAAAAACGAAGCTTACCTTCTCAGCTGCTTCACATACCTTTCTTTAATGCTGTTGGCAGACCCAGCTGCCGTAACTGAGGCTCCATGGAGTGGGGGAACTGCTCCAAGGGCCCTGTATCCAGGCTCACCCCATATGTCGCCTTATTCCCCGCACGGGCAAAGTCCACCTCTTTGAATTTGGAGAACCACCTGAGAGGGGAAGGACAGCTTTAGCTGTGGAGGGGACAGCCCTTGGCTGAGAGGGGGATTACGACACAGCCTGTCCTAATTTCTGCCCTGCTGCTGTGCAGAAAAACCTCATGAGGTCATGGTTGTTTTAAGGGAAATGTCAGCAAGTGGAGTAATGGAGTGGGGAAAAAAGGCTGCTCAGCATTTCACAGAACTGTTAAGGTTGGGAGAGACCTTTCAGATTGAGTCCAGCCATTAGCCCAGCACTACCGAGTCTCCACTGGCCCATGACCCTCAGCACCATGTCTGCTTGTCTTTTAAATCCCTCCAGGGAGGGTAATTCCACTACTGCCCTGGGCAACCTCTTCCAATGCTTGATAACCCTTTCAGTGAAGAATTTTTTCTCAACATCCAATCCAGACCTCCCCTGGCACAACTTGAGGCCGTTTCCTCTTGTCCCATTGCCTGTCTCTTAGCAGAAGAGACCTACCGTAGCTGGGACAGATGCATACTTACTCATCCACTTCCTCTCTGGTCCGGTTGGTGAAGAGGAGACCAACTTCACCTCGCAGGTGTTTGCTGACCTGAAAGAAAGAAGCCATCGGTGGAACTTGGGACTCAGTGCTTTTGTGTCACAACACGGATGGATCCACATAAAACCCCAGTGGAAAAGCGACCCAAGGAAGCTCTGTTGTCCCTTGAGGTTTTATTCTCTGAAGCTTTGGGACACACAGCCCCTACCTTGTGCAAATTCTCCTTGTACTCGCTGCTTGGCTCCCGTCCCAGTGCCACCATCATGACTTTGTTCTTCCCGAAGAAGATCCTGAGGAAGAAGAGGAGGAGGAGGAGATGGCGGCTGTCAGCTCCGGGGGCGCTCAACCCCTGGCTATGCCGGCCCTCCGTCTCACCTGCTGTGCTTCCAGGCGTTCCTTACGTCCTTCAACTTGTTGTTCCTCATATTGGCGACGGAGAAGACGAAGATGTACTTGTAGGTGTCTACGCATCGCCGCAGCTGGAAGGGCAGCGATTAGAGGAGACCGGGGACCGCCGCATCGCGTGGGGCTAGGCCGGACGGCACTCACCTCAGTGATCAGCGCCTGCTTAGCCTCCAAACCCTTCCTAGGCGTCCGCGTCAGGGAGACTGCGGGGAGCGGAAGGGAGATGCGGTGTTAGGGCGGAGATAGGCCCAGAGGAGGGAAGGGAGATAGGGTTCGGTGCGTTCAGCTTACCCTTGCGGTCCCGCTTGGACTTCGGCATGCTGCCGCCGTGCTTCGAGGCCCCCGTCGGCGCCGCGCGGGCTGCTGGGAACAGCAGCGGGCTGCCCTGCCTGGTGCCTGTCTCCACCTGATGCCGCTCAGGCGCGTTTTCCGCACAGGCGGCGGGACGGGTGGCCCCGCGGCTTTAAGGCCCCCTCGGCAGCAGGCCGACTATGGCGGTGGGGTTGTGGGTGCTGTTGCAGCTGCTGCCCGTGGCGGCTGGTGTCTATGAGGACCAAGTGGGCAAGTTTGACTGGTGAGCGCTGGGGGAAAGTTAAGGGGTCCCCACCGTGTCAGGGTCCTCCTCCTGCGAGCAGGCAGGCCGTGGGCCCGCCGTGATACCTTCTCCGGCAGCCGCTCCTCGGGCCTTTCCCCTCCCGCCTTGTCCAGCCTAACCCCAGCCCACATTTACTCTCCTAGGAGGCAGCAGTACGTGGGGAAGCTCAAGTTCGCCTCGTTAGAGGCATCGCAGGGTTCGAAGAAGCTCATAGTAGCTACCGAGAAGAATGTAGTGGCTGCTCTGAACTCCAGGAGTGGTGAAATCCGTGAGTGAAGCAGAGTTTTGTTGTGGGGAAATACGGCTGTTGTGCAGTTGTGCTAATGTGTCAATCAACTTGTGCTATGTTTTCATATTGGTAAATTAATGCTGGTGATACTGCCTTGTCAGACTGAGGATTCACCCAGCGGTTCAAAAACCATTTGTTGCTTAAGACAAGCAGACTGTTCTCTGTGTAAGCTTATTGCTGTTAAGAGTCTAGGTTTAAAAGTAATAACAAGCGAATGCCTCTGGGGGAACGATTCTTCTCACTTAATTTTCTTTCCTTCAGTGTGGCGTCATGTAGACAAGGGAACCCCTGAAGGAGCAATAGATGCGATGCTGATTCATGGGCAGGGTAAGGAGAATATGCAGTTGATGTGCTGGGGCCAGCAGTTGTCCTTGTACATGGGATCTCAAGCATGTCTTAGAACACAAGTTGAACTTTCCAGAACTTACTGCCTTGTTGATCTGTGGTGGGCTACAGGTTCTGTGGTCATCTTCTTTTCTTCATTTCCTGGGCAGATGCCATCACTGTATCTAATGCGGGGCGTATTCTGCGTTCCTGGGAGACCAACATTGGGGGGCTGAACTGGGAGATGTCACTGGACACTGGCAGGTAAGCTTTTCTGTTTGTACTGTCTCCTTCCCTTTGTAATCCTGGTGTAGGAAAGAAGAAAGGAGTTATTGACCTTGTTTGACCTTGCATTGTAGGGGAAAATTAGTTAGATGTAAGCTTCTGAAATAACATTTGGCTGAATTCCTTAGGAATGCCCAAACCTTGCAGTTAAAACTAATGCTGTTTCTATGTCTTAACACACCACTGGGAGGAAGAGATACAAATGTTTTTTGTAGATGGATTTTCTCTGTACATATACAACATGTTCAACCTGCATCTGATTTGGGGTGTTTGGATTCCAGCTTACTGCTCTCTGTTGAGATCAGCAAGGATAAAGTGGGCTATAAATTGTATTTCAACACTGATGCTAAGCATTTTAACAAGGTTTTCAAACAGCACAGGGCTTTTTTCCTAAAAGAAAATGTTTTTGTAACTTATTGTCACTATTCTATGCTCAGTTTCCAGGTGGCTAGTTTGGTGGGGCTCCAGGACACAGTGAAATACGTGGCAGTCCTGAAGAAGGCAGCCATCTCTCTTCACTACCTTTCCAACGGGCACCAGAAATGGGTGGAACACTTACCAGAAAGGCAAGAAAATATTTTTAAGTAGAAATGTAAACTTCTAGAGAGCCTGTTGCCTCGAAGAGGAAAGGATGCTGTACTTATCCTTTGAAAACATCTGAAAAGTAATGTGAGAAGATGATGCTTCACAGTCGCTGCTTCTCTTGCAGTGAGAATACTCACTACCAGTTGCTGTATTCCCATGGAAATGGAGTGATCCACGTGCTTGGAATTGTTCCCCAGAGCCACTTGAACATTTTAACCTACAGCGTAGAAGATGGAGAAGTTACAAAACAGGTAGAGCTTGATTACACATCCAAAATACTGATTTTGATATGAACAAATGCGCTTCCAACCAGATGGGCTGTGGTGTGGTGTACAGAGTAATTAACTGTTGTTGTAGCACAGATAATCTTCCCTTTTACTGTGGTGTTATCTATGGGCCAATAAACTGATACCACCGTTGAATGGCCTGAAAGCTGAGTTAGACTTGCAGTTAGTCCATACCATCCTGGAAATCCCAGGCTGATAGATAGTTTCACCCAGGATCATTGGGAAAATTATTCTGACTTAAATTCTTAGTTGTGTCCAAGTTGGTTCTTTGAAGATTTTATTCTGTTGACAACTTCATTTCTTTGTCTCTGTCTCACTTAGCAGATCAGGGTGGCAGCCCCGTGGCTGAAGAGCTTGAACAACGCGTGCAATGTGGTGGGGGAGGCAGTGCTGGTGTGCATGGACATGGACACACACTCGCTTTATGTTTGCTCCTTGGAGAAGGAGCAGGAGATGAAGCAGATCCCGCTGCAGGTGAGAACTGCTGGAAGAGTGTTGTATGTAATTAGTTATCCAGTGGGTTTGGTGCCTGACTGAGCTTGGCAGCGCAAGGGTTCTCCTGTCAGTAAACTACAGAATGATTGAGTGGTGGCAGGGGGAGTGCGATCCATACCTCGAGGGAAGAGGGAAAACTTTGTGTTTGTCTAATCATTCCTTCTGGATTGATCACTTCAGAGCTTTGCTCCAATGGGAGCACTAGGCCTCCTCACTTCTGGTTTTTTTTTATCATGACAGGAGGAACCTCTTAATAAAATTTATATTGCTGCTGATAAAAGAAACGTATTAATTTCAGCATAGAAGTTCTCACGAACACATACGCTTGTCTCCTGTCACAGTCACTTGAGCTGGAGTTTGCTGATGGCTTCCAGCCCAGGATATTGGCCACTCAACCCAGCGTAACCAGCGCTTCGCGGACTCAGTTCTTCTTGCAGCTGTCTCCAAGCCACTTCTCTCTGCTGCAGTACAAACATGGGCTGCTCAGCCACCTTCGGGACTTCCAGCAGGTAACCAAGATAAATGCATTTAGGCAAAAGGGCCAATTACAGCTTAAAATTCTTTAAAACTAACACTTTTATAATTAAGTGTTCTGAACATGCTGCTGGGCTTCTTGTTTCAATTGTGCTCTTGCTGCAAGGCTTGAAAACCATTTAATTTAATTTATACTGGCTGCTGAAATATTTCCAGACATCAGTGTAGGTACGCTGTGTTGCCAAGAGCTGTCAGTGTTGGGTCAGTTTCCTGTTTTTGAGCTGGATGGTGACACACGTACGTCTAAGTGGCCAGTGGTGCAGCAGGACTTTTGTTAGGCCAGCTGAGAAGTTCTGAAAAGCAGATGAGCTTTCAAAAGGTTGTTAGTGTTGAATATAATAGTTCAGAAGCCTGTGGCAGGTCAACTGTTTCCCTCTTTAAGAGGAGTATTTTCAGTCTTGTAAGAGATAAATATTTTTTGTGTGTGTGTGGAGAAACAATGTAATTTGAAATTTGGTTGTGAAAAATTATCTGTTTTTAATTCCAATGTGGCCTAATTTATTGCAGAGGTAGTTTTTTTGTGGGGTTTTGCGATTTCATTGTTTGTTTTATGATTTCCTGCTTTTATGTTTTTGTTTTTGTTTTTTTTTTTTTTTTCCAGGCATTTCTGGTGAGTTTTGCAACAACTGGGGAGAAAACTGTGGCTGCTGTCCTGACCTGCAGGAGTGAACTGGTGAGAGCAATGTGCCTGGACTGTGTAACCAGCACAACAGTGTGGATATGCACTGGGGGTGGGTTCCACAAGTGGTTTTCTTCACGGCTTGGGGATGGGTAGCGACTTTAGGAAGAGGAAGCTTTAATTAGCTTCTTAGACATAGAAGGACTGTGATAATGCAGCCAGGTCTTGATTATATCCAGCTAAGGCTGCCTTTGGTTTGATGAAGCATCATGTCTTGTGTGTGGCCTGTTTCAGCTTGTGCATTGTGGGCATGTAACCTAGGAATCGGCTTTACCCGTCTGTTTGGTTCTCAGGGATACCAGACCTAGTAAAGTTTAATTTTTGTTAGGAATACAATAGAACAGAACTGTTTCCTGCCAGTTTTCAGAGTCAAGCTGAGCCTTGTCAGACTCTCAAAAACATTTCTTCTCTTTACTGGGGCCTGAAGCCATGTTATCTCGTCTCATCCTCATTTCAGAAACCGGGAGGTTCTGATGGCCTTCATGCTGGAAGTGCTGTGGAAGATTCCCAGAAGCAGGTATGAAGTGCGCTTGTTCCCCAGAACAGGAGAAGTTGCTGACAGTGCATTTTATTTCTTTGTGTGCAGGAGCAGAATGAAAAAGGGGTTACACCATTTTTTTTTGGAGACTGATGTTGTGCAGCAGTTCCGTATATTTATAACCTAACAATATGCTGCAGTCACAGTTCCTGCTGAATATTAAATCCTTCTGCAGAATGTGACATTTAGGTGTAACTTGGCTATTTTCCACCTCGTTTTAGGAATCTTTGACCTGCTCCAATCAAACCTACAATATTAATCTCTACCTGGTTGAAACTGGACAGAGATTGCTGGATACTACAATTACCTTTAACCTGGAACAGAGTGGTGCCAAGCCACAGCAGGTGAGCAGTGAGAGATTATTTCAGTCCTGTGGTTTATCAGACTTGGAATGCTCTCCCTGCCCTGATTTGGTAGAGCCCTTCAGACAAGGTGAGAAGGTGAAAAATTCTTTGGACGCACCAGATTGCTGCATACAGTCACACTCTTTGCTCTTGTTTCACCCAAGAGTTCAGTTTCCTCCAAGGAGGTGATGTGATCATTAACCTTCCTGTTGTGCTACTCTTTTCTCCAGCTCTACATCCAAGTTTTCCTGAAGAAAGATGACTCCGTGGGCTATCGCGCCTTGGTGCAAACAGAAGACCACATGTTGATGTTCCTCCAACAGCCAGGTAACTGGCACAATCAGTCAACCTGCCCCATTTTTAACAGTGCAAGCCTTGTCACCATAGGACAGGAAAAAAACTTTCCAAAAAAAGGAGAAAAAAACCTTGAAATGATTCTATTTTATCACTGCTTTCCTTTAAAACTAGCAAAAGTGATTTAACTGTCCTGACCTAAATCCTGTGAAATATTCACCCTCAAAAGTCATCTTGTCTGAGAAAACAGTTCTGCAGGTCTTTGTGTAGATGGAGCCTTTAAGTATCATGGGGGTTCTGCCAATTTCAAAACTGTAAGATAAGAATCTAACTCCTGTTAGATTCTTCAGAAAAGATCCTCACGACAGAAATCTTAATCTGCAGAAAGGGTTGAAAGTTCATCTTGATGACATAAATTTTTGAGGTTTAAAAGGCATCCAGGTGTTCACACTGTGTATCTCTTATTTTCAATAGACTTAATGACTGTAACCCTTTTAAAACATCAGATTGCTTATCACGCCACAGACTGTTCCTGGGGGGTTTTTTTCAACTGTGGCTCCAGTTCTATAAAGTATTTATTTTTGTGAAATAACTTATCACGTGATATTACATAGATAGAGAGATGTATGCTGTTTTGCATTTCGTTAAGAGCAGTTACTGCCTTTGTAATGTCTGCTGGAAGGTGCTCTTAGTGAGGATTTTTTTCTCCAAGGGTCTACTCCCAGATACTGAGTTGGTTTTCCAATATGCTACTCATCTTTCTTTCCAGGAAAAGTTGTCTGGAGCAGAGAGGAGTCACTGGCAGAAGTAGTGAGCTTGGAGATGGTGGATCTGCCTCTGACAGGTGCCCAGGCTGAGTTAGAGGGAGAATTTGGAAAGAAAGCAGGTAAACTATAGATTTAACAGAATTACCTGTATGAGATTTGTTTTTCCTTCATGAATAAATGTATTTCTTGTTTCCTTTTTCTTCTTAGCTGAGAGTTAGGATTCAGATTTCTACTGATGGCAATTAAAATGTTAAAAAGTAAACCCATTTCTGTCTAAATTTTTGAAGTCCGGTGCCAAACGCAGATGCCATGAGTATTAAATTGTTATTTAAAAAGAGTCAGCAGGATTAGGAGGGATTTTGACAATACATCCTAAATGTTTCCCTTCTGGAAAACTTGTTTGTGATAGCTTTTATTTTTTGCTTTTTTTGTTGTTTTTTTTTTTTCTTGCTGTCCTGGATGCAGCCATTCAAGGTAACCTCTGACCGCATGCAGTGTTTTCTTATACTGACTCGTGCTTCCTAGCAGAACTTGATCTCTCTGCTTGCTTTCCCCAGTGGTGAAATATAGTTAAAGCCTGCTGTTTTGCTTATTTTGAGAAGCTAACTATAAACCCTCATTGGGCAGAACTAGGTATTTTTTTTACTTGAAGGGCTCCTTTTGTTCTGAGTAATGAGTGCAGAGGGAAATACTGACCTTTTGTGTGGGTAAGCTTTAGGTGGGCACTTGCTGTGATTTTAACAGAAAGGAATGCAAAGGAAGAGATGATGTCCTGTGCAAGAAGGTTTGCTGTCACTTGATGAGGGCATATTTTGGAATGAGCTATAGCAGTGTGAAGTGGGGAAAGGCTGGTAAATGTCAGAGGCTATCACAGAAGCGATAACTAGTAACTGCTGTTCTGGAGTGAGTGGTAAAGGCAAAGAATTATCACAGGTTTGTGCATGGCAGCATTTCTTCTGCTGGCTGAGGCTGTTATTTCATTTACAGTGGGACATAATGGTTTTTCCCACTTGTTATCACTGTTGGTCTATTTGCAGATGGTTTGCTGGGGATGTTTCTGAAGCGGCTGTCCTCCCAGTTTATCCTGCTGCAAGCCTGGACTGCCCACCTTTGGAAGATGTTCTATGATGCCAGGAAACCCCGGAGCCAGATTAAAAATGAGATTAACATTGACAATTTGGCCAGAGATGAATTCAATCTCCAGAAAATGATGGTGATGGTCACTGCTTCGGGAAAGGTGAGGAAGCCAGGATAGGAATCTGTTTATAGACTGTAGCAAAGAGTCTCGGTGCTGAATTTGCACCTGTTTTTAGCTAGCCTTTGGGCAGAATGTCGTGAGAAGATCCATAGAATGTTTTGCAGTGGCTTGGGAGAGAGGCAGTAAGGCTCTTCTGTCTTTGTCATGTCCCGGGGAAGGACACTGCTTGAATGCAAGAGATGTGTTGTTCTAAATGTTGGCTTTACTTGTCTCTCTGCTCAGCTTTTTGGTATCGAAAGCAGTTCTGGCACCATCCTCTGGAAGCAGTACCTAAGGGATGTGAGACCAGGCTCCTCCTTTAAGCTGATGGTGCAAAGGACAACAGCCCATTTCCCACACCCTCCGCAATGCACCTTGCTTGTTAAGGATAAGGTGAGTCCCCTTCCTTCATCCCTCCACTGAGCGTGCTTAGCCTGGAAATCTGCCCTTTGAAAGGGCAGAAGAGAATATCGTTGTGGGGACAGGAGAAGAGTGAGAGCTGAAGGGAAGCAGACACACAGTCCTAAAAAACTTAGGGATGCTCATTTTGAAGTCTTTTATTGAAATAAGTAATTTCATCCAGTTTCTTTGGCTGTGTGAGATAAGGCATGCGTGGCCTCCATTAGCAAGGCAGCAATGGCTGACCTTTAGCTGGCTGCAGGATGCTCTGTACTCCCTATGTGAGTGAGGAGGAGACTTTATTATGTGTTGAGACTTCAGAGAAGATTTAATTAAAGCCCTGAACACTGTGTTATGCCACAGAATGGTTTTGAAAGAGTGTGTGGGTCCAAAGAGAGTATTTTGAGGATGGAATAGCTGAATCCAGGGTATGGTCGACACCAGCAGGTAACAGGTAGAAAACTAGCTCTTTTGTTTGCCTTAGAAATAAGGTTTGCATCCTGTTTGTCTTTTAGGAAACCAAAATGAGCTTTCTGTATGTCTTTAACCCCATCTTTGGGAAGAGAAGTCAAGTAGCTCCCCCTGTTTTGAAGCGTCCAATTCTTCAGACATTGCTTTTGCCTATTATGGATCAAGATTATGCCAAAGTACTGCTCTTGATCGATGATGAGTACAAGGTAAATTGCTTTGCCTGGAGGTAATTCTCTTCATGTTCTGGTTAATTATTCCCCTCCATTTTGAAGCAAGATTTTTAAAGAAATGCTGTTGAATCACATTTCATGCAAATCTATGAGGTTATTCTGGTAAGACAGACCTTATCCTAATAAACACATTTAAAATAATCTTCCTGTGTTATTTTAGGGGATTTTTTAATGTAAGTCTAAGTTGTTTTTTAACCTGTGTTTCAATGTTTCTTTTCCAGGTTACAGCTTTCCCAGCAACTAAAAACGTCCTTCGCCAGTTAGAAGAAATAGCCCATTCTATCTTTTTTTATCTCGTTGATGCCGAGCAGGGAAAACTCTCTGGATTTAGGCTGAAAAGGGTATGGAAGACACTTTACAATCTAAGAGACATCACTTTCCTAAATGTCCTCTGGATAATGGTAGATCTTCTCTGGAGTTTATGGCGTTTTGCTTGCAACAGAAACAGTTCAGCTGATGATTTCTATTAGACCTCAAAATGTGTCCAAGACAGTTAAAATGTAAAAGCAGAGAATGTCTCCACCACCATGTCACAGTGGTGAATGGTGTCTTTTAAGGAGAAGATAAAACGTCCTGTGTCATGATTTTTTCTGGCAGGACCTGAGCACAGAGGAGAGCTGGGAGGTGATCATTCCCACCGAGGTCCAGAGGATAGTGACTGTGAAAGGGAAGAGGTCTAACGAGCACGTGCACTCTCAGGGCCGTGTGATGGGAGACCGCAGCGTTCTCTACAAGGTGCTGTTGGAACTTCTAATTGACTTTTTGTTGATGTGTTACCTCAGGGGAAGATCTCGGCACCCTTTCTAGGTGCTACATTGAGACGAACTGCCCTGTGGTGTTATTTTCTCTGCATATGCATCAGCGTCCATAACCACCTGCAGAAGCTGCTAGTCTTGGTGGAGATTTCTTCTAGGAAATGTTTTCATGTAGCAATTAAATCAGTCAAACATCTGATGCTGGGGGAAAAAAAATCTGCTAGATTACCTTCAGGTGGTTTGTGCTAACAAGATACTTGGTTTATTATACGTCTGGTCCCAGATGAAATGTGGATAAATGAGGTGCCTATGGCACTGAAGCAGGGGTTCCAGTTGTTTTTTAAATTTTTCTCCAGTCTTTGAATCCAAACCTGCTTGCCGTGGTGACAGAGAGCACAGATACGCATCATGAGCGCACTTTCATTGGAATATATCTGATCGATGGAGTCACAGGCAGGGTCATCCACTCATCAGTACAGAAGAAAGCGAAGGGACCTGTCCATATGGTCCATTCAGAGAACTGGGTGGTGGTAAGAACTTATTCTTGCCTTGATCTTTATGTTTGGGGGGTAGGGGCAGTTGCTGAACCTGTAGGGAGAGACTTTTTGACCATGCTCTGTGATTTCCTGCTACCTCAGTGTTACCACAGAATCACATAATGCTATGGGGGGTTGGAAGTGACCTCTGGAGACCCCCCCCAGTCCAACCCCCTGACAGAGCAGGGTCACCCAGAGCAGGTCCCACAGGAACGCGTCCGGGTGGGGTTTGAATGTCTCCAGAGACAGGAAGACTCCACCACCTCTCTGGGCAGCCTCTGCCAGGGCTCTGCCACCCTCACACCAAAGAAGTTCCTCCTCAGGTCGAGATGGAACTTCCCATGTTCCAGTTGGTGCCCATTCCCTCTTGTCCTGTCACTGGGCACCACTGAAAAAAGCCTGGCCCCATCCACCTGACACCCACCCTTTCAGTATTTCTAGGTGTTGATCAGATCCCCCCCCCTCAGCCTTCTCTTCCACAGACTAAACAATTCCCTCAGCCTTTCCTCAGCAGAGAGATACTCAAGGACCCTCATCGTTTTTGTAGCCCTCTGCTGTCCCATCTCCAGCAGTTCCCTGTCCTTCTGGAACTGGGGAGCCCAGAACTGGACCCCGTGCTCCACATGGGGCCTCTGCAGAGCAGAGAGGGAGGATGACATCCTTCCACCTGCTGGTCACACTCTTCTTGCCTCGTATTCCTAAAATCTTTTCTCATTTCAGTACCAGTACTGGAACACAAAGGCACGTCGGAACGAGTTCACTGTGCTGGAGCTGTATGAGGGGACAGAGCAGTACAACGCCACAGCCTTCAGCTCCCTTGACCGCCCAATTTTACCTCAGGTCCTCCAGCAATCTTACATCTTCCCATCTGCTATCAGTGCCATGGAGGCCACCATCACTGAGCGTGGCATCACCAGCCGGCACTTGCTTGGTAAGTGCATTCTGCTCTGTCCTGAATGTGGTTTTACTACCTGCATGAGCCAGATTTCGAGCTGAAAACCAGGCAAAAAAGCAATTTGCTGCCAAAAATCCTGCCTGTGTTCTACCCTGGACTCCCAGCGAGTTCAAGGATAAGCTCAAGGAGAGCATTTATGTAAAGGTGATACAATATGCTGTCTGAAATGGTCATTTGGATCACATCTGCTGATGCAAAACTGAGAGGGGTGGCTGACACAGCAGAAGGCTGTGCCGCTGTCCAGCAAGACCGGGACCAGCTGGAGAGTTGGGCAGAGAGGAACCTGATGAAATTCAACCAGGGCAAGCGTAGGGTCCTGCACCTGGGGGGGAATAACCTCAAGGACCAGGACAGGCTGGGGGTGACCTGCTGGACAGCAGCTCTGAGCAAAAGACTTGGGAGGTCTGGTGGACACCAGGATGCCCATAAGCCAGCAATGGGTCCTTGTGGCCACGAAGGCCAGTGGTATCCTGGGGGGAATCAAGAACAGCATGACCAGCAGGTGGAAGGAGGTCATCCTCCCCTCTGCTCTGCAGAAGCCCATCTGGAGCAGAGGGTCCAGTTCTGGACTCCCCAGTTCCAGAAGGACAGTGAACTGCTGGAGAGGGGACAGCAGAGGGCTACAGAGATGAGATGATGAGGGGCCTGGAGCATCTCTCTGCTGAGGAAAGGCCTCATCAGGACTTGTGTGTGTTGAGTCTGGAGAAGAGAAGGCTGAGGGGTGATCTGATCAACACCTATAAACACTTAGAGGGTTGGTGTCAGAAGGATGGGGATAGTCTTTTTTCAGTGGTACCCAGTGACAGGACAAGAGGGAACGGGCACAAACTTCACCATAAGAAGTTCCATCTCAACATGAGGAGGAACTTCTTCCCTTTGAGTGTGGCAGAGCCCTGGCAGAGGCTGCCCAGAGAGGTGGTGGAGTCTCCGTCTCCGGAGACGTTCAAACCCCACCCGGACGCGTTCCTGTGGGACCTACTCTCTCAGGGGGTTGGACTGGGGGCGTCTCAAGAGGTCCCTTCCAACCATACATTATTCTGTGATTCTGTGATTTTTAATATGCCTTTCTTCTAATGCACAGTTGGGCTTCCTTCTGGGGCCATCCTCTCCCTTCCAAAGGCTCTGCTGGATCCTCGCCGCCCAGAGATCCCTACGGAACAAAGCAGGTAAGGAAAGCATAATAACAGCTAATCCTGAGCAGCTTGGAAGAGGGATGGATTTTGTGTCTAATATGGTAGGAACTTCCATAGGTGAACTAGGTGAAGTAGAGTAACTTGTCCCAGACAGATTGAGGGCAATTTTTGCATAGAATTCAGTGAGGTTGCTTTGTTCCCAGCCTGTGACAATGGAATCAATTTGTCTACGTTGAAGCAGGTCTTACCATTACCAAAACCAGCCTGTTGTCTGCACTCTAAGAAGTAGCAGTTTGAGTAACTCTCTGAAGTTTTTAGAATGACATCTATTTTTCAAACTTAGAAGCCTGGAAGGAGGCTGCTGCTATGTAGCCTGACCCACAGTAAACATGAGTCTGCACTGGGAAAAGCTGCTAAAATTGCTGGTTGAGGTCAGCTTGTGATGATCAAACTAGGAAACGCAGATAATGTCCTCCATGTGCTGTTTGATCAGGTTTTGATTTCTCTTTAAATGCCTTCCAGAGAAGAGAACCTGATCCCGTACTCCCCTGATGTGCAGATCCATGCCGAGAGGTTTATCAACTACAATCAAACCATATCTCGAATGAGAGGGATTTATACGGCCCCCTCTGGCCTGGAGTCTACTTGTTTGGTGAGTACAGGGTGGAGGATCCAATGTGGGGCTGTAGTATTTGTGGGCAGAGCAGCACCAAACCGTAGCCTGTGGCAGGGAGGTCTGTAAATTCCCATTGTCTGGCTGCTCACTGCTTCAGTATTTCTTCTTTTAATCAGAATTACAGACCTGAAACAATCGTTTCTTAGATGTTTTTCTGCTGGAAGCTGAATTACCACCTTGTGATCTTGATCTTGTCTCTTTAGGTTGTTGCCTATGGCCTGGACATCTACCAGACGCGAGTGTACCCATCGAAGCAGTTTGATGTCCTCAAAGACGACTATGACTACGTGCTGATCAGCAGTGTCCTCTTTGGGCTGGTTTTTGCCACCATGATCACGAAGAGACTGGCGCAGGTGAAGCTGCTGAACCGTGCCTGGCGGTAAGGCTGCAGGCGAGGGGAAGGCTAAGGCTGGAGAAGGTACCTGAGGTTCTGCCACCCCACATTGCTGCTGGCTTCCATTAGAAATTCCAGCTTGTGTGACTGATGGATGCAAACATTGATATTGTATTTTTGCTGGAAGCTATTTGGGAGGAAAAGCTGCTAGCACCGTGGAACAATACGCTACCTACATGTCTCTCAGTGACAAGAAATGGAAGAGAAGACGGAAACAAGACATCAGTTCATTATGACTAAATAAGAATTCTCCCAAACCTCCACTAAAGCCCTAAAATCTGCAATCATGTCCCCCACGGTAGTGAAGGTAATACTAAGGACACGTGTCCTCTTGATCCTCACCTCTTCCTCAGTGCCAGCTGTGACTGAAGCCTTGGTGAGCAGAGGATGGAGGTTGCTGGGAGCACTGGTCGAGGTTCTGTGTGAGGCTGAACAGAATCACCCGGTGTCTCCTCAGGAAGGTGGTTAGAAACTGGGTGGATGTTGGTGGGAACTGGCCTCATCAGGTCCCACATTCTGCTGCAGGGCTGTGCGCAGAATTTGAATGTAAAGCCTATATTCTTTATTTATTATGACAGCATTGGCTTCTTCCTGGTGTTTTTGGTATTTTTTTTTTTTTTATTTTCCCTGTCTTTGGCATACAACACTGGGGTTCAGGCATGAAGACCCGCACTCCTTCCCCCTCAGGAGAACGGATTTGAACTTTCATAATACAGTTTCATAGCTCACTGTGTTCCTGGGAGGGGCCGGTGTCACTCAGCCACCTTCCCGCGCTCAGATCGCCTCAATAAAAGCTCGGTGCTGAGGAGCCGTACGTGCGTTTGCATCTCTTTTTTTCGGTTGGTTGGTTTTCTTGGGGTGTTTTTTTTGTTTGGTTTTTTTGGGTTTTTTTGTTTGGTTGGTTTTTTGTTTTCCCTGAGTATTGAGCTGCGTGGGAGCTGCCCGCGCGCATGCGCCGCTCCCTCCGCCCAGACGCACCGACTGCGCATGCGGCGGCTGCAAAGTTGCTGACTCATGTACTGCGCAGGCGCCTGGGCCGGGCTCTCCTCCTCCAATGGGGAGCTGTCCTGCGCGCGTGGGCAGTGTGTCACTTCCTGTTTCGCAGCGCGTGTGCCGCTGGGGGGAGGCGCTTCCGGCC
>VXBJ01006186.1:0-52688 GCA_013400055.1 Nycticryphes semicollaris
TTTTTTACTTACCGATCCTGGCTTTTCAGTTAGGCGAGTACAGCTGGACCAAGTGCACCAGCAATGTCCAGTAGGTGACACTCTAGCAACAGTGATACAATCCAATCATAATTGAGTTGATTTATGCTACTGTATTATAGAACGGCAGTTCTGCAGAACTGCTTTTTAAACTGAAAAATGAATATTTTAATTGATAAAATATAGATTTTATGTTTCACTACTCACCAAACTGCAGATTGTTCGTGTGAAACTATTTTCTATTAAATATATCAATTCCTGTCGCAATAAACATTATAAAAACTCTCTTCTCACTACTCAATTTACTAGCTGTTGGCTTAAAGAATATACTAAACTTTGTGGAAGATCTTGAGCATATTTATATTAGAAAACAATTATATTTTTTTTTTACCAAAATAAGCTGTCACAGCAATTTTTTAAAATGAGAGAGGCTCATCAAATAGTTCAATCAATCATGGAAAATGTCCTAAATGAGAAATGTAAGCTGGAGAACCAAGAGGGATCTTTCTGAGTTATGAGGTTAAATCCCCACTGCATTGTGTGCTACATAGTTACATGATCCCGTGTGTACAGTTTCTCAAGATCCATACCCAAGCTGGTTGGCTTCTTTGTCCCCAAAACTCCTATGAATCTTTGTGAAAACTTAGTGCAGATTTTTACATCTTGAATAATTTCAAATGTTCTAACTTGTAGCCTAATTGTAAAAATGATCAATTTATAACTCTCTTTTCTTGTGTCTCTGTGGTTTTACACACTCTGCACGTAGTGAATTGTTCACAGAACGTGGTTTTGGCTCTTCTCGGCTTAATTTCTGAAATCAATGCCAAGTGTTTGCTTTCTTTTAGTTTCCCATTACAGGAAAAAGGCATGGCTGGTTCATGCTTTGCTGCTGGAAGTGTTCGCAGAACAAGAGTTAATGTACCACTGACCCCAGAACGGCTCTGTCCAGGTACAAATAAATTAAGGGTTGCAGCCGTATAACAGGAAGAAAAATTGCAGGACTGGAAGTGAGAGAAAATAAAAACACTTCTTAATCAAATACAAGCTGTTTCCAAAATGCTTCTGTGACAGAAAAAGAGCATCCCATTCCTCAAGTACCTTACATACACAGAGTTTTTTATCCCTATTATTTAACTGGAGATTTCAAAGGTATAATACCACATATGTTGTGCTTACTTTAAAAGCAACTATGTCTTTGGATCTTGTACATGCCACAGCCAAAAGATCATCCATGTCAGGAGTACGATCTATTTGGTTTTCTACTTGATGATTCACTACCAAATCTCATAAATGCATGTGATAGGACTATGAGAATAAGGAGATTTGGCTACTGTTTAGGTAAGCAGGAGAATATACAAGTTGGCTAATATATATGTGCCTTGATGTAAACTCTGATTCAAGCACAATAAAATATATGTTATTTCAGTGATTTTTTTTTCCCCATTCAGAACGAAGGCTACTGGAAGCTAAGCTTCTCATTCAGCATCTTTAATTCCTCTATATACATTAAATGTAACAAGACACAGTGAATAAGATTCCTACTTCAAGCTAACACAATTTGGGACAAATGCCAATGAAGTTAATTCATGTAAAGCTGACAAGTTGGCTAAATCTCTTATCACATTATTCTCCTCTCTTTGGTCAGTGTTTATATCCCCGATTACCCACTTCCGAGAGCTTTGTGTGTGTTACTTTTCCAGACAATGGTCTGGGAGAAAAAAAAATATTTTTAGGAAAGCAAAAAAAAAAATACCTGGGTGATAATTAAAATATCTGGCAGCTGCTTCCTGGTTTTAGATAGTGGATTTGATTACCTCTTTATGATAATTATGGCTACATGACCTTCTGCATACAGATTTGACTGCAAAACCTGGATGCCTGGTAGTGAGCTGTTGCAGTTTGAAGAAGAAGAAAATCCCAAATCAAGATGAAAAGCCAAGAAGTATAGCGCTTTTGTAGCACTCAAATCCTTCATACCATTTTGCTTCACTTGATGAAATCCTTAGGAATTTCAGCAGTTGAGCTGTACAGATTCAGTCTTGTAGGGCAAGGTATTGTTTTGGTATGAATTTTCTTAAATGAAGCTTGCAAAATACTAAGTCAGAGGTCAGTGTCCTCGTATGTAGAAGATACCAGCAGCTTTAATGAAGATCACTGGGGGATGTTGCTTTTTTGGATTATTTTTTTTTCCTCTTAAGCCTTATTATCCAGGCAGGTAAACCTAGCTTTTATGTGCCCAACATTAAAAAAACACAAACAAAACCAAAAAAACCCAACACCCTCATTATATGCTTTGTAAGAGTAGAGGTTGACCTCATTGTAGTTGCCTTCTCTCTCTTAGTGCATCCAAATGTAGTTTGCACAAGCTGTCTGGCAGCTTTCACCCCAGTGCTCCATCCATAATCAATAGCAATATTGTACTCTCTGCAAGCCCTTGCGCTTCCTACATGTTTCCTTGGCTGTGTTTGCCACCTGGCAAATAACATTTTTGCTCACTGTGGTTGCATTGTGTTTTAGAAAAAAACCTATTCTGACATATTAATTTTGTGGAGTGTAGTTTCACCTCCTCACTTTGTTAGATTACTGTAAGTGACAGCCAAAATAACAGCAGGAAGCAGATTTAGAAAGATAGCTCACTTCTGAAGTCACTTCACATCAGCGAGGAATGTTCCATCTATTCCTAAAAGGAGAGCCTTTATAGGCTATCTTTGGCTTCTCAGCCTGCAAAACTGACAGCTTTAAGTCTAGGCAAATATCAGAGGGGCTTACCACAGAAATAGATGTGCCTTTGTCTTTATCTCAGGTATGGAAAGCTCAAAATAGTAACCAGAGAACACTGTGTGAACATTATCTAAGGCTATAATTTATCCAGCAGCCAAAAAGATGCCAGAGCTTTCTCAGAGTAGGAAAGAGGTCTGTGGCCATATAGATTAAATATAATTATTCATATATGCATGCTAGATTCTTACATAAGCATAACAGTATCTCCAAAGAAAAATCTTTAAAATAATTTTTTTTCTTTTTTTTTTGTCTTGGGATACAGTGTTGGAGACAGAGAGATCTGCTGGCACAGTAAAACCTCATAAATGTTATCATATTATATGACACTACTAACATATTTCACTACTATGGAATGGCATTCATTCACCAGCCCCCTTGGTCCTAACACATAGGGTCTGCTTCTGAAAATGATTACTTCTCACATGATTAGTTTGTTTTCTCTCTGCTCCCCAGCTGCCTGGATGCATTTCCATCTCCTTTGTTTTTCTGGCTTGGGTGTTGCTTTTAAATGCCAATGGCACATACTAGAGTCTTTGATCTTCCCCTGCTACCTCCATGGCTACCAAAGAAGCAATAAGGCTGTAGGCAGCATCGCTTACATGGTCAAACACTTCTGATAAAAGTCAGGGCACGACTAGGAAAGCTTATCAAGAATTTCTGTCTTTTCAAAGCTGAGGGATGAGGTTAGTCTCAGCCAGCAAAGATTCTGTGAAAATGCATCTTCCTGGAACATCCCCGAGCCTTAATGAGAGAAAGGATTCATTCTGAAACAACTCAGGATGTTGTCAAGTTCAAGAAAAGGCAAATTCATCTCTTAATTTTGCTTCTCAACTGCTACATTGAGCCTCTCCTTCGCTGCTGGTCATGAGCTCTATAATGCCTCATAAGTTTTACCTTCTATTTTAAGAGCTACAAATGCTGATTTTTCCATAAGGAATAAACCTGTGTAAAATAGATTTTGCTTAAACTTAGGCTTAGGTGGAAAAGGCAAGTAGTTAATCTGGGAAATTTTCTTTGCACTAAGCCCCAAGACAGGACAGGAGACAGAATTAGCCAACCTTCTCAATGGTCAAACAAGGTAAGGATTTGCTAGAACAAGTTGCAACGCTATGCTGTCCTGGGAATCTGGTTACATTTCTCAGTGTAGAGATTTTAAATAAAAAAATATTTAAGAAAACTGTTTTTATGATACAAAATGTTAAAACTTGGCCTGAAATACTAATTTGTAATTTTTTATGTTCTGAGCAACCCTTTTATCAAAGCATTTTTTACACAGCTGAAGTCTGTATGGAGTAGATCATACGTAAAAGTATATACAGGGATGTACAAGTCATCTCCAAACCACATTTGGTTTATGAACAGAAGTAAATTGAAAACACTGATCAGAACATCTGGACACAATGTTTTTAAATGAGTCTGCAGGAAGGCATAAGTAAGAATTGTGTATATTATGTTTTTAGGCCTGTTTGCAGACAGGAGTAAGATTTCCAAGAGCTGAAGACTCATGACTGTTCTTGTCACTATTTCCATAGCTGAGGTAAAACAGCAGTTGGCAAAATTGGACACCTTATTGTCAGTCAAAGCTAAGTCAGTCTATTCAACAGTCTACTGAAATGGTCCTTTTTTTTTTTTTCTTCAGCAAACAGAGTTTGCTTGCAAACATTTTGACTTCTTTAATAGCAATGTTCTTCCTATAGAGTGGAGCCACTTTAAATTCTCTTTCAGATGGTATGTGTTATTTCTTCCTTGTGATGTGTGAAATTTGAGGAGGTCTTCTAAAGTACTCAGTATGAAGAGAAGTAACACGATAGAGGCTTAAACAGAGAAAGATCTGTTTATTGGACAAAGGATGTATGCAGTCAGGTCTCCAGCATGAGGACTCACCTCTTCTATCATAAAGTGTGCCTGACTTCTGCAGAAGTAAGCCTGTTGAATTCAAATGATGTTGCTTACCCAGAAATCTATCTCTGGCTGAGGTGGAAAATGTTCTTCACAGACATAATAAAATAATTTATTTAATTAGAGAGCCAGATTGACAATAGCATAATAGCATAATACGTGCACAGTATGAAATAATGGCTGAGAGAAATCCAGTAGTTTTAAATACTATTTTATGACAGGACTGGAGTTTAAAGTACGTGCATGAGATTTTCGAATGGCTTCATTCATTCATAGTGGCTTCAGACACAGTACAAGTGGGCTTTTTTGGTGACCATGCACTACTCAAGAACATGAAGTTAACAAAATTCAAAGCAGTTCATATACATACAAGCCATTAAAAAAATGCTGTCTTATAATAATAGAGATGATAAACTCTTGTCTCAGCCTGGAAGATCTGTTCCAACAGGCACATAGTGACCACTGAAAGACAAGGCGGTGGGGACTGTGGAGGTGAAATTAATTTTCTTCACTGCATTGGCAGCAACTGGCCTTTTCATTGGCACAGTGGTGTGTATGTCTACTTGAAAACTTAAATGCTTATATTGCAACAGAATTCTGTATTCAAGTATGCTCTAAGGAAGCCTCTTATCAAACTAACATTTTGTACAAGTAAGCAGTTACTGGGGCAGGAAAGGAAAGAAAGGAGGAGTCTGCAATCATATATGAAAGGGTCTGACTTGGGTTCTTGACTCAGTGTGTATTCTATTTGATGTAAGATTGTATAACTTCACCAGCTTTTTCTGGTATGATCTCTTTGCCTCAGCTTTATGTGTATAGATAGATAGATCAACTTGCCTTCCAATCAAGCAGAGGCTCTGGAGAATATTCAAAGTGATTTGAAAGAGGAGGGAGAGGTTTCAAGACCGCTGAAGCAGTGACACCCAAGTGCCTAATTCCACGGGAGACTTAGAGATAAAATGTCTGTATAGAGATAAGCATTACTTGCTATTACTGAATTGACTGCTTAATCAACTCTGAAGAACGGGACTTGGCTTCACCACTTCTTGGCATTTCTTCTTCACCCTGTTCTTAGCTGACTGGTCTCTTCTTTAGGCATCCACAGAGAGTCTAGGAGCTTAACATGGGACTATGAAGAAATTGGGTATTGCAGATTTTACTCATACAACTCTTAAATTCCTGTGTGACTGAAGTGAAGTGTTTCAAGTAGTTCATCTAGGTAGTGTTAAGGCAGGGAATACAGCATGTCTCTGGTTAACCACATCCCTACTATCTCTTGACTCTTCTGTGTAGTCCTACTGTTAGTTTGTACAGGTCAGTCGTTTAAAAAGTATATAATTTTTAGTTAGATTTTTTTCTGTTCATTTTTTAATGCTTTTACAGCATATAGGGAAAAAATATCTTTGAAGAGGTACTGTTCTAGTTCATGACCAATATTCAACCCAGTTTTCTGAAAATCATGCATGAGTGTTGAAGGTGTGTTTGAAAAATATCATTTCTGCTTAATAATTTCCACAGTTCCTTTTTTTTCCAGAAAAGAAAGTAGCTCTGTGAAGAAGGCTATATGTGACTAAGGAAAAATATGTTTGTCTATTAAAAATGTACACATGATTGAAAATGGTAGTAATTTTAAGTCTTGGAAAGACAAGGATTCCTGCATTTGTGCCTTCTCTGTGTTCAAGGTCTCCTGTGTATACTACTGATACACTTCTGGCATCTGACTACTTACTCTGTATGTGTTCAGTCCTGAGGGATGACTTAATTATAGTGAAAGCAGTTAATCATTTTCTGGAAAAGAAAATAAAATTCAGAAATTCCAAATTGCAGTTAATTGAAATCAACTAAAAAATTAAGGTGTTTCACTAAAAAATTAAGGTGTGTTAATTGCTGCTAGGACCATAGAACTTGCCTGGATTTAGGTGGTGTTTTCTTTCCTCAGAGACTTTTTACAAATTCTCTCTTCTGTAGCATGACATTCATGATTATTTTGTTCACCCTGTCAAAACTGCATACTTGACTCAGCTTTAAAATCTGTCGTTTCTATATGAATGCGCCTATGAAAGGGCTGAAGTTCCTCATGTTCTTTCTTTATGGCACTACCTCTCAGATCTTTACTTTATCATGGATGTGTATTTAGGACTAGGAATTATTAGTGATTTTGTTGACGGTATGGGGGAACTGCTTATTTCTCTTCAGCTTAAAAAAAAAAACAAAAAACAAAAAAAAAACCTGCAGAAACCCTGAATATTACTCAGAATCATGAGCTATGTGGCAACTCAATGTAGAAACATAGGTTATAGGGAGTAATTAGACTTCTATTTTTCCTTTTTATTCAGTCATGTTAATTATTATTATTATTATATATCTTGAGCTGTCAGTACTTAATCTCATTTTCTGCTGCCAAGGGATTTTGATCCTAAATTGACCTCCGTGGAAAGAAGGGTGTGGAAAAAAAGTAACTACTGGATTTAGTGAAAGATCATTTCCCAACTATGCAGGCTTCCATTTTTCCAGTTCTTCAGCATAGGCTTGCCAGTTGTAGATACTAGTTTAGGTTTTTCCTGTTTGCCAGCAGAGAAACAATTTTTATTATGAACCTTTTGCGTGGCAGCTACAGTCAAATGTATGGCCATCGTTTAAGTGATTATTTCCCATTGCTTGATGGTAGATTTAAGCTTCCGTAGCCAGTTCAAGATGTCTTATTCCCATCAGTCTAAGACACATAGAATACCATTCAGTAGAATGTACACAGGATATTTAATATGATAGGGTTTTCAAAGAATTAATTAAACATTTAACTTGCTGTTATGTAAATGATAATTAATTTCAAATTAGTAGGCCAGAAAACTGAAATGTGTGGAGAGATGGGTGTTTTGTTATGATTTGTCTCTACCTCTGTGCTTATATGACAATATAACTCCGCCATATATGTAGAGAGCAGATATAATTTGGCAAGTCTTTTATCTCAATTTGAATTCACATCTACAATAGCAGTAAATCAGCTCTATTTTCCACTGTAATGACATCTGAGGGTTAGAGAAAAACAAACTTGAAAATCACCCAAATGTGAGATTGTTAGGTGAGCCCAAAGATGAAGTTATTATGTGATCCCTGACAGCCAGTTCTGCCAGTACACTGTGCCCAAATGTGAGTCTTCTGTGCATTGCAAAATGGGAGATTTACAATGTATATTTGAAAGTTACCTTCAAAATTCTTGTTTGTCTTTTGAAAAGCTTCTACTTGCTTCTGTGTTCTTCAGCCGTTCCTCTTTTTCCTCATTCTGGTAGCACTGCAAGTCTTTATTTTGGATTTGATTGCTGCAGAGAGAGGAGGGCAACTGCTGTATCTAACTGGAAAACGAGGAGAAAAAAAAACCAAAGAAGACTTTAGCATACTAGCTCTCTTTTGAACCTCTTACATATTACAGGTCTGATTAAAAGAAAAAAATACACTGAAGCTAATAGGACTGACTCTGCTATCTTCCAGGGTTTTGAACTAGACTTCAGTATCTGCTCTTATATTAGCTTTAGGAAAAAAGGAAGCTGTATTTTTTAATGTGCTGCCAGCAGATGTCTCACACATTTCCTTACAAAAGCAGGATGAATGATTTAACTCACTTTGATTGCACAGTCCCAAGAAAGTGAAAGTTGATGAAATGTTTGTCATTATGTTATGGATAAATCTTCAGTAGCTTCAGCATCAACTATATTCAGTCCTTTTCTGATAGATAGGTTTACACAGTAGTCAAACCAGAACAAAACTTCGGGGTTCTTCCAGTATTTCCATGCTCAATAAGAAACTCAATGAACCTGGAAAAGCCTTAACTCCTCACACTAAAATTAATTTATATTTCAGGCTTTTTCATTTTTTATTTATTCTTCTAGCCTTCATACTGGTCATGCAAAGAGACTCTGAAGTGACCTGGAAATTACAATTTACAACAAATGTAGAGAGTTTGGCAGATACTGTTGATGCAAATTAGGTTGGCTGTGTTCTTCCGTAATAACTGCTTGCACTAATTATTCCTACTGCTATCAAAGGAACACTCTGAATTACACTATATTTTGCGCTGCTTGGCATGGTACAAAAATTGCTACTGAAAGCCTCAGAGATCCTGTTCTGCTGTGCTACATCAGCCATTTTCACAGGCTTAGTGCTTACACAGTGTGCTTGAAGACTGCAATCTATTTAGTTCGCTAAGCCATGGAGCCAGAGAATGATTAATAAATATATATATATTCCCTGAAGGAAAAAAAAATAATCTGATTGGCCTGATTTCAGATACGTAATGCGGCAGTAACAGCAGACCAGGAAAGTATGTGTTATATCTGTTTACCTGAGGTACAAAAGTGATTCTACAAAATTGGGAAGTGCTTCTATTTTCTATAGAAACAAGTAACAGAAAGAGAAAACCTGTTGAGGTGCTTTTATGCTCTAGTAGTTGCAAGAGAGGAGCAGAGTAAGTATTCTGCATTCAGACTCGGTGAGCTCCTACAGACCTGGGGGAAAAAAAAAAGCAAAGCAAAGCTGTGTGTCATAACCCAGGTGTCTTTATCCATAAGAATGAGGTAGCCACAACAATAATAATAATTACTCTGAATATATTTGCTTGTTATTCTGTATACAGGAGGAAAATAACTGTGAGGATTCATCCCCAAAAGCTGGGGGTGTAGTTTTTCAGAAAAACAGATAGAGAGATGTCACAAGTGACTAATAATTTTAGTCTTCTTACTTCGTGCATCCCAAATTGAGTCCAATGTTTGTAAAAAGCTAAAAGCAAAGGCCTGGAGCGGCAACCAAAAAAAAAAAAAAAGGAAAAGGAGGAGGGAAATAAAAACAGGTGCAACAAATAAAAAATAAGAATGTGACTGTTGTTTTGCTTGTATTATGTGCCCCTTTGTCTGTCTTTTCATGTATTTATTTACACTGTAAATTCTGGATTGTGAGCTTGATAAGTAATAACATGTTGATCTGAAGCAGGAGTGCAGAAGATGAATGGAGCACAGGCCATCATTCTCCACTAAGCACACTTGCCCTTCCTAAAGTAAGAACAATCCAAAAGCATAACAAAGGCCAAGAGGAGCAGTGAGGACATTGGTAATGAATCAGACAGAGGGTCCTTTATTCCTCAAGGGCAATGGAGAGCAGCATAAACTAAATATGTAGTTCAATCATCACTTCTCAAAGAGCACAACAGAAATCCCGAATGCTTGTCTCACAAGGTTATTTTAAAATGTGCCACCGGTGTAATAAATCAGTTGAGGTCTAAGTTTATATGACCTGGCACTTTGAGCTTTAAAATCTTAGCCTTTGGTAAATATCTGTTTCTGGATGGGAGTGTGCTGAGCTGCCTTGAAATGCAAACGAGTGAACGCAGCACCCCCGACAGTTTGGAAAGTAATTGTCCTTGATTTTGTGAGGCAGGATTGAAAGGTTATATGAAGATAGAGGAGTGAGATGCAACTGAGAGCCTTTTCCTTGTTCTACAGTAATACTCTTATTCAACTGGCAACAGTAGCTTCAAAGCTTATTCAAGCCTATTTTACAAATCCTACAGCAGTCTCTTTCACCACCTTTTTTAATTTTACAGCATCATTTAATGAGTGGGTTATATAGAATTGTTACCCGTGTTTTGTGCTTCCCATATTATTTCAGCACTCCTGTCTGCAATACATCAACACTGATGCATTTCTGTCAACCAAAGCCATTCTTTTAAAACTATACATATTTTCAGTTGCAAGACTTAAATAAAATATAGAAAGAAGAAATCCCTCTTGATCTTGATTAACTTGTGTCACTGAAATGTACTGGAATGTTCACTAACTTTTGCAAAATGTGCTGAAACCTCTGAAATTGAGAGGGATTATTATGGCATCAAGCAGGACATCGTGGCAGAATGGTCTTCAGGCACAGATGTTTCAGTCATGTCTCCAGGACCTCCGTGTCCCCAAGGAAGTGTTTGACGCTTCGTGGCTGACTGAATATTTTTAAAGTTATCAGGAAGCCAGATTTAGGGACAGTATTTGATCCCGTTGATAAATACCCAGCCTCCCTGCCCTGGAGACTTTGCTGGGGCAGGTGGAGCAAAATCAGTCAGGCTCACAATAAACCTTGGAGATGGATGCAGTCTACGATGTAAATCAAAAAAAACTCAACCCTTCTGTCAAACAGGATTGCACTTCTGCTAATGATCCTTCATTAGGTTCAGGAAAAAAAAAAGAGATGAGGATCTGATAGGGTCTAATTAGGGGAAAAGAAAATATAATTTCTATGTGCTTCCTTCACTGTATCTCTGCACAGATGTTTTCCAGAGTGGTTTCCAGGTAACTACTGAAATCATAATATAACTGTTGAATACTGATTACGTATGTGCTTTAATTATCCATTGTTTATATAGCACCAAGGGCTTACACTATGCTATACAAACCTGATTATAAAATACACTATGGGAAGAGATGAAGTCATATCCCTTACAAAAGATAAACAAACTTAAATTTTGTTTTTAAAATAGGTATTGTTTTAATCTTTGCCTTTCACATCTTTCCAAAGGTAGAATTTTTGTGGTAAAAATGCAGTTCTTATTGTAGTACTGTGTATAAAGCCAATTCCATAATGTAATTTTCTAAATATTACAAATTTTGCACTTTCGAATCCAACATCCCCTACCTTCCTATATTTGAAAATCCATCATGGAAATTATTTTACTGAGTGAAAGTGGAAGGAAAGTATCTGAATGAAATAACATTCCTCATAAAAATGCAATAAAGTTTTATGATAAGATTTTTATAGGCACAAATACTGTTAGGTTGATAACACCATTAATTTAGCATAGAATCATAAGCATCACTTTCTTCTGTAGGCTTTCTATTATCTGAGGACATTTTAGATTATAAACTGTAATTTTAAAAGAATCCCAGCACTTCAATTGTGTTATTAAAAGACACTTTCCCTTTTCAGTCTTCTCAGACTCTTTTGTTGCTTAGACGACAATCTCCATAGAATTTCTCACTTTAAAAATCCTATCAAAATATATCAATTCAAAGAAATTATTTTTTAATAGAGACTTCTTCCAGGGGACTTCCTACATTATAAAAGCAGAAAAACATATGTTTGTTCTCTTCAGGAACATCAGTTTTAAATAAAATCTTAAAAAAAAAGTAAAAATGGTACATTACTGACTTGTGAGACTTAGAGAGTCATGTATTTTTCTTTAAAGCAAAATAAAGAATGTATTTACAAGTCAGAAGAAAAAGGTGAGAAAGAAAATGTTAGTATAGGAAAATACCCTTTTGTAGTTCTGATTAAAGTATTGCATAAATATTTAAATACTAAATGTTATAGATATTGAAGCTCAGAAATTTAAAGTGGCATTTTAAGCTGACAAAACTTTCAAAACCAACAAAGCGAGGATTTGCTCTGAAGCAAAGCATTTTAACTGCCTTTGCTCTCCAGTAGTATTCTGTGAGTGTAATAGTAAGATTACTCCAAAGTCCATCAACAAGTAGTGTCCTCTTGAAGACCAAAAGTTTAAATGTAGGAAAAGTGAGTGTTTGAGATTCACATCTTGGACAAGTGATTGTTCCTGTAACTGTATTGGAATATTTGCATGCTTATAGAACACCAGAACAGAAAATATATTTTACATATGCATGTAAAAAGTCTGAAACAAAACATTTCCTTAATGGAGCAAAAATAATTTAAAAATACAAAAAATTCAGTGACAAAACACGTTTGGCAGTTTGTACTTAGGAAACCACATAAAGAAGGATAAAAGAACTGATTTTTTTTCCCCCTCATTTTTATCTATTTATAGAATTTATCTTCCATCTCTAGATACAGTAAATCTGTATGTGCATGGGGAAGGGGGGTAGTGGGGAAGCTGTAGATGTGGTTGTCTTGTTCAGTTGCCTTTAGTTCGTAAATCCCCCGATTAAATCCCGTACTTGGAATCTTTAATTTCAGTTTGTGTAGGAGATTACTAAAATATTTTCTGTCTATTTCCAGTTTTCCTGTATTTCCCTCATGTGTCATAATTAAAATTAACATTACTTTGAATGCATTAGTGTGTCTGCAGGGCATTTTAAAACTGCCTGCTCATACCTACCTATATTTCTATGAAAATTAGCATGACCGTGTTCTGCTTTTTTATAATTAGCCAAACTCCAGGTATTAGCTAACATTCATTGACTAAATCCAATTTTACCTCTAGTAACTATATTTTTCTCAGGTCTGAAACAGGAATCTCGAAATCTGAGGCAAATATTAAGCAAATAATGTATTTTTTGTTTATTTTGGTATAACTAGTCACATAAAGCAATAAATCTTGTCTGTCTAATTATTACCAATGTTTTCTTACATTTGGAATTATGGTAATTGACAGGATTAGTGAAATTGAAAATCTGGAATATTTTCTTTTTATAAATTGTCCAAGGGAACAAAAAGATAAGCCTGTTTTAAAAGCCATTTGGAAAAGTTAAAGGCAACTAAATTATTATAAAGACCTAGTTTTGTTGTCTAAAATTAAGTGAAGTTATGACTGGTAAATTAAAAAACACCTACAATGGTTGAAATTTTAAATGTTATGGATTAAACTTCATTTACAGATTGAATACCGTGAGGTTTTTTTGAGTCACTTAATAAATGTTAGGGGAAAACCAATTTTATTGAAAAATGGAATCAGAGAATTTTATGACCAGTGAGAGTAATGGTAAATTTACAGGGGCGCTGGGAGAAGCAGAGTGTAGGCTCTTCCTTCCTTGTGATCATAAATTGGATTGACTGAATCACTACTTATTTTAATCTGGCAGGAAGCCGAAAGCTTGGTGTGTTTGGCAGTTGCTTTAGCTGCTTTATTCCTACAGAAATACCTTTATTTTCTTATTTTCACCATCTCCTCATATAGAAGGAACAATTTTTTCAAAGTGATTTTTGATTTTTAGTTTCACCCCCATGAAGGCGTGCAGGACCACAGAAGGCCCAGTCTTAGCTAGAAGCTATGGTTTCTTGAGACTTCTGAAAATGATGTTTTGTTTCATCTTTGGCTGGCCAGGGCTTATGGTACTGAAGAAGAAAATAACTGGGGCTCCTTACCATAAAAACCTATTTTGAATGTCTCTTTGATAACTACTAATAGGTATAATATTAATCTATAGTATAATAAGAGATTTCAAAATGTAATATCCAGACTAAATATTTCAAAATTTAATATTCAGGCTCACAAAGCTGAAAAATGTGTTTCTGCTGCATAATTAGCTTCTCAAAGTGTAACAATTAGACAGAAATGGCTTCATGGCTTTTATCAATAATTGCTGAAATATATGTATTTTTATAATTCCAAGGGCCCTTAATTGATGAATTAATTGAAGCCTGAAAAACAAGACTAAAGATGAACCTTTGGGAAGTTTCAGAATGAAAATGAAGTTCAGGCTTCACAGACTTCCTCATCCAGGTATGTGGACAACGTATGACTGGGGATAGCTCTTTCAGGTGTTAGGTCACCAATGAGTAACATTAGCAGTTAGGAGGTACTTGCCAAGCAGTCCATACTCCAGGCAGTAGGCAGTGGTGCCATTTGTCTCACCCTTTAAGACCAGAGTCCTCCTCTTATATACTTTTATTAGTCTCACATTTCAAACTATGACATATTTGAAAACTGAAACAAACACATTCAAAGCTTTTTGCGTAACAACTAGGCCTGCTAAATGGAATTAGCATGGGGAGCGTTGGCACTTAAGCCAAATAAAACTGATTGATCCATGTTGATTTATGAGCTTGTCATCAACTTATACCAAAAACTGCAGTGATTGTAAATCATAGGGTGCTATGTTTAAATTGAATTTCACAACTAACTTAAGAATTGCCCCCCTATCAAACTGTAAATCAGAGAAAAAAGAAAGGGAAATACAAAAAGCTAATAATGATGATATATTTGCGGTAATGCTAACATAAAACACTGCTGCATTTCAGAAGTTCTTAATGAAAATGGAGACAATTTCAACAGTACCCATGTCACCAATACAGATGTTGTAGCTAATGGAATGTTTTCCACATATTCATATAGACAGCTAAGGAAAAAGTCCACTCTATTCTTGAGCACACTGCAGGTTTTCAAAATCACTGTACCAGTAACAGTCACATTCCTGACACGCACAGAAGGTTGAGTTTTAAGCATCTCAGTCTTCATGACTGTCTACATTCCTAGCAATCTTTATGCTTCATATTCCTGAAACATACTTTTTCTGGCTATCATCCTTTAAATTGTAGAATCATAAAATTAATCATAGAATGGTCTCTTCTTGGGTTCGAAGAGACCTTAAAGATCATTGAGTTTCAACCCCCCTGTCACAGGCAGGGACACCTCCCACTAGACCAGGTTGCTCAAAGCCTCATCCAGCCTGGTCTTGAACATTTCCAGGGATGGGGCATCCACAGCCTGTCCTCATAGGAGAGGTGCTTCAGCCCTCAGACCATCTTTGTGGCCCTCCTCTAGACTTGGTCCAACAGGTCCATGTCCTTTCTGTGTTTCTCCAGAGCTGGACACAGTACTCCAGGTGGGGTCTCACAAGAGCAGAGTAGAGGCGCAGAATCACCTCCCTCACCCTGTTGGCCACACTTCTTTTGATGCAGCCTAGGATGCAGTTGGCTTTCTGGGCTGCAAGCACACACTGCTGGGTCATGTTGAGGTTCTCATCCACCATCATCCCCAAGTCCTTCTCCTCAGGGCTGCTCTGAATCCCTTTTCCACCCAACCAGTATTTGTGCCACAAATATCCACAAAGGTACAAAAGCTATGCTTTCCAGGTGTAAAACCCATAAAAGGGAACTTAATGTCTGTGTCCCATTGTCAATTTCTTTACCACCAGATTTGCCAACTGTTTTCTCAGATGGTCTTCATTATAAAATACAAAAATTTTATTTCAGCCCCCAAATTAAGGATATTTTCCCCTGAAACTGAATACAGTGCAAAATATGGGACTAATATTACAGGAGAAAAGTTAGAAAAAAAAATACCTGCTGACCCACCCTAGACGGATGGTATTCTCAGAAGAACCCGCTATTCAAAATTACTTAGAGAGTTTTCTAGAATCTTTCAGAAGACTAGATTGACATAAAATATTATTCTTTATTATTCTTTCTTTAAAAACTAATTTGAAAGGATTGACTTGTTCTTTCTTTCTTTTTTTTTTTTTGTTGTGGGAGTAAGCTACCAGCATACTTGCTGTCTCTTCTCCAGTGGAAGGTTTTGTCAGCATATGACTTTTTATACCATTGTTTTGCAAGTGAAATATTTTTCAGTATTTGCCTCTTAAGATCTTCAGATTTATTTTTTAGCCATGGGATAAAGTGGGACAAATTAAGCTGCAGTGGACTTAGAAACAAATATGCAGCTTTCAATTAATTGTTGAATCTTCAGTTCTTTGGGTCAGCTTTTCTGCCTAATCTCTTTTTGAGGCTTTTAATGCTTCCATTCCCTGGAGAAGGACAAGAATTCATATGAGATTTATTGGCATTAACCAGCTGCTGCCGTCTGGCACTAATGCTGCGATCTGTCAATCGCAGGTAAAGTAATTTTACAAATTGTGTCATGCTTTGGATGGATTATTTAGAGGCTGTCCATAACTGTAAAATTCAAGTCTTATGGTTTCTTAATTGTTCGATTATTGGATCTTTTAGTATGTGATTCCTTTGCAAGAATAGGTGTAATTCTGTAAACAGACCTGTTCTTATTTTCTTCAGCTAAAGCGGTATTAGTTCACACTAAGTATAGCCAGATGTACTGGTCACTGCCAACAGTGTTCTGACATTACATTCAGGAGTTCTTATAAATATCTTGCTAAAAATGTAAGCTACAATCTTGGATGTATTTTGCCATATCAAACAATATAAAACATCTGGGTGAGATAAATCTCTCCTGTTATTGATGGGGCTGTATTTGTGCTGCATGAACTGAACAGAACTTTCATACTTTAAAGCGGTTTCTGATAATTCGTGAAGTGCTGCAGGACTTTTTGTGCTTAAGATGTAATATTCCCTATTAAGAAGCACGGTATGTTTCAGTTAAACAAGGAAAATTGTCACAAGAACTATATGCATATCTAAATACACACATATGGTGTTAATGTTTTTTAATAAGGATGTAAAACACTGGATTTGGTGTTTTGAAGTAAGTGTTCTGATTACTAAGGTCTTTTCACAAACTAGTTTTATAGCATTTCAACATTTCTGAGCTGCACAGCTCAATGAAAAATTAATGTTTAGTATCGTGGTCCCATACACAAATTGCGTTGTCAACCACTAGTTTATGATTTTGAATCGTTTGTCTGCTTAATGGAAAACTCTCAGGAACTTTACAGAAGGATCTGACTAACTCAGCTTGGGGTCACTTGTTCTGAAAGAAAAAAACATCCAGTGTTCCTCAGAGTATTCAGTCACACTACTCAGTCCTACAGTGGATCTATAATCACGTCTACACAAAATAAAAAAAAATTACAGAAGCTTTTTACATTCAATTTATAAGAAGCACTTTCTAATACTGGGAAAAATTTTTACTAGAACTAGTTATATGCAACTTTCTCAAGGCAAAAAAAAAGAAAAGGTCAGCCATTTACTGAGTCATCAAAAACAATCCTTAATTGGTTATTATTGCCAAACTGACAATAAAGAGAAAGCAGGAGGAATCTATTATACAGAAGCCTTCCTATTAAAGTCTCAGTCCAAATCCATTCGGAATTTATAATATTTCAACCCATATCTGAAATTCACATTCTGATCTCACTAACAGAATTTATGTTTTATCGTAGAGGGGATATGGAGTTGCAATAAATAATAGCTTAGAATTCTCTCAGCATGTCTAGCTTCTGACCAAAGTCCTTTCCTTGAATCATCTTCTTGATTCCTTTTGCTGAATCAGCAAATAGATTGGAATTGTTTGGATCTCAAGTCAGTTTCTTTTTGTCATATTTAAAATTACATAGAATTATGTAGAATTTTATCTTGTAACCTTTAAAAGCTGTCAATTTAAAATAAATTATATTTGAAAGAAAAAGATATCAGGATCAAAGTGTTCCCTGCTGGATCACACTTTTTAATAGGGTGGATTAATGCCAATTTCTTAAATGGCACTAAGCAGAATTTCGGACTACCATTCTTATCTACCCAAAATCAAACGAGTTGTAAACATTTTAATTCTCTATAAAGTTATTGGTAAGTAAGGTCGACCTAGGAATTGTGCTATGAGTTTGGGATCTGGAAGACCTACATCAGTTATTTGCTCCAAATTCCGTGAACCTCAGCTGTATATTTGTGTTCCTCTGCAGACCCAGGCTTGCTTACTTCATGCTTAGCCCAAAAGCATGGACTTTTGGCCATGCTACAATTACTGTATTAAGGAACTGTATTAATATGGCATTTGCTCCAGATACTGTGTGCTCTCCAGCAATGTAATTCTGGGGAACTGCGTAATTCACAGTCTGGAAGTGCTTTGCGTCTGACTGGTTTATAGCTCAAAAAGAGGGAACCTGGATTCATCTGCTGTAGAGTTTGTAAGAACAGAGTTTACACTTGGCTTCTCTCTGTATCTCATTCTCTGTATATTGCTGTTAAGGATAATTGTACTTTCCCACTGCTGTATTTTACAGATAAGCACATTACTTGTGAGGTACAGGGGAAGAGAAACCATAAACGTTCATTTATTAATTTGCTAAAACATATCCCAGGAGATTATACAAAATATATATGCATTTCTAAAAGCCCAGGTTTGTTTTAATTAATTCATCTAATCTGTTAACAAAATAGAACTAATTTAGTACTTACTACATTACTCAGCAACAAGCACTCTGCTCGATGCTGAAGTTTCCACTAACAAGCGGAAACGCTTCAAAATGTATTCAAGGTAGAAATAGCATTTGCATTTTCTGCTAAATTTGAACTTCAATATTTTTTATTGATTGGTTTGTATTGTTGTAGACCACTTAGGTTTGTCAATCCTGTTTTTAAAGTAAGAAAAATATTACGCTAGTAGAATATTTTACTAGTCTATGCAGAGATTTTTCTTTGAAGAAAACACTGCTGATCCTCTCTTCTCTGTCACCTACAATTTAGTAGCAGCTTTGAGTATCAAAACTCATTCTGAGAATGAGTTTTAATTGCTCTTTCTGTACAACTCTTTCACTTATACTGTCTCTTCCAGCAGAAAGTCCTAACTCCAGACATAAAACTTATTTGTTAGAGGTTCTGCTTCCCCTGTGTTTGTGAGGTTATAGACTAAAATCTCATGTAAATCTGTATTTCTGGGCAGAGAATGAAGTAATATGGAAGAAGAAAATACATTTGTTGTAATATGGTTTGCTGATGCATGTTTTGATATGTTTCTCTCGACTTTCAGCTTTATTTTTGATCTCATAAATGTCAGTTCCATTAATCTCTCCTTAACAAGTGAACTAAGAGAAGGCTTTTTCAGCCAAGGTCTTCCTATTGAGAGAGGTATGATTAGGTCAATAACAACCTATCTAGGATTTACACCAGGCAGCTGGCTATACTGAGAGCTGCTAATACTGTTTGGTGAGAAATATGTTCAAAAGTGTATTTAGGGATGTCATTTTCAGTGGTGTAGTTCTCATCTTCTTGTCAAGGATTGCAGAAAATACTTGACACATTCACCCATCAGTTTTAACAAGCCATCAAAATCAGTCTGGAGTTCCCTGTGTTCCTACTGTAATTTGTGACTAATTATATACTGTAATACATTCCAAGATCTGAAAGGTCAGGCTGGTTCACTGCTTATTACAGAGACATAATGCCACTCAGAAAATACACAAGAATTATGCTAGCAAATACCAGTCCAAAAGGTAGGGTATTATCTGTGATGCTGTTTGATAAATAAGACTTGCTTACCAGTCTTTGAAAACATTTTCAAGACTGACCTATCCAAAATAGGTAAAGAAGTTTTCCCATTTCTTTGTAGAATTCTGTATGTTCGGGTGGATTTCTGGTTATTTTTAAATACACGTATTGTGTTTCAAATGAGATAAAATTTGTCAGAACTTCTTGTATGTGAAGAATTGCTTTAAAAAGAAAAAAAAAAGGCAAGACCTGCAGTCCTCACTCACCTGAGCATTGACTTCTGTTGTCTCTTATATGTAGACATCGAAGCTTCACAGGTTTGGAAGCAAAAAGGAGTTACCTCTATAAAAATCAAGGTTCAAAATTTTGCTGCCCAGCCTGTTACACTCTAAAGCAGAAACTTGCCTGAAAATAGTTTAATCAAGGTGGATAAAATCTGCCTTCAAGAGCATCACCCTAGATAATCTTCTAGGTTAGTTGTATCTGAAAAAATTATTATTTATCAACTATAGCAGTATTTGGGAGAAGAACAAATTTCCAGCATGTTCTTTGAAAAGAGAAGCACATACCTCTGAAGCAATTGCTTTATTTGGTCTTGAGAGTTTTAACACACTCTTCTATCTTATTTTTTTCATTTGCCTCAAATCCATCTCCCTAAATCTTGTGGTGTTCTGAAGATCCCTTTTACCTTCACCTGTATTTATGTCCAGTCACGCTATTTCACGCGTTTATTTCTAGCTAAAATAATCATATTGGCAGTATCTTTCAATAGTGTTTTCCTGTGAAAAAAAAATTAAACTTGCATGTGAGTGAGCTTGCCCCGTGTGAGACTGCATTCCTGCTGTAATTCCACACCCATTGCCTGGTAATTTGTAAGTGAAAATACCAGCAAACCTTAGCTTTTGCCAGAAGCATGACATCATTGCACAGACAGTATCTCTTTTCTTTTCAGCTGAGGCTGAATCATACATAATTGACTGTCTGTAGTGTAAAGAAAGCATTTTTGTGTCTGTGTAACAATTTTATACTGATTTGCATGCACATTATAATGTATTCTCAATAAGTTTCATAACAGAAACATTAGAAAGCTTTGCAAATAATCAGAACCATAAAAGAAAAGCAGAACTGAAAAGAACAAAAAGTTTCTGAGACATTTGAAATTATTTTTTAGAAAGTTAATGTCTGTAAAATGTTGTCAAGTCTAAATGCAGAAGCTTTTTTTTCTGATCTGAACGGGTAAGTGTACTACTGATGAGATTAATCCTTTGATGCTATTACGGACATGACCATTAATTCTGTTCATTTTGGTGTGCTAAAGTTAGGTCTCTGGGAAATACTCATTTTCAGGTGTAATGCAAGATTTTACAGCTGTGCTCTATATTTTTCACTAAAGTCTGTCTTTAGCCTGATCTGTCTGAAAGAAATGCTACTGCACACATTTGCTGCTTTTGTATCCAAGACACGTTGCAAGGTTCCAAATTAATACAATGACTGAAGTGAGCATTCCAACCCTTTTAAATAGGAGCAATTTTGAAACCTATGAGGGCTTAATGCCAATGGCATAAATCCTTTGTTTATATAAATTGATAAAACTCAATTCAAATTGAATGATTCATGTTCACTTACACCAAAAATAATTTGATCCAATGTAAATTATACTTGTGCTAAAAATCTAAATTTTAGCTTCCAAATGATAATGACCTTTGAGAGAATTACATCCTTCTTATTCACAGCTGGGGTTTATTATATTTCTAATAAATTACTTTTCTCAAACACATATGAGGGGTGATGTGATTTGCTTAGTAATACTTCATAAACTGTCAAAGTGACCACAGACCCTGTAGGAGGTATAAGAATAAGTAAACCAAGCTGTTACTTCTAGTATTATCCCAAACTTTATTACAGTTTATGGGGCTTAGCTCCTGAATGCTTGCCATTGGTTTTCAGATGCAAAATTATTATGACTTAGTCATTCACCTAGTGTTTACATGTGGCAGTTGTTATTATATGCAAAAGATGCTGAAGTAATGTGAAGGATATGTTGGCAGAGCATGGAAATCTACAGGAAGACTTCATGCCCATACATCAAAAACTAATTGCAAGATGAGAACCAGTGCTACAGAATCTCTATGAAGTAACACATGAGTGCAACTCTTTTGATTAGGGGATGGCGTTGCAACAGTTCCCTCAGATGCATGAACTTAATTAAACTAGAACTGTAACATCATTGGCTTTTCGATACGCACTTTGAGCAAAATGGGTGCAGTGATGGGTTCTCCCCAGCACAATTTAACTAGTAAACTGGATCAGGTAACAGAACACTACAAGTAACGTAATCGTGTTTTTAATTTGGTTGCTGTTGACAGAGCTAGCGTTTTGCATTATTAGTCCACCTTGCCTTGAGGTTGTAGAGTATATTTTAATCAATTTGTTTCATTTCAAGGCTTCACTGGAAACTTTTTGGGTATGTTACCACTGGGTCACTACTAATTAGAACACATTACTAGCACCATTTATTTCCTGATTTTATTGGAAGAAGCTTGTATCCTTTCCACTAGTAAGACATGTGAAGACTCTTTAAAATAGAATAGATGGTCTTGCTTTCAGTATGGCTAAATGCCTGTCTCCAGGTCTTCATCTTTGCTGTACTGAGAACTCCATGTAGAAATAACATGTGTGGAAAAAGCACCGCCACCTCCAGTGGTGCCACAGGGCCTACATGCCTCCAGCACTTCTAGTCTTAGTTTTGAACTGGTCAAGAATTTTCTAGGTATCTTTGCATATCAAACATAAAATTGCTGAAACTAGAAATAAAGAAAAATGAGTGGAAAGAAAAGGGAAAAAAGTTTTGGTCATCAGAAGATTTTGTATTTGTCAGAACAAAGTGCTTGTAATCTCCAGCATGAAAGACAACGTACAGTGGGTATTTTTTCATTTGACTAAGTTCTTGTTTTGAAATTTTAGGTAATTTCAACAAAAACAGTGGTATGTTTACAATGGTTGAGTTCAAACTCAAATTTTCAAATTATCCAATGTATGACAGTTTAGCTTGCAACAGTTTTTGAAATTTTCAGCTTTCTGTACACACTGAAAGTGGAAGAAAAATCTCTGTTGTTCAGGGCCAATAACATTATTTTTCTTCCTACTCTAATGCAGCACCTAAGTGCCAGGAATCATCTGTGTTGCGTCAGATCTCTCCATCAGATCTTGTTTACTGCAGTAAGATAAGCAGTGGAGTTGAGCTTTGAGCTTTCTAAGCTTCTCAAAAATGAAGGCACATACTTGTTAGAATCAGTTGCCTCCTGAGTATGTACCCATTACTAGGAGACAGCAAAAAAATAAAAGTGCACATTGGAAATGAAAGGAGGCAGAAGTGTAAGACATGAAAGCATTTGATATTCCATCAACAGAAAGTGTAACATTTAAGAAGTAACTGAAAGTTTGCTATACAAACAAATAACAAGTGAGAAATATCTCACTTTCCAATATTTAGAATATTGGAAAATTAATCTGGAGGCTTGAACTTTATTAATGGCTGAACTGTTGAATTGTATGTTTAATTGGATGATTCATTTGGATTTCAGTTTTATTTCTGTTTCTTCTCTCACCGTTAGCTGTGTATATCCAGACAGTCACCGAGGAAGGATTCTTTCTTAATAAGTGTTTTCCTGCAGACTTACTAGTACAAGTGAGTCTTGAGCTCAGTGTAGGATTTCTAGGGACCCTAGAATCATAGAATGGTTAGAGTTGGAAGGGACATTAAAGATCATCCAGTTCCAACCCCACTCCAACAGACAGACACACCTCCCACTAGACCAGGTTGCTCAAAACTGTCATACAATAGTAAGTAATACCCTGATTTTATTTATCAGCTGCTCTACGTTGACGCATGCAAGTGTGACTTATCAGCCATTCTCAACTGCACAGCAATCTGCTCTCAAAGGCAGACAAATAACCCCATTACCTGGGGTTGTCACCAGCAAATGATTATTAGCGCATGCTTTCAAGAGCATTCATTAATTTTCAGTTGATCAAATGGCTGTTTCGACCCTGGTATGCAAAGGTGTGTTACTCTCAGTGTATTTATGTGGAATACTATTTATTAAGAATTAGGGGACTATCAAGTTCAAATTGTGTACCTGTGGTGTTCTTGCCACAAGATGCTGTTGTAGCAAATGAATGACAAAGCCCCATATTTGCCAAGAAAAAAGCATGGGCTGCAAACAACTTCATAGCTATAATTTTATGGATTTGCTATTTTGGGGGGTATAGAGCAGGCCAGACTCTGTGAGGATTCTTGGGAGTTGGCAAAAAGGGTCCATTCTTAGCATTGTTCCTAGCTTTATTCTCTGCCCATCAGAATGTCTCTCTAACTCCTAAGGGGAAGATGGAGTGGGAGGTTTTGTTACAGACCTGCATATCTGCATTGCACTAACCCACTGCAGTTCTATTGCTTCTTCCCCGCGTCCTGCCAACTCTGCTTCAGGGAGAGGAATGTATAACAACACTGTCCTGGGCCTCTTCAAGTGCTGAATGATTTAGGAAGTGTAGTTAATAAGCTGTTCAGTGGGGAGCATTATACATTCAAACTTCACACGTGCACTCAGCTTGCAAAAATTAAGTGGAAAAAGAAGTCTTAATAAGGAGCTTTTATACCTGTGAAAGGCAATGGCTCTGCGAGGACAACGTTTGTTCTTACTTTCCAGTCAAAGGTGATTTGTCTCTTGAAGTCTTCCTGAGATTTTGCAAGTCTTTAGACACTTGTCACCTCTTTCATATCACACTGTTCCTTTCTCCTTCTTACTCTCGTACCTCTTACTGTTGTATTCTTTCCTTTTTCCTGGATGTATTGAAGTCATTGGTCATTTACTTCAGTTTATTCCCTTCTACTTTGCAGTTCCTTGGGAACTATTGTTATTTCAGTTCATACATAAGCTTTCCAGGTGAGTTTGGACAAAAATCTAGATAGAAATAGCCTAGCTTACAGCACATTTCCGGTGTCTTTGTAAATCAGTCATTGGAATATATCATGACTAGGTTAGTTACAACCCATCTACTTGATTTGCAGTCATGGCTGCCTTTCTCAAATAACTGAAGNATGTTTACATTTGAGGTAGTACAAAGAATACGTAGGAAGGACTTGGGAAGGATTTAAGTACAAAACCAATATCATGACTAAGAAAACACAACAAAATTTGAGCAAAATCTGAAATGTAAAATTAACTGAAAAGACGCTGTAAAATAATATGGAAGCCTGGATCTATCTATATATATTGCACATATTCAAATAAGCCTAGAAACTATTCTGCTGGAACAGGCAATCTATTGGAGTACTTAAAAGCAAATATTTATTTCCTGGTTCCTGTTTTAAGTGCACACTATATGTATGAAATTACATTAGAAATAAAGCTGTTGTTGCATCATTACTGCTTGAATAAAAGGAAGATCATGAGAGACACAAATGAAATGAGAGTTTCATTTGACATCACAGAGCAAACCCATCTGTTTTCAATGTGGATTATATAATCCATATTGTCTACTTGAAACTAGATGTAGATCACAGATTAGCTAATATGCATATATGCATGCTGTGGGCTGCACATACATATAGTGTAATTGTTACATGCTATTTATGAGATATTTATGCAAGAGTAATTTTGGCCTCCATGAATTTGGATGAGCTTCTAAATATTGACATGTTTACATAGTATCTACCAAAAGTTTTGGAAGGGGTGAGAAAATAATAGGACAAACAACTGTAGTTAAGAATTCCATTTCCTTGTCTCAGCTTTAATTGCTTTATGAAGTTCCACCTTTGATTCTCAAATATTTCACCCTGTCTGTTCCTGAAACTGTATTTTTATTTTGCCTGGAAAGTCTTGAGTGAAGGTAATTCAGTTGCTCCTGGATCTGATGAAATGGAGGGGGAAAAATCTCTACACCAAAGCAAAATATATATGTATACAATTTATATGCATTTATATTTATAGAGAGAGTGACTTCTTTTTAAACACTTTTACAGCCAAAACTGCTGGGAGTTGAGACCTGAAATATGGCTTGGAAATTGCTCTCACCAAGAAGAAAGGCTTTTGAGTTCTCTAGAGAAAATTGGTTTTCATTGGACTGAGTTATGAGCATTTCAAATTTAATATTGAGAATGCACTAGGTTTTGAAGGAGCTTTTCAAATAGTCTCATAAATTGAGCAGATAAGGATGGCTTGTGCTAACAGTTGGTGCAAACAGCTCCTTAAAGGAACTCTTTACTGAGTAGAAGTTTCATGGCTGCAACAAGCTGTGGCACTAACATACATGTAGATGAACAGAGAGCATTTAATCTAGCTGGGGTCTAGCTTTAAGTTGACAGCTAACTCATTCCTAAACATGAATTTACCCTTCCATTAATAGTTATTTGGAGTATATTTAGTAGAAAATGTTAACTAATGGGTTAACATCAGTAGTGGGCTCAATTTACTACTTTAATCCAGCCAAATCCTTAAAACAACCATGGGTTATTGTGGATACATGGGCAATGCCTTTGATCTCTCTGGTTTCCATCTCTGTAGGAAAGTTTTAGGCTTTATGATTTCTGGTTGGTTTTTGTTTGTTTTTTTTTTGTTTTGTTTTGTTTTTTGTTGAAGGTCAGAAATCTCTTAGAGAAGCTAAAAGAGAAGTTTTTCCTGTTCTGTAGGGATGGTTGGCTCTGACTGCAGGAGACTGACTTATGACTACACAACCAGCCCTAGAGAACAGGCAAAAACCTCTTCTCTGAGTCATGTTACAGTCTTGAGGACTCCTTGCTAGTGTTCTGTCCCTAAAGACTTTACTTAGCACACATAGGGATTGCCTTTCAAAGAGGAAAAACATCTAAATATTCAGAATTTGGATGAGGAGAGAAAGGAGAGATTTGAAGCTAAGTACACACACAAGGACAGACCAGAAACTGCTACTCCTGAAGGTGTAGGAGGAAAAAAAAACCTTCTCCTCTGTTTCCTCTCCCCAGATAAATATGAATCAGAGCTTTTTCTAGACTGAAAACTTTTCTTTGCTTCCCACCACAGAAACTGATCTTTAGTTATTTTATAAATGACAAGAAAAATTCATACTGACAGCTGTCACTTCTTTCCTGAACTACAGACATCACAAATTTCTTTTTTTTCTCCACGACACGGGCAGAGCTATTTTCATACTATTTTGTCAATGCTTCAGCTTGAAATCCAGTATAAACATACACCAAGATACAGTGAACACAACCTGGCTAGAATCAATTTTGCCCTGCACATTTTTTATTTTCTTTATTTAGACTTTGGTTTAAAAATATTAAGTGAAATCCTGATCCTAATACAGTCATGGATAAAATTCTCTAATGACATCAAGGAAATTAGTTATAGTTACCATATTAGTATTGTAAGACAAGATAATTCACAAGCCAGTGGTGAAACAAAATAAATTAAACTTGCTTCTTAAATTATAGTAATAGTTTACTATTTGGTATAAATAATTGAGAAGTGTTGATTATTACCCACTATGGTTTCTTGACTTAAAAAGGAAAAACAGTGATCTCTTAGAAGTAGGAAAGGAAAAAATTCTGACCACAAGAGTGATAAATATTTTGATTATTTTTTCCCTGGATTTGAAGGGCCCAAGTAGATGGAAAGAGATGAAGTGTGGTTTTTTTGATAACTAGGTATTCTGTTATCCTCGGATGTTCACAGGAACAACAAATTTTAACAAGTACCACCTTGAATGTGGCAAATGTTTCATTAAAGTCATTATTATCTGCCAGTTTCTGTAGTAGTCAAATATACCCACCTTCAAGTATCTTCTGTTTTACATAAACTTATTCTGTCTGATGAAAGCAGAATCCCACAAAGTAGATCTTCAGATATTTTTCAAAAGCAGAATGCAACTCAAAGTGAATAAAAATTAATATGTTTTTATTGTTAATTACTAAATAGTTTTCAGCTTAAATTAATAAAAAGTTAAGTTAGGTTAACCAATGTAAAGCATCTGTTTTAGCTGTATTGAAAATAATAGCATTGAGGAAGCAAAGGAGCCAGTTAAGTGTGGGCTGGACCACATGGAGATGTTTGCTAAACAAAAGCGAATAGAGTACTAGAATGCTCTGAATTATATACATATTTTAAAAAAGGATTATGAAATAACAAAATTCATTACATATGTCAAACCATTCAATTCCTCTAAAGCAGTAAAACTCTAGCATAAAGGAGGAGGACATTATTGAAGTAGGAGACCTCAGCTTTGTCACAGTGCTGCAATGCTACTCCAATTAGGACATGTAAGACTGTCTCTTCCACATTAACTATATTTGATTGGTTTTATATCTTTCCACGTGTTTAAAACTTAAAGCTGGTATGTCTGAACCATTGGGCAGGAGTGGCCCAGTATTTTTACCCAAGGTTATGGTTGCTTTATCTCTCACACTGAGGATGTAGCAGAACATACCACGGCTCTCTTCAGCCCTGGAGACTCAGGAAACTAAATTGTGTGTTGACGGTCAAGAGAGGAAACTGCCTGGTGAGCCTGGTTTCAGCATGGTGTTGGGATGCTGGCTATGTGTAGATCTGCAGTTAGGGGGTGCAGAGCACACCTAAGTCTCATTTTTTTAGACCAAGATGCTTCAATTATGTATTTCATCAAATAATCTTGTTCAGTTCTTTCCTGGTTTAAACAAAGGCCTTGAATTTAAATTCCTGGAAGCAAAAAATGCTTTAGATGATTCTGTTGGTTACTAGAAAATGAACTTTTGAGGCTTTTGCTGAACTGAAGAGTAAAGCCTTATTATTTCCCTGTATCTTTCCTTCCTGCAGCCAGACGCCGACCCTCACTGGGCTCATGGGATTTTAGTCCGATAGTACAATATCTTCAAATCCCAAAGTTCTGACACAGAACACAGCTACTGAAAATACAAGTTTATTCAATTTCTGGTGGGGAATGGAATTGTGAGTCTCAGCTATTGTTCTATGCACATCGTTGCATTCCTGTTTTGTTTATTTAGTGTGATTTGGTGGTTTGGTAGTAACTTGTGTAAATACAACTCCCTGCAACGGGAACAAGAGGTGATGTGACAATTAATGCGAAGCTTGCAGTCAGATTTACTTTTGAAATTTTAACAGCAACTGTACTACTCTCTGTTGCTGCAAAAATAGACTTTAAAGACCGCTGAAATATCCAGATGCTTTTTAGCAACCAGAAGAGTTCAACTGATCTCAATAACTTTACTGAGCTCACGCACTGTATTTCGGTTCTAAGCTGAAGTCCTTTCTGCTTTTCTTAAGAGAACTGAAGTATACTGAGTTGCACAGGATATCTGTGCATTGAAAAATCACTCTTGTAAATAAGTAGTGCCCCTAGTCAGTCCCGACTTCATTGTTCCAACCCCAGATTCTAAAATTCTCTGTAAGTTTTGGGAAGGAGGTGTTTCCCTTTTGTCCTTCTCACAGATCTCTGTAGTATAGCATAGTCATATAGGTGAGGTCATTCTAGCTGCATTAAAACATTGGCCTGAAACAGACATATAAAGCAGCACTCCATCCGTTTTCAGGGGAAATCTATCGTGATGATCAAAATAGATAATCACAGCAGAACTGAGCAGGTTTTGTGAAAGAACAGCAGTTGGTAGTATGCCAAGAAATTACTTCCCAACAGCAGCAGGCGTTGGCACACTGGTAGCATTGTGTTCCTGCCATTCTCCAGAGTTCATAAAATGTGGAATTTGAGGTCCTATCAGATAAACGTCTTGAGTGAGGTTCTAGGGAATTCTGTACCAGACAAAGCATTCTGTGCTAAGAGCAGTATGGTGGTTTGCAACTTCTATGGAAAAAGAGCATGGTCTAATAAATGTTATGGGATTATGGAATCTTTCTAATTTCCATACAATTTTATTTATTTTATCCCTGCTACCATTAAAAAGAACAGCCCTGCATACATTATAGTTAAGAAAAATAGAAATTAGGGAATACTGTCCATATTTCTCTTGAATTCTATCCAAGCAGCTTCCTTGATTTGCACCTTCCATTCCTTATTTCCTCAGGAATAGTTCAGTAGCAGTCTCTTCAGAGTGTTGGGTTGTTTTCTTTGTACTTCCCCACCCCCACAGATATTCTTGTTCTTTAGGACAACGTGTTTATCAAAAATATGAAGCTGCTGCCTCGATACCAGAAACATTTGGCAAATAAACTGCAAACAGAAATAGTTGTGCTATTAAAAATTTTTTTCTGCCTGATCTATGTCTGAAAATTACCAGGAAAGTGTCGTGTTTTGACTGCTGAGTTTCATTTGGAGTGAAATAGCAATAAAACCACAGGCCCAAAACCAGGGTTGCATTTTCCACAGGTATCAGCCGAACAAAAAGATGATGTTGATGCTATAAGAAACCCAGAGTGTAGGGGCGGGGGAGTTGTGGAGGAATTACAATGTCCCTTTTTCAATATATGTGAGTTCCTGGCCAGTCGCGGTCCCTGACAAAGCAATCAGTTTCGTGGTTGTTACCTAAACAAAAGTTGGAGAACCATAAGCCTCTCAGTCTATGTTACCCTGTAGCTACATTTTTCTCTTAATTTTCAGCCAATTACTACAGTTCCTTGTGAGACTGATTCATTTTCCCCCACCAGTTCACAACTATATATGCCAAAGGATTTGCAGGTGAATAAATGAGCTTTCTGAATAAGGCTGCCTTACAACGAGTTTTCTGGTTTCCCACCTTGTCATCTGAAGAGTCTGTCATTGCAGTATTTCACTTGTTTAGGAACTATTTACCAGCCAAAGTGCTCATAACAATGATGTTCTCTGTTTTTTCTTTTGCACCAGCATAGCAAAAAGCATACAGAAAAAAAAAAAAAAAGAAAAAGAAAAAGAAAAAATAATTGTGTTTTAAAATAAAACTGGAAGTGAAGGACACTGTTGATAGTGTGTCAAACCTACCTCAACAGCTCCTGGGCCAGGTGGCTGCTGTGTTTGTCCAGAACTCCCCTCTCTGCAAGTATGAGCAGAAGACAGGTTGGGACTTGTGAAATTGGGTTCCTCTTGCCTATTCCTCCATGTTATGAGAACAAAGATACTGAAACAGAAACTGGCATGCCGAGACGAGAAAACTGGAGTGGAAAATTGTTCAGAACAGACCTGTATTGCTGAAACACCAGGTGTGTTTGTGTGTTCTGCAGATGCTTTTAAGCATGAGAGCTTCTGCCAAGGGTCTAAATCAAAGAAAGAAGTATAGACCTTGATTGCGTAATGTTTCAGGTGCTCTGTATTCAGCCACCCAGCTTCTATGAATTAGCAGACACTTGCAAATTTGCTTATGAACTGCAGAGCAAACAAATTAGGTTCATCCTTCATCTTCTTTCTATAATCCAAGAATAATTCTGTGGGTATTTTTTTGCCTTTCTACAATAAGAAATGCTTTTATTCCATTTGCTTTCATATTTTGTTGTTGCTATGTCACTGTTAAAGTTGTCAGGTTTTTTTTCTGGAGTTATCAAGGTAAGAAAATAATACAACCATCCTCATCTTTTATATTGGCTTGGCTGTTTATTTGGCCTCCCATAAATCCAAAATTTATGCGTACTTTGTGCTGCTTATGCCAAAGTCACGTGGGACTGTAAAATCTGTGATCGCTCTTATATACAATCTCAGTAATGGTCTTGTTGCAGCTACCCTATTGCTTCTTGTTATCTTCATTGGGACATTCTAGATACTCTCCCCTAGGTTTTTGTCATTGTGTGAAAAAACATGGCTTGTATTTGAGGGTCAGTTTGTCTCTGCGTATTTTGTAACTGTCTCAGCTGCTCTCTACTAGAAAGACTCACTTTCTTGCCCCTGTTTTTTAAGGCCTTAAAAGCATTCTCGACACAAATGGCTCTGCACATAAAACCACAGAATGTTCTGGGTGGCAAAAAGAAAAAGGTTGACTGCTAGAGTTTTTTCCATCTAAATCTTTCTTTTATTCATTGTTTGCCCTTCTTGTTGTTCTGCAGTCATTATTTCTGTTATAGTCTAAGAGTAGCTGTAATGTATCTCAGTGGAAGTAATCCTTTTTAAAGTCCAATAACAAACTTACTTCACAAATTAGCTTTGAGAGTACTCTTCTACGCATTTCTGGGAACTGCAAACACTCTCTTACAAATAACATAAAAGAACTTTCCTGATACATTTTCTCTACTTTTTATGTCCTTTCAGTATCTGCCCAGCTCTTCAGTGGATACCTTAAAAATACCAAAAACCACAAGAGACTATATTGCAACATCTTTGGCTCTCTGCACCAGCCATTAGAGATAAAAAGAACTGTGAGGTATGAATGATGCTTCTGGATGTATGTTTCTGTCAAAGATAGTTTATGGTGTCTCAAGGCGCACTTGAAGTCTCATGGAAGGCCTGCTGATAGTCTGCCCACATTGTACTGCCTTGGTAGTGCCACCAGTTTGGCTACACTTCAGACGCTTTGGCCTTTGTCAGTTCTGCAGCACATAGACAGTTCTGACTAAATTTGACTCCTGAAAGGCTTTTGACAAACAGGCAAAAGGGGGTGGGGTCTGCTATAATGTAGAAACTAGGATCTGAAACCAGCTGCTTGGTTATTTTTACTAGTTTATGATATCTTAATTTAAGGTACTAACAAGTATGAGTTTCTGTTATTGTGTTAAAACATTTTCCTTGAAAGCCCTTAGTAAACTGCAGATTTTCTTTCTGATCCTTTGCTTTAATTTGCTGTTTTACAGCACCAAAAGTTAATCTGTGCTTATCTGTTCTTCTGAACTGTTGTATGAGACCAGTATTGGAAGTTCCCTTTCTACAGTATGAGTTTTCCTGAACCCAATTTGTCTTAATGTATTCTCCAGTGTAATAAAAAAGGCACGTAGACCTCAAATCTTTTACTCTTTCTAAGTTTTCTTTAGTATCAGTCTGGTTGAAATCTTCCTCTACTTCCAAGCTGCCATATTATTCTCTCACACAGTCTTTGTTTTACATAATTGCACAGAAAATAATTTAGAAGAGGTCTGTAGTGTTCTCTTTCTCCTCCTGGTGTTGACATGTGAATATATGAATGGGTTACAAGGTTTTAAGGATCATTTTATGACCTGTGATGTTAAGCTGTTTATGGAGCAGATGTTCACCAAGACCTTCTGGATTAACTATCTGATCATTTCATGATGACGGAAACATCTTCCTCTCATATGGTAGGGTAATTCTGACTTCATTGAATGACTGTAGATGTCAACTCACGTGGTATCTATTATTCTGATTAACTTGACAAGCTAGTCTTTCTTTATTAGCTGGGTTAGTTTAATTCATACCTCTATCCTGCCGCTTCATTTATTAAATCTTCCATCATCTGTACACCACACCCTGTTCCCCAGCAAACATCCCAGCCATCATACAAGTAGCCCAGGCCCAACAGTATTTTTCTCTCAAATGATATCACTACTCAGAAAGATGCTACCTTAACCCATGGGAAAACACAAACAAGATTAATCTCATAAAAATGCTCTGGAGGCTAGTTGCTAGGCAGGCCTATACTGTTTGGTTTTTTCCTGTATACCATGAAACTTCAAAACTACCACAGTTATTGTCATCTTCCTTTTAACCATTGGGTCTCACAGGATGTGATACCTCACCTAGCATTAATAAAAATATGGAATGTGAGCAGAAAACTGATGGTTTGGATAGATTTACAGATTTTAAGGGCAGAAGATATCTCTGATATTCTAAACTGATGTCTTGCTCAACTCGGCATAGAATTTTCCCTGGTGATTCCTGCCATAAGTAATGCTTTCTGCTGGCAAAGGAAGCTAGCAGTTGTCAACAGTTTGAATTTAAATATTTATGACTTCATTTCATATGTAGCACCTAACCTCTTATTTCCCTTTCTTTTGTGTATGTAAGGGAAGTGTATTTCTTCAGGTGCAGATAAATGGAGGAAGAAGATGATCTATAAGTAAAAAAGCATTAGATATTGCTTTACGTATTTAACAGCATAACAGCAGGGAATCATGCTGCAGGGTGATAGACACCTGTGCAAACCAAGGGCATTCACAGAGCCCGCTTCATAGAAAAACTATGAGAATAATTTGTCTTCATGAAGGAAATGAAATCAAGCTTTAGTTTTGTTATCTTGCAAGGTGATGTTTCACTGATTTTGTTTTATTTATATTTTTTTTGCTAACAGGGTAAAATGAATGATAGTCTAATCATATTGCTACTATCTAGCGCCTTGTGTATTAATAGAATGAACTAAATCCAGGAGTAACTTTCAAAGTGGTAGTAAATTGTCCTGTGCCTATATCTAAGTGACCAGACTGGCCGCCAGCAGTTTTGGCTGCATCCCATCTTGGAGTATTTCTTAGTGTCTTTGCTAAGGAACATGACATATATTGTAAAATTTAGGTTTGTATTAATATCTTCAGATCAATATGCCATTCCTGGGGCTGCGTTTTGCTTTCAGTTCTCTTAAGGTTTTTTGACATTAAAACTAATCTCCACTTCCTCATAGCAAATATGAAAAAAAGAACTTTGAAATGTGGGTACTTAGAAACAGTCAGGAACAAATTGCTTATGGGAGCAGTTGAGTAGGTTGTAAAATTATTCTATTAATGGCCAAAAAAAAAAAAAACTGTGAGAAAAAAAAAGTACAAAAAGAACTGTGGCTTTTTTTCTAAACTGTGATGAATCCTTATAATTGCTTCTACAGAATATTAATTAGTGTTTTCCTACAAATGAACAGAAATAATTCTATACAAAACGTTGAACTGGCAATGTAGGCATGTAGTCAGTTATTATAAGTATGCATTACGTAGCATGCATTCACCTAGACCAGTTCCTGCAGCAACTATTTTGAGAAGTACCATTGCAGTTCAGGCAGTACATTAAGTGACTCAGACCCAGGTATGTGGCTTCTGAAGCAAAATATGCAAAAACCCTGATATAACACATATTCAAATCAATGAGACGCTTTCTTTATGAAGCATATAAAATCGTAACTGATTTATATTAAATGCTTATTTGACATGTTTTCTCATTTTACTAGGAACCCCTTTCAAGGTGATGACAAGGCAGGAAAGCAGGTTCTGTAGAACATTCATTAAAGATGAAGGTATCATGCAGAGACTCAACATCAGGCAAATGCTTTCAGACAGAATTCTGAATAAATCAGTGTGGTGAGCAAAAGGGAAAGAAAAGTGTCATGTACAGAGCTCCAGTACTGAGATATCAGCTGCTAGACATTCTTAATCTCTACACAAAACCTCATTCAGTGTTGGGACAAAATAATTTTGAGGTTTAATACACCTTTAGAGTTTAATATACTGTTAAAGCATGTCATTAAAATATATACATAGCCTAGTTGAGTGGCATAAAGGTTTTGCCTTGCCCCGTTCCGCCTCCGTTCATTGCGTCCTCAATATTGCAAGGATTATGTAAAAAAGAAGCTGAGGAATTGAACTGATATTGAATTCTGTCACGTGGTAGCACTATTATTAGAAATCAAAGCCAGTATATGCTGCAAGACTAGGCCAAGAAATAAGGCATTAGGCATTCTTACAGTCTATCTCTTTTCTCCATTTTAGTTGCTGGGTATAGGCCATAAAACACTTAAGAAACCGGGAACCTAAATTTTGGAAATGTGCAAAGGCAGAATTTCTTTTAGTGGAAGATTTAGCAGTTCTGAAGCCTGGCTGCATTAGAAAAGGGAACAAAATTTCAGACTTCTTCATGAAGAAAAAATGTTTAGCATTTAAAACATTAAAATGTTTTTTTCTTACCATGATGTACGTTTCAACTTCTTTTCTGCTTTGTCCTGAAACAAATGCATTTTCACAAATTTTTTACTTCAGTAGATCTGCGTATTCAAATAAAATATGCTTCCAGTGCTGTTTTGCCAACAAGCTGTATGAATTGAACTTTCCTTTTCCATTGCTTAACCCAACCTTATGAAGTTATGTATTTTTCCTTTATGTGCATCTGAACATGAATGAACTTTCATACATCACAACATTTTCCTACTATAGACTCAAGGTTCAAGTCTCCTATGAGGAGGTCAAAGGCAGTTTTCACTTGTGGAGGCCTGGCAAGCTCATTTTTCTAGAGGTCAAAATCCCTGTGATGAAGGACCTCATCCCCAGAGGGAGGTTGGTCATCCATCATCCAAACAGCCACCAAGAAATTACAGTAGTCTTGGACCACATATGCATAGAAGTATCACATCTGCATATATACTTCTTTATAGAATGCCAGGCCAGTTCTGGTCAGTCTTTGTGTGAATTCCAACCCAAGGCACCTAGAAGCAGAGGGGATGATTTGGCTTTCAGCCTTTCCTTTTTCTGATTGTTGCACAGAGCAATGTGTATCTTTGGCTCTTTTCTCCGTTTCCCTTAGATCAGGCATCAGCCAGTTGGAAGCACAAGTAGAAACTACAATATAACTCAAATAGCAGGATTTTTATGTTGTTATTAAACAGCTGTCCAAATACCATGTAAGAATTATTTCTCTCTGTTTATAATGTAGATTTTCAATCAGGTTCATAATCTCACATCTTTATTTAAGGGTAGATTTATTTTGAAATTATATTTAATTCATTATTCTTGAGAAGGATTTGGGTTCATTGTTGCATGGCTGTAAATGGGAAATAAATGTGGGTCATTACATGGCAAGTGATGCTTTATTTGGTAAATATTGGCACAAATGTTCGAAGTTCTGTAAAAAGGATACTTCATACCACTGCAAAATGTTAATTGTCCTCTACAATGATGTAACAGTTGTGTTTTTTTCATCTATAAGAAAAAGTACTTATTCAAGGAATATTTATTCAGGGAAATAGTGGAATACTTTCTGATAATTATATGCTTTCCCCGTTGTTTAGTGCTATAGTTTTAGTTCCCAGGGTATCTTCCTGTTACTGTTAGCTAAGATGTCAGGCAGCAGACTAAACAAGTAATATAATGAGGGAAAGACAATGTTTAAAAAAAACCCAAACAAACAACAAGAAAAAAACAACCAAACAAACAATTTCTCCCAAGTCAACTACACAAAGAGTCAGAAATGCCTTACTGAGGAATTAATGGGGTTTAGATTATCACTCTGCTTTTTCTCCTCTTTCTTTCTTACTTTCATTTAATTTCTCATGGTTCAAGGCTAGAATAGTAGCTCAAATGTGCAAAAGTGCACTTTGCAAGTGAAATACTTAATTTTAGTTCTGAGAGTTGCTGCTAATTGACATAAAAATCAGTAGCTTCAGACCTCTTTAGAGTGAGGTGTAAAATATCACAGGCTAGTCTGGGGACTGAATGCTTGTATGAGTCTGGTTTTGTATTAGCGTGTTATAAAAAAATAGTTTACAGTCTTACATTTGATAAAGTACCACATTTTTATTAGAAAAATAAAAAGCCTGCCTTATTACAGCAAATTTTAATGAGTACAAATCATGTAATAAAGAAGAAATGCGGCCTCCTTTCTACTTTTTTTTCTGCACTGCAAATTCATTCTGATGTTTAATCATTTAGTCATTTAATCATTTAAAAATGCCCTAGCTACTGTCCTTCTCAGAAGACACAAAAAAAGAACAAAAGGTCAGACTCTAGTCACAGCTTGTGTGTAAGAAGCATAATGTGCCTACCTTACCTTTTAAAGTTCTTTCTAAAAAACTTTGAGGAAAATGATGGAGTTATGCCAAACTAAAAAAGAAGAAAAATCACAGCAGATTGATTAATTGTATTTAAAGTAAACTGTCAGCTGAGGTTGTTGCTAAATACGAAAGTCCTAGACAAATGAATTGTATTTAGAATTTCACAGATATATAGTTATCTTTAAATAGGAAAGTTAAAAGTAGGAATGTGAATTTCCAGAAGACTAAGAATTTGCCAAAACATTACCCACCAGTTAGGCCTCTTGATGTTCTTTTTCCCAGTAAAAGAAAAAAAAAAAAGAAAAAAAAAAAGTGACTGCTGGAAAACATTCAAAGTTGAATCCTTTTACTTTTAACAAAACACGACGCTGCCTCTTAATTCTAATTGAAGTTGTCTGGTATGTGCCCCACGTAGCAAGCCAGCAGCAGATCACAGAATTCCGAGCAGGAAGGCAGGAAGGGGGAGGATGAGGTTTCTGCAGGGCAAAGCTGGGTCTGGGTTCCCCCTGCATACCTGAATGGTATCACAGCTCTGCTAACTGTCACAGCATTTGCCTCAGATATTTCAGGCTTTCTCTCTGAAATGCGACATCCTGTGAAGCTAAGAAAATTGCTAACCTTTCTCTTGTGTTATCAAAGTATTAGCCTCCTTTGCTTTGTTCTCCTTTCTGTTGCTAAGAAAGTCATCTGGTCTAAGCTAAAGTTACGGCATCTGGTTTGTAAAATGTCTAGAAACTTCTTGGCATGTCACAGCATTTTAAAAGAATGTCTTAGTCCTTCTATAGGGCCTGAGTACAGCTCTGCATTAATGATGGCTTGTCAGTTGGAACTTCAACCCTTCCTCTGAATTATTTGACATGGCCAGTTAGAGAAAAAGGAGGAGATAATTGTTGACTGTGGGGTTTTTTCATTTTAGTTTTTTGCATTTAGTGTAACGTAGGCATAGGTCTTTTTTCTCCTTATGATAATTTACAACAGCACATTTCAAGAAGGAGGAGGTCACAAAACCGAGGAAAGGCCAAAACCACCACAGAAGGCCATATGACTGGGGTTACTGTGATGGTCTCTCCGCTTTGCCATTGGAAAACACACATTAAGTACTAAAAGAGACATTCTTAACAGGAGCTGGCTAAGTTGATTACTCTCCAAAAGCTGAACCCAGTATACGTCCAAGTATCAGAGCAGGTTTTCTTTTTCAGTACTGCTGGATGCTGTTGGATGGGTTTCACCTTGGCGACTGATTTGAAAACAAACCAAAAAATGCCCACTCTTAAGAATGGGCAGACTGGCACAAATGTTTAGTGTTGTGACATGTGGGAGCCACTAAAATTATCTCCATAGCTTGGGGAAAGTAGACCTCTAGAGCAAAATCTTTTTCAACTGAAAAGGAAACATAATATGTATTTTTAGCAGTAAGAGAAACACTTTTTGCAAGGTCTGCTCTTCCCCATTTCACTGCTCTGTGTGTGTGTTTTTGTGAAGTTTTTACACTTTGGTCTTTGCCAGGAGTAGAAACATTAGCTAGATTCTCTGCTAGTATAAATAAATTAGTTCTATGAACTGCTGTCTTTCACACCCACTGAGAATATGGTCCATTTTTTGAAGGTATATATGGGCATATTAAAGTGACTAATCTTTTAAAAATGTTCTGTTCAACCATTGCCCACCCTTCTGCTTCTCAGCTGCAGATTTGCACTTCTGAGCCTTGTTTTTAGTTTATTTTGGAATAATAAATAAATGGAACGAGCATCCATTCTGTCTCCCTGACCTATTCTGGCTTGAAAGGTTTCCCTTATTACTTACCCCCTCCCCTTTTTGAGCTATGATTTAATTGTTGGGGTTTTTTTTTGTAAATTCATAGCCCTTTTGCTATCCGGTTCCCAGCTGCAAATTCCCAACGTTATATTCAGTGATTTCACCATATGTTTAAAATAAAGAGTTGTCCTTTCCCACCCCTTTGGAGAACAGATCACTCCAACTCAACCAATAAGAATGTGGGGAGGGCTTGCTAAATATTCAAAGGCACAGAGGGGAAAAGGCAGCATTCACAAAGATCCTCCTGTTTCTTCTCTCAAGCAGTGCTTCCTCATTGCAGCTGAGCACGGTAAGACGTTATTCCCATAGGGCTGTGCTTTCAACAGAGTCAAAATTTACATTATGCTAGCCCTTTTCCTTCCCACGTGTGCAGACATAAAGGAGATTATTTTATCTCTTGAATCTCACCACGTAGACGTTAGCGACTTGTCTGAACAAATACAGAGAGGACATTTTTTGGCAGGCAATGCTTTTCCATGTTAAAAAATTGAAAAATCACTGCATTTACTTACACCTTGCCTCTTCTTCTCAGCGTATGCTCACTACGCAAAGAACTGGAAACCAAAAATCACATTTTTGGAGGTACTGAGCAACCTCAGGGGTGGCTGATGTCACTGGGAGATGTGGTTAATGGCTGCCTTTTAAAGGAAGACTCCCATATCTACGATGGCTAAACTACTGGCTGTGCTAACACCTTCATATATCTGAGCTCCATCAGCTATATGTTTTGTACTCCCGAGAGCCATCAGATGGATGGAAACCAGAAGGCATGGATGACAGCAGCCTGCAGCAGCCAACTCTTTCTCTTGCAGAATGATACAGGCTTGTCTGTGATGGTCAGCTAAATCACAGAATATCACGGATAGTACAGATTGCTTAACTTCAACCGTCCCTTTGGTTTACATACTGCTATTTCTAGGAACTTAGATTGTCCAGTCAGAGCTCAATACCTCTTACAGGAACTGCATTTTAGATTACTCCTGTAGCAAAAGAGCCCCACACTGGCCACTGGCACATGCAGCAGACCTATGATGTGCTCCAGAGTGCTGGTTTTCCATGCCAAAATCACAAGATCTTTTCAGCCCCCAAGCATCGCAACAGACGCTTCAGGCTTTTAGGCAATATAAGGTTGGGCTAGTTGTAAGGGAATGGAGAGTGAGAGAAGATCAGCCTCTTCATCTTCAAGTGTGTTCTTTACTGTTGTCAGAATCGCTGACCTATTGCTTTTGCTGCCACCCTTACGTTCACATCTCTATTTCTGTATGAGTTCCAGTTACAGTTATTCTGAAGGACGTAGACCATAGCTCAGAAATGATTCTGCAGCAGTTATGGTGGGAAAGTGATTTTTACCGCGTATGGAAAATTTCAGCGTTAGCAGGTAGGAGCCCCCTTCAGTATTCACCTGGCCTTTCCCATAACATCAGTTAATGAACTCAAATAATACTTAAGGCCCAGAGGCAGCTGTCCTAGAAGACTGGACACCCCCTACATTGGCCATGGTACTAAAAATAAGCTTAATGCTTTTTCAGCCCTTGGTTAGATGACATAAAATTATTTCTTATTGCACCTTTAAAAAGAGATATCCTGCTTTTCTTTCAGAATATATCTGTTGTCTACTGACAAATTCCAGACATAGCAGATCTGATCTTGTATCAAACAGAGATGCCCCTGCTGAATTGCTATCAAGAGCCACCTGCAGTACTTGCTGTCTTGGCATTTCTTGGACTCTTGGCAAGCTTTGTCTCTTTCCTAATTGTACCTGAGGCAATGGAAGAGAGTTCTGCAGGTCTGTGCCGAAGTCTGTAACTCTGGAGAAGAACCAACCGTTACCCAGGGTTGCGGATTAGTGATACACAGCATGAACTGCTGTGATCCACGGTTGTGATCCACAGAGATGTTTCATTTAAAATGTAATTTATTAAGTTTATTAAATTTAGAGGTTCTCTTAGAAAGGGCCACACACCTTTGAAACTCACTTCCCATTGTTGGGTGACAGTTGGCTGGGTTTGTTAACCCTCCATCAAATTTGTATTCCTAGTCTACAGGCTGTGAAGAGCTGAGATTTTCTGAGATTCTGGAAATATTTTAAAAGTACAGATGTTTCACATATAGTTAGGGCAATACTATAAGTGACTCACTGGCAGTGTCTGTGTAAAACATATTTTCAAAGGTATCTAGAGAGGGGAACAGGTTTTATTTGCAGTAATAATGAAATAATGGACTTAGCAGCAGGGCACCAGTGTATTTACTTCATAGCAAGTAATCTCTAGCAAAAGCTAATCTTTGCATTCTATAAAGTAGAAAAGAGCTTACTTATAACACAGTCATATTTTTCTGCAGAGCTAAAACATATATTGTTGAAATAGAAGTAATATTTTTAGTAGAGCTAAAACATATTATTGAAATAGAAGTAATATTTTCTTTGTGTTGTGAAATGAGGACTTAAAAATTATTTCAAAAATTGAAAATACTTAAGTCAGTCTTTTTATAGCAACAACAATTCTTCCAAGTCTTCCTTGTTATATCACCATGTAATATGGACCAAGAATAGCAAATTGATATCTCATAAAATAGTAATTAACAAGAAAAAGAAGATAGTTGTGGATTCTTGTGAGTGAAAGCACCTCTTATATCTCTCTATCCATCTTCTGCAGTCTTAAATTCTGAAAAAGCAAAATCAGCCTTCAAGTAAAATCCATTATTTTCATCAGGTTGAATTAGGATTTGAATTGAGGAGAGTGGAAGTGATCCTTTATTCTTTATCAGCTAGAAGACACTGATAAATAATGTTTGTATCAGAAGTATGGACATCAAAAGTTTTCCTGCTTTTAAATGCATTTAGTTAGCAACTCTAATTACTAATACTCCTCTTCCAAAACACTGACATTAGCTCCTTTGGTTGGCTGTATGTAGGTGAAAGTCTGTCATTTGAATCATTTACCTTGGCCCTCTCAGACGGTTCCTGGGCTAGCCGGGTGACAGAAAATAGACTGTCAAACAAGACTTATGCAAAAGTTACTGATTGTATGTTCAAAGCCTCTGTTGAATTGTGTGGGTAACTTCTAGCTGTGGGTGGAATTTGACACAATCCGTACATGGTGAAGTCCCATAAACCCCATCTGAGTTCCATAGAATCAGAGCACTGTGAACACTGTGTTATTCTTCATCTCCTCTTGAACAGGAGACATCAATTTTGGCCTAGAGCTTTGTAAAGTAGTGAAAAATCAGTGTTGGCTGAGAATTTGGCCCAAAGTCTGCTGGAGAGATCTAAGGGTATATCACAGACAGCTGTGATACTACAGTCATAATGTGTAGTTAGACAGAAAGGTATAATTGCATCTTTACAGCCACGTATAAAGTTGTCTAAGTCAATTAATTCTGCTGGAAGAGTTAGCCACACAGATACAGTTCTGGTAAGGATACAGATACTCTTAGCTATACAATCAAAAAATCTATTTGTGGGGGAGTGGGTTTTTTTAAGTAATAGAGCAGCAAAATGTGGTAAAAACAACACAACGTTACTTTCTCCTTTTCCATAAGTCCTACAAAATAATACATAAATCATGACCAGTTGAAGGTTGTCTGAAATATGACACCTTGCCTTTGATTTTCATGTCTTTGTAAAAGAAATGCAGGAATTTTAGACTTTGGTCACTGTTATGCCAGAACCTTGGGCAGCAATTATGTCCCTCATAATTAGGCATGCAATTGTCAAAAATAACATTAAATGAAGAGGTGGTTGGCAGGAACTAGCTTTTCTTTCTCTTAGTATAAGGGTTTTTTCCTTCCTTGAAGATCTAGAAAGGGGAACCAATTTCACTTTCATTGAAACAAGTGACAGTTCCCCATTCATTTAATCTTGCCTAAGATTATATTGTGTCTTGATAAGATCTGATGAGACTTAATTCTTTTCATCTCTGTGCTATGGGTGTGTTGTATCAGCAAGTATAGTCTTGTAAAGGGTAGGGCCTTGCCTGAAAAGTAATTGGTGAAATAACTGAGAGTATTGCAGAGGGAAGCACAATTCAACATGCAAAAGAACGTCAAAAGAGACCATTAATCCTTCTCAAGGTAATGGTTGTGTGTCATTAAAGGTCAGAGGGATGATGACCTCTGAGTACCACAGAGGTCTTTTTGTACACTGTAAAGCATTCAGTCTCCTTTACTGACCTGTTCCCTTCACCTAGAGAATAAAAGTATCCTTTGCATTTCAGTGGAAACAGAATTGAATTTATATCATGAAAAAGACAGTACATAGTAAATTCTGAGTCACCAGAGGGTAGTTTGGTGAGTATAAGCGTACATGTTAACCTCATGCAATAATTAATTTGATAACTTAAAATTCCACTAATCGTCCTCAAGCTTCCTGCTTGTGTCATTTACTTATTTTCTATTGAAACAATCAGAGAATAATTCCCTTTTCTCATTTCCTGAAAACCCAGCTAGAGCAATACATTCCACAGTTACTAAAAAGATTTGGGTTATTTGAAAGCAAGACAAGAGAGTTTCAAAGCTAAGGAGAAGTCCAAAGAAAATAGTAACCTTTTGACTCTTGCCAGGGATTCTATCCATCAACAGTGTCAAAATAATAAAAAAAGTGCATCTTTCCGTTAAAGTTCTGTACAGGGCAGATAAACCAAGGGAACGGTAACTATCATGGTTTAAAGCAGTTCTGGCCACTGGAGGGCTCTTGTATTTGTCTGGCTGGTTGGAGACTGGACTGTGCTTTTGCCTGTGATACTGGTTCAGAGGATAGCTCTCAAACAGAGCTGGTCATAATGGTGATGCTATCTCTTATGATGTAGAACAAGCAGCAAAGAAAACAGAGTATTTCTTTTCAGCTCAATCATGTTAACACTTCCTCTGCCTGCAATCAAAAATTAGCTTTTAATTACATGGAGGTTCCTGTTCTCCTTTCTTCGCCTCTAATGCCATTATTGTGAACCTCTACAGTGGAAGAATGTTCAAACCATGAAATACCTGCCTACCCTGGGGAAGTGGATCGAAGGTAACAACAGTGACCCATTCTAGCTCCAGTCCTTCTCTTTGATGAGGTCTTCAGCATCACCAGCACCTCTGCTCTCACATTATTCTGAGGATTGCTCAGCCTGCCCTGCAGCCAGCATGTGGAATGGCATCTGGTTTATGCAACTTTTGTTGTCATATAGAGAGTCAGACCTAAACACGTTTTTCCATTCATTACCAACAAAGATGAGAATTGATTCCTGGGCTCTGCAATGAATAATTATGTATGAAGGTATTAGTATTAGCACATTGACATATAAATTAAATTCACCATTTTGGAAATGGGATGTGAGGTAAAATGCTTGGAGCAGAGGATTTTCAAGAACTTTTGGCTGTGCTTTCCTTTCCAAGTTCAGGCACTTAATATAATGAGTCCTTGTATGTGATACTGGCAGGAGCAGATCTGTGCAGACACAGCAAAAGAACAGAGCTGTGTGGCAGGAATTCTTAGGGCAGCTTCTCCAGTGCCTCATACAATGCCTGGGAAACTACAGTGATGCTAATATTTCTATAAAAGTCCTTTCATGCCATGTCTTTTAAGGAAAAGGGTCAAGACTGAACTGCAGGCTCTGAGCAAAGACGTGGCAGGTATGAGGCTAATGAGTTACTAGTTAGGCGACTGGATATAATTAAAAAGAAAAGCACCCACAGGATTATTATGAGAGTCTCAGAACAGCCTTAGCAATGGAAACTATTGAATATTGAAATAATATGTGTTTCCTAAATCTGATTGAGATTATTTTCTGTTATTACAAAGGTGCATTACTAGATCCTAGAAGCTCTAGCTACAGATCAGGGTCAGTTATATTACACAGCATAGAGACTTTAAAGAGAAGGATGTGTACAAATAATTTTACTATCCAGTTAGGAGATAACTAAATGTCAAGCTGAGCATAAAAAAGCAGTACGACAATTCTGACTGCTCGGAGAAGCAATTTGATGTGGATACATTAGAAACTCCATTACCCCAGGCTATTAAAATAAACCTGCACAGGTTTTCCACTTACTGCTGTTTACTTGCTTTTTTTCCAGTCCTTAGCAAATCTGATAATTCCAAGATCTCAGCACTGACTGGATGGTTTTGCATAGTTGGGATTTTCAGTTGAAGTCTTTATCTTACTGTAGATTCTTTTGCTAACATTTTACTACGGGCTTGTCATGTGAAATTTATCAGCAGTTTCCCAAAAGGCTCAGGGAAGTATGTGATGTGTTCTGCAATTTATGTCCTTTCTTAAATGTAATCAGGAAGATTATTTTAACAGCATCTTCCTCTGCTGAAGCTGTCCTGGTTAGAGGATGACTGTACATGCTCTCCATGTTCTCTCATCCCTCGGGATGTCTTTTTTTTTTTTAATGTTATAAATATCAGGATAATGACTCAATGATCTAATAGTTTTTCTTAAACGTTCTAAAGCACAGTGTGGTCGGAAGCTTCTTTGAACTTGCTACTTCACTGATTTTTAAAAATATACCAAGGCTGACATTCACTCTTAAATACAGGAGAGAAGCTTCACATTGATGAAAATCACAAGATCTAAGCTTACAAAGAGATCTCAATCTTTCTCCCTGGGGACAGCAAAATGATGGGCTCACAGAACCCCTCCTGATGGAGGAAACAGACAACCATCTTCATCGCCTCTCTCTCTGAGTTCATTTTCCAGAATAGGCACTGATTTCCCACTCCTCATATGTTTATTTCATCTGTTTTTGAGCTTACCCAATTTCTGAAATGAGAGGATCTTCGTGTAGAAACACAAAAGGAGAGGGTTTTAGGGCAGATGTTGCAACTGAGATGTGTCCAGTTCCCACTTAGGACACCAAGTCCTAAAATGCACTAATGTATTTCTGTTTTTCTGCTACAGTGCTCTAAAAGCACCTACATCTCTAATTGGTATTTCGTACATTAACATTGCATTTAAGAATGGGTCTTTAAATGTCTCTGGATGCCAAATTACCTGAGCTTCTGTGTCATCTGCATCTTTTGTCTGAGTGGTTCAATCTAGTAGGTTGAACACTACCATATTTTATATTAAGTAGCCTATTTGACATTAGGCATGCATTGGAAGGACTGACATCCAAGTTTGTCTCCTACCAAGTGAAATAACATAAGGCACCTACATTTTTTACAAGCTAAAAGTCCTTTAGTTACTGCCTTTGGTGTCTTGCTAGCTGGTACAGTGACAGCTTTTGGCACTGAACAGAAGTACATACGAGTACTCAGTTGAGGACTCTGAACTCCGTTTTGAGCTTGCCTAAAATTCAGATTTTGCACCAATGGGATTAGAATTACTTAAACCCCTAACATTCCTTATTGCATTTCAAAACACTTCATGAAAACAGACCCAAAACCAGATGATTACAGGTGGATCTCCTATATAAGACTATGCTTTTATGAAAAATCTTTCTTCCCTCTGAGCTCTCTTTGGACAGAAAAAAAAATTACAACTTCCTTCTGCAAATATTGGCATCATTGTAATAAAAGTGGGGTTTTATCTGTGTGGTTTTTAAAGAAGCAAGAACCCAAACTGGATTTGGAAGGAAAGAACTTGTTTAGAAAGACAGTGGAAAACCAGTAGTTCTAGCTCCTTATGAAGAGATATTCCACCGTGGGGATTGTTAAAAGTTTCTCCTTGAAAACTTACTCCAAAAAAGAAGGAACAGACTGAGATAAAGTGACCTAGACAAAAAAGCATACGTATGATTCCCTTTCAGCGAAAGGGAATGACCCCTGCAATAAAAGGGGTAAATGTAAAAGGATTTACACGCTAAAGATATTTTGAGAATCCCAGGGATATGTTTAGTCAGAGCTGCAGCAATAATAGCAGAGTCTGGGTGAAGAGTGATTATAAGTAAGTGTTCCCATAAGCTCATTCTGCAACTCTGAAAAATCACTTACCTCTCCTTGGTTTTTTTCTCATCAGTGATCTATGTGTGGGGAAAATGCAAAAGCATTGTGAGTCTTCATTCATAAATACTAGTGAAGTGCTTTCCATTCCCTGAACTGAAGATATTATAATTCTAAAAAAATCAAGATTAGAGGACTTTCTCTTTTTCAGTGTGCACTGCTCTGCCCTTAAAAGACTAAAGATTCCACGTATTTAAGATGTGGCTAAAGTTATACTGTGTAAAAATATTTTAAAATTCAGTCCTTAGGAGATCTAACTTTTGAGAAATAGTGCTAATCAAGTTTTTGGGTTGGGTCTGAGACTTGCATGGTGAATAGTAGGAGCAGGAAGCATCTCAGAACTGAGCTGTGGGGCTAAATGCCAAGAATATTGGGAAAAGCTAAAGGTTGTGTTATATATCATATAGACTAGAAAGAAATGGTCATAGCTATGAGTGAATCAGCAGTGGGTGGTTCCTTGGATTTAGAAAAGTGGTGTCACCTGTTAGGCTTGCAGCTGCTTGGTTTTGGTAAGATTTCTTTTTTTTTTTTTTTCCATAAATACCCCATGATTTTGAAACTCCACTTTTTGTTGCTGATGGATATAGTGAAATTTAATCTGAACTCTGTGACTTTACCCATTTGGCAGAGGGGCCACTTTAACTATAGAGGAAGTGTCAGTAGGAAGTTGTGAAGTATTTATTTGAGTCTGTACTGTAAGAGTGTTTCCTGAACCACAGCTGTAGCGTTTGCACTGGTGAGAAGGAAATGGAGTTCTGATGGAAATAAATTAATTGAATGCCTATGAAACAGGAGAATTCTTCCTGTTATATGATTCCCATTCCAATTCTCCTCTTGCTGTGGGTCATTTATTATTGCTGCCATGCTTTATTGAAAAGGCTATTTTACAGAGGGAAAAGTTTAAATAAAAGCAAAACCTCAGGTAGGAGAGTGCAATATCACAATATTTATACCAAATACGAAGTGAATGGACTATAAAAAGAGTAAAAAATAAAATAAAAGTTGTAATTCCTGAGAGAATCCTGTAAAAATTTACGCATGTAGCTGTTTGGTATAAAGGAATATACCATGAAATCAGAGAATTCCAGGGCTGGAAGCAACTTCAGAAGATCATTTAGTTCATACTCTTTTCCCCCCAAGGATGTACCAAATGTGCTTGCTGTTCCTGACACAGTTGTCTAGCTCTTTCTTGGCTTTCCAGTAGAAATATTCCAGAACTGCCTGAACCAGCCTTGCTATTGCAAGGTTTTTTATACTATGAAGATTTTTCATAAATCTGCCTTGATCCAATTGTGTCCTTTTTTTCCCTTGTCTGACCCAACATATATGAGGAAAGATAATCACTCTCTTCCATTTTACAGCACTTCCATTTATTCTTTCCTTGTGGGTCATGTGTTCCAGACCTGTTACAGTTTCTCCTGATTTCCTCTGAAGTTTTTCCAGTTTTTCAAATTTTTTACTCAAATGCAGAATCTAAACAGATCATAATGCTATAGGGGGGAGGTCTAATCAGTCTGACCTTCAAAGATTTTTTTGCATACCTCATGAATACTATGATACTGTTTTTAAATTCAAGCATAACTTGTGTTCTCTTCATCATCTCTCTTGCAGTGGGCTCCACTGAATCACAGAGAAGAGGAAAGTAGGCCCTTTCATTAGTATTCTAATGCTGTCTTCTCAACATGTCTCAGTCACCACAGTTTGATGACATGTTTTTAAAAATATGCTCTTGTCCCATCATACAAGTCATCACTGGAAGTACTGAGTAGCAGCAGAGCCAATGCTAGTCCCTTTGGAGCTCACCTGATGCAAACTGACCTTCTGAGAAAGAACTATTGATAACAGTTTTATGGAAAATTTCCTAACAGCCTCTACATCCACCCTGTATTAGCTCTCTAGTTCAGGCTGTTTTTATTTGTTCATAACAATAACATTTCAAAAAGTGTTGAAAGCTTTTGCAAATGTTTCTCTTTCCACAGGACTTGTTACTTTGCTCCACAACTAAATTGAATTGGTTTGGCATGATTTCTCCCTAACAAATTCATGCTGGCTTTTATTCACCTCTTTCATTTGGACACAGTCCCTGGTTATCCATTCTGAAATTTGGGGGTCTTTTTCCTAATAAATTATTCCATTCGTTTTTATTTGAAAGTTCTGTTTGTTTCTCCTCTTATTTATGCCTGTCCTAAATAGCACTGCTTTTTATTTGCACCAGTGCAGAGGAAAAAGAAAATTTAGACCTCTGTATGTACGCTGGCAAAAGTGTTGGGTGGCCTTCCAAAGCTTTTAAATGTAAAAGAAAGAGCTACAGAATTGAAAATAGAGTCTGATATGATGTAGATTTTAAGGCTTTTTGAAGGAGTGGGACACTACAGCATTAAAAATAGGAGAAGACTGGAATCCCAAGTATAAGTCAGAGCCTTGTAGTCCATGTAACTGGCACATCAGTGCTAAATAGAAATTTTCCCCCACCATATCAGTTTCTGAAGGGCAACCAACACATCCATGTAGAAATCAGAGACGGTACAGGTGAGATCTAACAACCCTCTAACAGAGTGTTCTTATTTGGTAGCTGAACCAGCTAAATACTCTTTTTTTTTTTTTTCCCCTCCTTACTCTACCATTGGCTTAACCTATTTTTATTGCTTTTTGTTCCGCAGTCTTTCTGTTTTGTTTCCTTGTGGCTGGCAGAACTGTTGTGGCATCATGATTCCTTTCAGCATGTGACTTTGTTGTTGCAGACATGCCTCTGTTGTCTAATCCAACTTTAGGCTTTAGAACAATGTGGGTTTATTCTTCATGGTAATGACACAGTGAAATATGTGTCACCAAATCTCTAAAATCTGTGCAGTTTGATGTGTTATGCTCATAAAAAGAAATTCTGAAGATGATGTTCCTCAAATATACCAGTTGGTTTATAAAGGTCACAGGCATTTTATGTGTTGCTCCCTGAACTAGAAAGGAGAAACGAAAAATCAAATGGCTCTTCAATGAGATGTCTTGTGCCCGAGATGTGACCTTAGTTTTGGAAGTATAAGGGCTTAGAATTTGCTTATTTTATGGCCTCTGTAATCACGTAGGAAACTGCTGCTTCTTTATGTGCTGATTTCTATTGCCAGGTAGGCAATTTCTTCTCAGTTCTAAGTGAAAGAACATCTTGTTCTTTCTGTTCCAGTGGAACAGTACCCACATGCTCATTTACATTCCTAGATATGCATTATAATTTACAAAACATAAAAGATTTCTGTTTTGCATAGCTAGTTTTCATAAATATAAATAAAAAGATCCAAAGCTGTCAGAATTCATCCTTTTGGCAACCTTCCTTCCACACTTGTGCCAAAGGGAAGAATAAGGATAAGGATTGAAAATCCATCAAGGATATAATAATAAGAAGAAATCAGAACTTTTTGAAACCTTTGTCATTCTTATGAGGAACCAGATACAAGATACACAAGTTTATGTATTCTGAATAGTTTCTCGGTGACTTCAGTCAAAAAAGAGACTGCAAATAATTGTAGCATAAATGTAATGATGATGTGGACAACGAATTTGTATTAGTGAGCACACTGGAACAGGTTGCCCGGAGAAGCTGTGGGTGCCCCATCCCTGGAGATTTTCAAGACCAGGCTGGATGGGGCTTGGAGCAACCTGGTCTAGTGGGAGGTGTCCCTGCATATGGCAGGGGGTTTGTAACAAAATGAACTTTTAGGTCTCTTCCAACCCAAACCATTCTATGATTTCATGATTCTATACTTTCATTGTGCTGTGATGTGAACAGTGCTCCACAGAATGTGGAGTGCACTTAGCACATTCCAATGCCATATGAACGTAATAGTGTACTAATTTCCTGGGGAGGTTGGAAGTCAGTCTTCCCCAGGAGTGAAGTTTACTTAAGTTTTTGCTCACAGAAGTTGATTAGCAATATTCAGTGAGCGAGAGGAAAGGTCACTGCAAAACTTCCATTCTTTTACTGAGGAAGTTTGGAGATCAGTTTTGAGCAGATAGTCAGTTCAAATGAGCAAAGGCAAAAGGTAAACATTCATTTATAGAAATAGTTTCATTCACAGAAGCGGTCTTTCCAAACCAGATTTTTTACTTACAAGCCTTTTCCTTTCCTCTTAGCATTTTTAATTAACTGTCTCGCTCAGTTAATGGCATTTGAGCCCAAGAAACCTGCACTGTATCTGGTAACCCAGGCTGCAAAAGCAAACAACCAACCTCCACTAAGTTCCCTATTTTCAAAAAACTTTTCACTCAGACCTCACAGGAGCCAGCAGTTAGAAATGTCTGTGCCAGTCACTCAGCACAGCTGCTTTTCCTCCACATTTTAAGAATGGGAGAGTTTACCAGATGGTGACCACTAAACCTTCCTTGATAGAGAGAATTAAGGAGAGGGAGATCCAATAGTCCTAAACCACTAAACGAAAAGCCTAATTTGGCCAATGCCTGCTTTTAGTACTTGAGGATTTCTGCCGCTTTGTGTCTGAAAATGTATGCACTCAGCACGACACCAATACAATTTTCCACATGGATCAGTAAGATCTTTGTATGTACTTTCCTGACCTCTTAGTACTTACCCAAGCAGCAACATTTCCCTACATGTGGAGAGGAGTGGAAGATAGGTGCTTCTCTATTCTCTAACTACTTTCCATCTCTGACCTCTTGCTGTCATTTTGTAATATGTGACCTAGACGCTGGTGCTGGGCAGCACACAGAAATTGTGTATGTTGAACTGTATCAGTAATAATATGCATATTTATATGGAATCTACCTCCTTTGTGATGTGCAAAGGTACACTGAAATAATACAGAGCCTAAAATAAATGATGTACAGGGGAGCAGAGTAGCTAACCAGTGATTTATCCCCCTAAGTGAATCTTTCTTCCCTTTCTAAGTAACTCCATCCTGTGTAGGGCTGCCTCTATTCAGTCCAGATTGCTGTATTTCAAGGATGAGTGAGGTAATCTCTTTATATAAGCTGTAAATTATTTGGTCGTGTTCTGCCAAACCCCATCTGGCAGAAGGTAGGACTTTTCTATCTTCATGTTTTATGAACCTCTGCCTAAGCTGCTTGAGGATATTTGGTTGCAACATAAATATTTACAATACTGTGAAAAATATTCCCTTTCTTTTTCCCCGCCATTTTTCTCAACCTTGCAAACGCTGTATTGCATGGAGTGGCTGTCAACAATTACGCATATTGTTTACTCTCTTCGCTCAAGTTTTGTTTTCAGTGCTGGCTATTAATGAGGAAGGTTCTCCTAGTAGGTATCTTGTCTGTTATAACTGCTAAACACAAATACTGGATAAAACCCCTAAGCTGGAAAGATAACTTTTTTTTAATTATTTTTTAGCCTGTTGTTCTTACTACCGCACATACGGATATTTGTCACAGTAGGGTAACATAAGAAGTGGAAGCAATTTGACCTGACAGTTTTCAAATGAAACACCCTTCTAACATACCCAGTGGCCCCACGCTCTCCCTCTCCTTGTAAAACAGTCCGGTTATCTCCCAGATAATGAGGTCTCACCCAATGTCGCCAGTATGACGCTGTAAGTGGCTTTATAGAGCAGAATTCTATAAAAGAAATCCAGCTGGATAACAGAACTTGGTACCTTTATAGGCCCTGAATCATTTTATCCCTTAGGGGTTATTTTCTTCATTGGATTTTATGGGTTTGGCAGCCTTTAAATCTGTTGATATGGTCTTCTGTCTTACAAATGCTAATGAAACCTGGTTCCAGTACACAAATACAATGACAAGAAAGATGTT
>VXBJ01006186.1:52706-87959 GCA_013400055.1 Nycticryphes semicollaris
TAACTACTCAAGCAATGAAATTGTTTGTTGAAGTGCAAGATGCGAAGGATGGGTTATGGAGAAGAGACACTCACCAGGCAAAGTGACATTCTCGGGGATCATTTGGAAGAAAACATTGAGTCGTTGCTGATAATACAGGCCAATTGACATAAAGGTTTGTGGAATGGAAAATAATGACAGGGACAGGACAGTCATATGGTACAATGTGGAATTCTGGGAAGCTGAATCTATGCATGTAAAATATGAGTAAATGCAGCGAGATGCAAAGCTGCTCATCTAGCAACAAAAAACATTATTCATTGTCATTTTTACATAATTATCCTTTTTTGTTTTTTAAGTAGTAGGTGGAAGCTTAGAAGTCATTTTACCTCATAGCTATCACCACATTTTTAATTTACATTTCATTTTGATCTGATTGCACAAATACTCTGTGAGGAAGTACTTGTGACCTGCTCTGTGTGAATTCCTAATACACCTCAGACACAATGTAATTTAACCATTCATGTCCAAATTTTGTTGCTGGAAGACCTGAGTCCTTGGGGCCTTACAGTAGATTGGTATTTATATAAATTCGACTTTTTACAGGCTTCATACATAAGGACACAATATGCAAATTGTTTATGCATATTGTTTAGGCAGGGACAAAAGGAACACAAGAGATATGTTGCAAGTTGTTTGAGATCTGCTGTTGAATCATTTATAGGACTTCATTTAAAAACTTCAATGACTTCTTGTTGTATGTCAGGCAGTAATCAGTGGGTGGTGTATGGCCCAGCCCTAATGAATTAGCAGATGACAATAAGCCATGACTATAGGCTTAGAGTTAATTCAGTAAAAAAAAGAAGTATCCTTTGTCTAGTATTCAGTGGTTTAAAGTTTAGTAATGAGATTGTAAATTTGAAATCAATTTTCAGTACGTTATTATCTTAACCACACAAAGTCACTAAAGACCAAAAACGTTTCCAGTAGTTTTCACAAATGAGCTAAATAGCCCATAATATAAAAGGTCAGATTCTGTGTGGCATTCCTACTATTAAAAAAGCCAATTACAACAGCTTCATGTAGCAGGTAGCATATTTTAATGGTACTGGCATTAAAAAAAAAAAGGAGGAGCATAAGGATTTGGCTTCTCTGAGAGTTTGCTTCACGCTTCACGTACGCTTGATGTTCTCTGTCTCTAAAACTGGAACAACACTGCCTATATATTTAAGATTCCCCATAAAAGATAAGAAGTTCAGAAAACAAATACATGCAATCTGAGGAACGTCCAGATTTATATTTATTCTTCCTCAACGTCAGGTCTTCTTTCTATCCTAACCGTAACAGTGATATTTGATGTGGTGTGATGTGTGATATGACCCTGACAGCTTACATTGTTGAAGCCTCGTCTTCCCAGTGTACTGGATTTGAAGGTAGAAAGTTGAGAGTACTAATCAGTACTAGGTGAATTTACTTTACGCTGACTTTCTTTGTATTAGGATTAATGTATTTGTATTAGGAATACAGGAAAGCACTAACGCTTCACAGACAGGGCACTGTTCAGCGAAGACATGAAAAGGCTAGGGAAATGAACCCAAAAGCTCCATAGCATTTCCACTAAATGTGGGCAAGCCACAACGATTAACTTCCTGACAGCGGTTGGCCAATTTCTTTAATTCTGATATGGGGAGACCAACTTCCCCAGCAGTCTCAACTAAGGTCTCTCCTTCTGCTTGCCAGTCCACTGTGTATGTAGTCCAGCATCATGATCAGGACCATTTTCATCTAGCTGGAAGCTATATACATAACTCTTCCAATTCAGGAGATAAGGTGAAAGACTTACGCCTGTGCTAAACTCTGTAAATTAATTCAGAGAGGAACTATTGAGTATTGTTGACTGTAGCTAAATTTTTTGTTTACAGTTCTTCTCCCCTGTACAGTTTTGTTTTAGAATACTTCCAATGTCTTCCTGTCTTCTGGTGTTTGGAGGTTTTGCCACAGTAAATGTATATTTGAATCTGTGAGAAGCTAGCTCTGCTCTCTGCAAGTCCCTTCTGTCCTTAACTATCCTAATTCTGATTCAGATTCCAAAGGCTACATATTTTCATTTTTGAAAAAAGAAAAAAAAGCAAATGTTCAGAGGGTTATAGCAGCCATGTAGACCTGTTAGATTTCTTCATACTGTTCTTACCTGCATTTATGATGTAGAAATTCCCAGAACTGGCTCATTCCCAGAGTGCCTTTCTCTGTACCATTTACACTGCAGGACCACCTATTTGAGGCTATATTGGACTCAGATGGAAGAGTATTTGCGGCCATTTTCTGACACTGAATATTTCCTCTGATATCACGTGTTCTGTCATCTAAAGTTAAGGAACGATTATAATCTAAGGCCATTCTCTTCTAAAGTCACTGGCCTTAAAAGGTCTCACAAAACTTTTTCACCTCCCTTAGGATGTTTTTCTTGCACTGTGTTTGCCCCACATTTCTTAATTTTTTCTTTCCCTGTCACTGTTCAACACAAAAATGGGATTTTTGCGTCTGCTTCCTCACAGTGCGGTCTGATGTATGTAATATGGTGCTGCTTCTTGCCGTGGGTAAAAAAGAAAAAGTTGGTTATCAGTGCTATAGCGATGTTTTCAACTGCATGCTGTCTTAGAAAGGAAAGTAAAAATTTTCTAGTGAAATGTCACATATACAGAAATACCCAAGCTGGATTATGTCTCAGATGTCTGTCTTTTAAAAACAGTTCAACTGCTTGACTCGTGAACTGGAAAATAGCTAGGGTTGTAAGAAGCATGATTTCATCAAAGTTCCATGATATGAACAACAAAATCTTCTCAGCAAAGCCATCATATTTAAAATATGAGCAAGGATATACTGTAAAGAACAGCACAAATCCTTTGAGAAAGTTTTCATATATATTCATTACAGTAAACCCAGAGATTTATCCTGCATTGTTCACTGCTTCTAACAATGCCTTTCTCAAAATTCTTAGCCTTTAGTTAAAATTAATGTCTGACTGTAAGACATTCGTGGGCAACAGGTAAGCAGATTTGATGAAAGAGGTTTGATTAAAGATTTGTTTAAGAATGAGTACATAACAGGGAAAATTTGAAAGAAAAAAAGATACTTTTTTTGGAAAATGTATTTTTATTCTATTAATAGGTTTAAGTTTCAAAATCTTTCAAAAAGTTGAAAAAGAGTCTCTCAGAGTAACAGAATCAGAAATAAAGTTATTTGGCATAAATGCTTCAAGAAAATTCTATGTCTTGCTAATCTTCTGACATATTTCTACCTAGGACTATACGGTGCTCATGAATATACACTTGGTAAAAAAAATCTGGGTATACGGATCTGACATTTTTGTGCTTGAATTTGCTTGCTTGTCAGGGCAAGAGAAATATGAAGCTTGCCATATTTTCTAATGCAAATGATGCTGTTATGAGATTGTAGCAAAATGCTTCTACCTCATGGATTCAGTATTTGAGCCAAAATCACTTCCCTATGCTCCTGCTGTTGATTTTGAATCGAACATATTATTTACTCTTTTGAAATCTCCAAGGGGTTAGACCTACTTGCTCCAAATCCTAGCAAATCCTAATTTGCTGTGACCAAAGAAAAAACTTAATAACTGTGAAAAGTGTGGTTTGTTTTTTCTTGACTGTCTTGCCACTGTGAGCATTCCAAAAATATTCCTGCCTTTAAGTTCTGGCTCTCTCTCCCTATTTCTAAAACCCATACAGAAAGCACATCCCTTTGTTGCCACTGCAAGAATCTAAATGCCTGTGGATTTACTGTGTGGTAAAAATGCACTACGTTAATTAAACATTAAGTGTTGCTTTTCAAATATATATAAAAAAAAAATAATTAAAATTTTTGCATTCAACATAGCAGTGAACATTCTGTTAAAGCAGAAATTAGACACCAGATGCAATATTACCCTTAGCAGTCTTGCCGCCTATTTTGCCCGACAGACCTAACAAGATGTCTTGTGCTCATTACTCAATAACAACCTTTGTTGGTGCAAGAGAACCAGATTATGATTACAAAATTAATAAATTGCTGTAAAAAATATGTGTGCAAAACAGGATGCCTTATGGTTTGTTATTAAGTATTCCAAAAGCTACCTTCTTCCAAACATGCCACATCAAGGCTTTATTCACAAGCCATCTAGGTACTTTATTTTGGCTAGGAGCACTATATGCTGGATAACAATCCTTGGGTCCCTAGGGAATGAGAGCAGCCTAGACTCTTGGGGGAAGGAGAATTTCATAACAATTGTTCAATTATGAGCTAAACCCACCTGTGACATTTCCACTGAAGAAAGAGTCTTTGCTTTTTGGTGCTGGTATTGCAATATCATTACTGAAGTCAATAGTTATTTTGACTAGTGAAGTATCTAGTCGGTTAGACTTTCAAATATTTCAAAGTAATCTAATTGCCATTGGAAATATTCATAAATGTGCACCTGGTAAAAATATAACGCCAACCCCAACACACCGTTCTGTGTATATCGGGCAAGAGGCAAAAATGAAAATGATAAATAAGAAAATGTAGGAGATAGATTAAACATAATTTTTTTCATTCCTCCCACTGAATTGATGTTTTCTGGCCAAGAGTGAATATCTAACATTCATTTCCTATCCAGAATAACTGCATTTCCTGCTACTGACGTAAAAAAACAAAATTCTTTTGAACAGGTAGAGATGTTCTGAACCTCCTACAGTGGGGAAGGGTACAAATAAAGAGGTGTAGGACTAGCTAGTTCTTTCTCACAACACAGGCAGCTACTATAAATGAGTAGGACACTGGAGCCAGAGATGTTTTATTAAACTGGTATGTGAGTCAATTCTCTTTTTTATGGGTGGTTTCTATGGCTGTATGTGGATCAGAGTCTTCTGTGTTTCTGAGGCAGATGTTCTTATTTCAGCTGCGCTTAATGCTTTCTTAAACTGCCTCTTCAGGAATAGGAAAGGTTCTAAGACTCCTCACCTAGATTCTCAGAGGCAGATAGGGATTTCTCTGAAATTATTTCAACTAAGGCAGACTAAGGTAGGTGGATGGTGAGCCCATCTCACCATTCATTGCTGCTGAAGGGGAAATTTCCCCTCACCACTGTACACTCTTCCTCCATACCTTGCACCATCACGTTTGTTCCAGCTGACTGGGAGAGAACCAGTCCAGGAAAAGTTGGGATGGTGCAGCAGTGTGAAAGTTGTCAGGCTGCCTCAGCCATTTCAGAGATCTTCTCTAAAATACTTGAAGAAGAACACCTAAACACTTCGAGCAATTTGGCTTTATAAACAGTAGTATAAATTCATCTTTTCTTTCCTCTTTTCTTCTTTTTTAAACAGAGGGATGGCTTGACTGTGCTTTCTGTTCATGTCACAGCTCTCCAAGCTTTGCCCTCAGCTTTGTACCACCCAGACAAATGGTAAATCCCAAAGAAGTCACACCCATTCTGTTTTCTGTCTTTTAACAAAAACTCTGCTGGGTGCACAGAGGCAAAGCTCAGGTCTGAATAGAAAAGCCTCCACCCAGTTGACAACACAAGGGAGAAGTGTTTTTTGGTTTACTTTCAGGTTCACTGTAATTTTCAGAAGATTTCCTGGGGCTGACAATCTGTTTAAATCACAGCCAATGAATACTGGCAGAATTTTACATAATTTTTCACTGGAGAACCAACTTCATGGGAAGTTGGTACCTAGCCGATATTAATGTCAGTTGGATTTTGGTATCCAGTTTTTTTCTTAGGAACTTGCATCTCAGAACAAGAGGCCCTTTTACTGAGCAATTTGTAGTTGTGTGTAATAAGGATCACATGGCCAACATTAGCCCCTGTTATTCTTGTTAGTTCGTTAACCCATTAGTTATTTAATTACCAGGGTGCTTTTGGAATGTTTCAGAACAATTAAAAGTTCCCCTAGTAATTTGCAAGACACCATTTTAAAACTTTTTTTTGAAGGGATGTGCTTCTGCCACTGAGGGGGTGCATGTTGCTGATGAACTGACAAAAATGAGTGACCTGCACAGGGTGTACAGAAGTGGACTGGGGACTCCAGAGGAGGAGACTGGGCTGGGAGAAGGGAGGCTGGAACAGTGAGAAAATTATGTCTGATGAGAAGCACCTGGATGGATGTAGAAAAAAAGCTGTGAAAGTTTAGTCCAGCTGTGAAACTACTGCATGTGTGAAAAAATGTAAATAGAGAACGTACCCCAGAAAGTCTCAAGGAGATAGATGTAGCTTGTGACACTTGCAGATCTGAAAGATGTTTCACAACTGCAAGTGTTGTTCTTAACAGATTTATTGCAAGAGGTTTCCCATTAATGTAAACATAATTTTCAGTTGTGATCAGTGTGCAAATAACCGTAAGGAACTCAGGTTGCATTCCCACTCAGATCTGGCAACTGGAAGTTAAGCATAGAGGAGTCAAAAATGTCAAGCTCTGGAACCCCAAGGGATTTTTGACACTTGCAAAGGGGCATTTTCAGGAGTGCCTTGAAGGGCTCACTTAGCTCTGTCTCTTAACTTTCCATTGCTTGTTACATGCTCATGGTGCGTACAAGCTATTTCTTGCTCCAGCCACTGTTGTGAAATGATTCTGTTTGCCCGGTGATATAATTCCATGTAAGTTATCCCAAGCAATCTGTACTTTTTAGACACTTCAGTAGTTGCCATCCTTGGAGACAAAAAAACTATCTTTATTCATAGAACAAAATCTGTGCAATAACCACCACGGTCGTTCATATTTATTTGCTTTACTCTAGTTCCTGATTCACAGGGGGTACCTAATATTACTCACAATTTCATTCCTTATATAACCTCTGTGCTTAGCATGACAAGTGTGACACTTACCCTTTGTGATGCACACTTCAGGAATTACATTTACATCTATCAAATAATTTTACATATGCTGGAACTAGTGGTTGAAACAGTCTTATGTTATAGGCAACCATCATAACTGGGTGCCACCCAAAAAGGCCAGTAAAACTATTTTAGGTTCATTTAAATACATTTCATTTGAAGATTTGCTTCAGGAAGTGAAAAAAAAAGTCTATTGCACATGGAAATTGTGCTTCACAATAAAACTCATTTACACTATCTAGGACAGGCTATGAATTAAAAATGGCTAAAATTAAGAAATAATGTGAAAACCAGAAATATTATGAGTTACATTTTTTTTATCAACATGCATTCTAGAAGATGTGGTACAGCAAGAACAGCATTTTCTGCTACTCTAACCATGAGCCTACTTAATGCTTAGGAAGTCTTAAACATACTAATCCGTTTCCCATAATGTTTTTTATGCAGAACTTACATGTGTGAGTGGACTTTATATAATATATATACCTGTAGTCCTAATAATAAAGGGATTGCAATATTCCTGGAGCCGCTGGTCCTGTTTAATAGCAAATAGACCATATATAATGCTCTTGTGCTTCACCTCTCCCCTTAATAATATATTTAAGAACTTTCTTTTGAGTTGAGCAGTCAGTGAATCATTAAACCTAAAACGAGAAATTATATCTGAAATCCAGCTTCTTAGCAACTGAAAACAAGGACAACAACATTGAGTCATTTGTTTTTCAATATAAGATCATCTCAGCAAACTGATTACTTGTGTATTTTATAAGGTTACTAAAGCACACTTCAGTAAGAGATACTGAAACGTGAAAAAAACAGATGTCTCATATTTATTTTTTTTTCAGGAAGAAAACCACCTGCTGTAACTTTATACAATTCAGAAGGAATTCTGTGCCACTGGAAATATTTTTTTTAAAAAACAACCCCCATAGTAAATAATGGCCTGGATAGTCCCCTTTAAAAGGTTGTGTTTTAAATGATTTAAAGTGAAGTGAGATCTGTATGATTGGTGGTTTTCCCAGAAAACTGTGTTTTGTAAGCTGCTTTATTTTTTCACTCAGCTTGGCATTTTTTCAAGATTATTTCTGTATGCAGGTGCTAATCCAGCCGATAGCAATAACACAGAACAGAAAACCAAGTGTATTATGCTTTTCTCAAAAAGTAAGGAAATTTTAGATATATTAGAAAGCAGTATGAGATGTTTAGTCTTTAGAAAAATAAACATTACTATGATTAATGAATGTCAGTTCTTGGAGAGGATCTATAAGACTGGTTTTCTCAGAGACCTCAGATGTAAAGCAAGATCAGATCATTTTGCTTATTAGCATTATTAACTTAGGTTCCTATATTTGACTGCATCCTTATGCTACTTCTGTGACTGTTAAATCACAGAAAAGGAACTAAGTAAATAAAAATTACAAGAAATGAGCCTGTGTTGAAAATCCTTCTGGATTCTGCTTAAATTGAAGGTGACCCTGACTCTTCATAAAAGGAAGGGAATTGCTTTAGGCTCATATTCTAACTTACACCGAAGGCATCTGTACAGGCTTAGGGTTTTCACTTTAACTGGATAAACAGACAGTCACATGCAGTGAACTATCTTTTGCATCTGCCAAAATGTACTGGAAATCCTGTGACAACAGGTTTTTTGGCAAAAGTCAATATTTTGCTTCCAGACGTGACCAGACCTAAAAAGCATAGAGGTGCAGAAAAAATTAAAAAGGCAAGCAAAAAGGCAATACAGGTTTTGCTTCTGAGAAAATTTTGATTGCTGCCTTTTGCAATTGTTTAGATTGGTTTAGCTTTTTACCTTGTACCGGTTCAAGCGCTTTTTCATTTGTAATAAAGCGTGGCAGTCTCATGCAACTTGTGTGTTTGCTCGTATTTTCATTCCCAAGCATCCTACTCCTCCCTGCTTTGCTCCAAACAAGCAGGAAAGGTCTAATGTGAAATGGGTCTCTAGCTCGATACCAAAAAAGAAAAGAGGAGCTTTCAACAATGGTCATTTAAATCTAGTACCTTGGAAAAATTTAGGAGTACAAATGTGCCAAATGTCGAAGTGTTGCTGTGCAGTCGGGGCCTGGAGAGAAACAGGTGAAAGTGTCCTCATCAGGAGGGTTTCTGAGAGTGTCAGCCACATAAAGGCAAAAATGAGTGCACCTCCACTGACTTCTTTGACGTTACACGGATTTACAGCAGCAGGACTTACCCGAGCTTTGATTTTCAAGTTTGTCTAACCCATTTTATTTCATTTTAGAAATGTTTAACCTCTTGCCCCAGTTCTTCCCCTCAGCGACCTGTTAATTTCTGGGCAGCTATGTACAGAAGCCTTGTTTATTGTACAGTATTTACAAAATGAAAAATTAGATTGCATTTATAAGAACTGTTTTATTTAATCTTGGCAGTGTATTTTTTAAACAGTTTGGGTTTATTCTGAAATTATTTTGTAGTTACAAAAGAGATTAGGGAAAAAGGAAAAGAGTAGTTCTGGTCTCTGAAGCAAAAGTGTGCTTAGGTAGATTTTCGGAAAACTGCAGTTTAGCCATGTAACAGATAGACATATGGAATGTTCTGGGCTTGCAGCGGATGTGTTGTATAATCTCATCAGTTTAACACAGCCATGGCTTATACTGTTACTACGTTAAAGAATTAACTATGAGATAAGTCATACAGTGCTTACAGTAACTTTCTGTTGTTATTGTTTTAAGAGTAAAAACATTTACGAACTCTCTTGTATATACAATTCCAGAGCCTGGATTACTATAGTATTTGTCTGTGTATATTTTGGCACCAGTTTAAATGTTCTGGTCTACAGCGTTTGTTTATTTGCTTAACTCTTGTCCTAAATTTAAAAAAAAAATAACAAAACAAAACCTTAATTTCCATTCAGTCACTCAGTTGCTTCTCTGCAAATCAGTCCCATTGTGGACTCGGAGAATATGGTAACAATGAAAATTTATATGTTTGCATGGTTTTTTTTTCATTCTAATTGTCACCCCAAGTCACTGTAACAAGTAAACCAGACAGACTGAGACTGAGTATCCAAAGTCAGCCAGAATTTTGCAGTGGAACATCCTAGACTCTGCTGTAGTGAATTCCCTAAACGGAGACAAAGATGATCCAATATGATTTCTTAAAAATAAGAATATAATAAATAATAGAATAAAATATAAAAGTTAGGATAAATAATAAAATAAAAATAGAGTATGTATATTGAATATAAACTTGACAGAAACAAAAGCATTCTACACACAAGTCTCTCCCTGCCTACCATGCCTTACTGGACAGGTCCTAGCTTGTAGACTTGATTTCAGTGCACTCAGAAACTTTCTGACCAACATATTGAGTCCCTCAGGAGTTTTCCTAACACTTCTTTGTTTTCATTTATATCTCATTTACCTTGTGGCTTCTTGAACCTTTTCCTCCTAAGCATGCTCAGGTATCCCACCTGAATAAGGAGGGTTCCTCACTCACAGAAGAAAAAACCTGACCCAGTCATTTTCTCAAGGAACATAAGACAATTGGACAATTGTGAACATAAAGGAACAGTTAAAAAAAAAAAAGTTGATGATTGGTTTGGGGCTTTTTATTAAAAAAAAAAAACCAAAAAACAAAACAAAGAACCAGTCCAAAACACTTGTCACAATGTGTTTCATAAGAAAATTAAAGTTTTGTAAACACAGTCTCAGTCTGAAAAATGAAAGCTCAGGAGTAATACCCATTTTTCCAACAATATTGCAGAAATACAGCTGCTGAAGTGTTCCAGTGTTCCTGGTTTTGCAAGCAGTTACAGGGATGTCGGGAGGTGTTGGCTGAAATCCTGAGAGTAATGATCATGTTAAAGGATTTCCAGGGAATTGATTTCTGGTTGATATCAGACAGCATCTTGCTCAAAAGATGATTGAGAGAGGACATTTCCTTTTTTTCCCTGGCATTACCATTGCCTATTACTACTTTTCTTCACTGTAGTTTGACTGCTTTCGAGTTAAATTTCCTCCACAGTGCATGTCCAATGAAGCTCTGCTTCAGGGAAAGGCAAAATTATTTTCTGCTATTTCCCATGATGCTGGCAAACATCTATTTTACGTGCTAGTCTATGTCCTGTTTTAAAACCTGATCTTATTTGCCACTCAAAAGCTTTTTCTTCAAGAACCATCTTAAGAGCTAGTGATCATTTTTATCTTTTCTTTACCACAATTTTACTTGAAAACATTCCTAATTTCACCAGCAAGAGAGGAAAATATGATGCTATGATGGTTCTCATCACTGCAGTCAAGGTTGAGTCAGCCTTTCCATTATATAAACCCTTATTTTGAAGAGTTTCAAATTCAGCTATAAAAATTCAGTTTAGGCTGGAAACTAGCAAATTAAGCCTTTGCACGCGATGTGTTTCTTAGAATAAAAATATTTTAAAAATTCATTTGTTTGCCTTTGTGTTTCTTAAGTCCTTGGAAGACATGTCAAGCTACACTTAGAATCCTTTTTATATGCTTGCAAGATCCACTTTCAGAGATGCTGTTTTCAACTCTGTTTGGTGCAATTGCTCAAATTTAGATTTTCAATACTTTTCTAAAATATTTTGTTCCTCTGGTTTTTATTTTTACTGCATTGATCCTCCTGCAATTTAAAAAATGCTTTTTTTTTCCTTGTAGTAGCATATTTATATTAAGAATGTACATTAATTTCTTATTCACTTCTATTCCTATACTATTTTTAAATAAAATAGTTCAAGATTCTTCGTTACTCGTGCAGTTCCAGCTTTGACAGTTAATTGCTACAGAGAAGTGGGACAGGAATAATTTAACTGACTCCTTTGTTTTTATGGTCAAAAGCTCTTACTGCAGCCTAGGCTATTGCCAAATTTTACCCAGCAATTCCTTCACTATAATCAGCAAAATAGTTGTTCTGGGAGATCAAAAATCAGTTTAGGTCAGATGCTGAGGGAGGTCTTCTCTGTTCTCAGACAGAAAAAAAAAAAAGTGATTAATGTGGAAGGAAATAGAAAGCAGGGAAAGGTACTTCCTGGCAAAATGTGATCATTAAGAATCCATGTTTACGGAGTTACAGATTAAAAATATGTATATTCTGTATCAGACTTCTGTCTTAGTTAAGTGATGTCAAGTTTGAAAAAGTTGTTATAACATAACCTTTGTTATTGTACTCTGGTTGTTTTATACTTGCTCTTGGTATAGCTATCTTAAGCAGAGAGGTATTTTACCACAGATAAACACTGAATCACTTGTAGATGAAGGAAACGAACCATGAAATTGACCCTGCAGAATGGGCAAAATGCCAAGGCAGCGTAAGTCGCAATTCAGTAAGCATTTAAGCATATGCTTAAGTTTATCCCCCTCCACCAAAGGACTTACTTGGGCTTAACTTTAAGTATGTGCTTACATCCCATTGAAATCACATGATTAAGTGTTTTGGTGAATGTAAGTTACTCAAAACTATAGTGGAACAACTCATCAAGGTAGTATTTTGCAAGACCAGAATATGTGTATTAATGGTAGATTACAGGTATGTACTTACTGTCCCCACAGAATTCCTGTTTTTTATATGTACCTTTACATCATAACTGTGTTGTAATGACAAGGTCTTACATTTTTCACGTACCCATCAATTTCAGGTCTTTCCTCATCTGCTTTGCTGTTTCAAAGTTGGATGTTTTGTTTTTTAAAGAAAACTTTCCTGAAGTCATGGAATTTTGGGAATGCACCCATCTGGGGGAGGGAGGGGGAGGAAGGGGGCAGCATTCAGTTGTGGACTTTGATCTTTGGATACTGAATTTCAGAACTTTTGGCCTGATAAAAATAGATTTAGATTCTTCACAGGGAACCACCATTAGCCTCTCACCGTGTCAGTATAGCTATAGAGTTTTCATGTCATTATTAGTATCAGCTGTTGTGATACAACCTCACTTTTTAATTGAAAACTATTAATTTCAGTACAATGCTTCTGCTATTTTTAGTCCTGAAGTTCTCTATTTCTTTCTTTTTCTAATCCACATTTTCTCCCTGGCAACATCCATGTGTCCTACTGTATTTCAAATAATTTAGCAACTAAATAAGTGTTTGAAGCTGATTTAATTACATTAGCATGAGATGCCAATTAGGTATTTGTAGAAGGATTTTGCTGAGTGTTACTTCTTGAATAGCTGAAGAGGGCACACCGGCCCACAGTTATTCAATTCCAGCCAGACTAATGATAACGTAAACTGAATCTCTTTCTGCGTATAGTCACTTCACACAAAGCATAAACAGTGGATGCACTTTAATGCAAATGGTCACTTGTTTTAATCATTAGAAAAGACAAACTCCCAAGAAATGCCCTCATTTAGTTGTATTTTGCCTTTGTTTTTATACGAAGCCTTGGCAGATTGGCCAGTTTGAGAGATGAAAATTGGAAAACTTAGAGCAAAGGACTGGATGCCAGTATCCTTAAATTCTCTTCCAGCTAGGCTAGTCACTCAGAGACAATATATCAAAAACTATGTTTATTCAAGTTAGACAGAGATAATGAGCTTTCATGAATGCCAAGATGACAGATTTCCTGCTTTATTCCTAGTTTTTATGCAGAGAGGTCCAAGAATGGGATTGAGAGTTAAGTCTACCATCCATTCAGGCTGTCGAATGAAAATGCTGTGATTCCAATAATGGCTTTTCTCCTAGTAATTCCCACTAAATCCCACTCTACAACCCTAAGGGCTATAGAGTGTTCAGCAGTTCTAAAATATTCAACTTTTATTTAGGAGGCTGGTTATGAATTCAAAAGCCTACCTGTGGGCGCATATTTATGAAATATTTTACCCCAAGCAATCATAATAATACCATTGTAAAAGTAAGTCGACACAGCCTCTCTATACTTTCAATATATTGATATGGTTCAAGTTTAAATATTGATATGACTCTAAAGGTGCTTGAGTTGCATTAAAATTAACAAATTAGCATTTTGGTAACTGGTATGTAATGTGTGGAAGTATAAGGTACTGTATTAGGTACTGTTTCTAGTGCTGTTTCTCAGTCTCGGAAAGTTTGTCTCTGGAATTTTGCAGTGAAAGAATAAAGAGATTTGCACAAAGGTTCAAAAGAGAGAAAGACACGGTTATACAAATAGGAATGGCTTTTGTGGGTCCTTTGCTCCATTGCAGCTGCAGCGGTTGAAGTGAAGAGTTTCTCATCTAGGATCTTTTGGCAATATCCTGCAAAGAGCCATACTATTGTATTGCACAGTCTGTTACTATGGGAACAAAAATATTTTTAGTAGTGCCTTTCAGCTGAAAATCTCAGTATTTCTAACGAACACTGACTGAGCCTCACGGCACCTGTGGGGCAGGTCAGTGCTCCACAAGTGGGAGTGGTAAGATAGCGAGAGCTAAATGACTTCTCTAAATTCACAGCTAACACTCCCTTTAGAGTGAGGTCTCTCTCTCTTGGCTTTGTCCCTTGCTATAACTATCCTTGTGGAGCGCCTTTTCCCCATGAACATGAGCTAATGTGCAATTCAGTAGAATATTTCATGAGCTAAAAAGATGAGCTGGGTTTAAGCAATAATGCCTTGTATTGCTAATCACTTGATTTTATTTATTTTTTTTTATTAAGAGTAATAATAAAAGTTAAGTGTTTGGGTTTTTTTTTTTTTGACTATTCACTTCTTCTCTTTACAGAAATTTGAAAACTGAGGATGTCTTGTAAAAAGAGAAAAGAAATCACTTAAGGTAAGTTCTTAGTAGATTGGTCTGCTATCCTTTTCTTAATCAGAATAACTTCCTCTTTGTTCATAGTCTCTTTTTGCTTGCCAATTCTGGTTCTAATCAAAACTACTTAACTAGTGCTTGCACAAAAACAGGTTTCTTATGGTTCTTTGTTTCCTGTAAGCAATGCCTTGCATTTTGGTATAGCTAGGATGCATCACAAAACATATGCCAGTATAATCACCAGTGAGGCAATTTCATCATGTTGTTGTAGATCACATAGACCAACCTATCCCATTATTTGAGAACAGCTTATCCAAAGCAAGACTTGCATCATATACAGCTGAGAAACCTGTGTTGATGCTATCTTTTATTATTGTGGGGTAGTACACTTAATTTTAAACCAAACTCCTGCAATGCTACCTTAATTCTTCTTTCCAAAAAGAGCTGCCTAAATTTTCTCAAAGCTAGGAGTAACTGTACTATAGAAGTCATTTTATACTCCTATAAATACGACTCTCAAACACACCCCCAAAACTCCAGCTGCATTGGAACTATGTTTACTCAAAGGGTGAAATGAATCCAAAATATAGCAAAAAAGGAGTTACAAAACAATGTTTTGGCTAGAATCCAAGAAATGTGTTAGCTATTCTGCAGTGATATGGCTATCCTCCAGCTCTGACTTAAAAAAGAAAATTGAGAAGATACTAAGGACTGGGAAAGTGATAATTTTATCTAAAATGTCATGGCCAAATTCTGAGGACAGCATGTAAATGTCTGTAGAGTGAGGAAAAAAACCCTCACTTCAAAATGACCTCATCCAGAAGAAATCCGACTGCCATATATTTGTTTGGCCTGTGTTTGATACCATAAAGATTCTAAGATACATGCAGGGAGGAGAAAGGGGTGGCTTCTCTTTCTTAGAGGAAGAGACCTATAATGAAGTAGCTGCAAATCTGCATCTTGATTTGTTCATGCTAACTCTTAATCTGCTACGGAAGCTTGGTGAGATGTAAAACACAAAAACTGTGCCCAGGAAAATGGACATAACCTACAGCAACAGTTTCCAGTTCTCCTTCTGCCAACTGGAAATCATCTTAATATATAGCAAGCAAAGACCAAGGCACATCTGGTCTTCTATAAACCTGGAAAGCAGAGGCAAAACAAATTAATGATCCCACAATACTGGGAGATTCAGTAATAGTTTTTCCACTGATTTTTGTGATTACCCTTAATGAGTTATAGGAATATAATTTGTGATGTAATTTTTTTTTCTTTTGAGTTTAAATCCAACTACTATGAAAACAATGATAAGTGGAATGCAAATTCAGTTCCAAAACATTACTCTAATATGGGAGAGGCCTCCATTCCCATACCCTTTTTAAAAATGAAATGGCTTATTCAGAAGCAATGCTGCTGAGGGGCTTCCACCCAAAACACATCAACACATAATGAAATTATGGTGCTATCTGATAAAAGAGGGGCAGCAATTTCTGTGGCTGACAGCTGAATTTACACGCCTTGATTTCACGATGCCCAGAGTTTGGCGGCAATTGGACCTCATGGCACTGTGCCCTTGGCACCAATTGCTCGCTACTCCTGACTTGTGCCAACACAATCTAATTTGTCTGCAGGCTCTTCTTGTGAGATAGATGGGCTGATGTGACTTAAAAATCTCTAATTTCTTCCCTCAAAAACTCCTTTAAGACAGTTCACAGCACAATCTTTTGAACTGTCACAGGAAAGGTGCCCTGGAACCTGAAGTCACAAACAAGTGCCAGGAGGAATGCTGAGAACTGTTACCAGACCCTTTGTAAGGTGAAAATGCAGCCTAGGGCTACATATGCTGATTTGCTCTGTAAATGGGATTGTGCTAGAAGCTGCCTGCCAATTCATCAGAGGGGTTTTCATACCACATGCTATCATTGAACTTAGATGTCATTGTTCCTTCAAAAAAAAAAAAAAGTCCCAAAATAAAAATAAAAACACCATTCTCTGCTTTATCTTGGGATGTGCCAAGGCTTGTCTCAGGATGTTTTCTTCCATTGCTCCTTAATGGTAGATACTAGAACGATGATAATACATTGGTTTTTTCCCAAAGATTTTAGGTTGGAGGGGGTGGTTGTAAGTGGAGATGAAACCATTTAAAGTTTTCAACTTAATGTGACCAAAGATAACTCACAAATTAAACCCACGAATGTGTCCAGTTTAGACTTCTGACTGGTTGATGTTGGACACTATCATCTAATACAAGAACTCCTGCACTGAAGCTAGTTTGGATCCCATCAAAATTTGGAGCAGTATCAGATCCCAGTAGAATTCCTCTTGACTGAAACCGCCATCACGGGATGCTCCAATAGCCAGGGGCTGCAGGCTTCTAAAATTGCAATGAGCTGTTGGCCCACAATATGAAAGCCAATAAGGAGACAGTAGTTCTGTTGACCAGGCTTATGCCATTCTAACTGGGGGGAGTTTCAGCGTTTGTTAATCACATTTTCATATTTCACCTTTTGTGAAGCAGAACTGGGCATAAGAGGACAAATATCTCCTCATGTCCATAATGATCATTTTAAAAAGTGGTTACAAGCGTTTGGAAAGGTACTAAAAGGTTTTCCTATAAAGTGAAAGAGAAGTCAATATGTTTCCTACACAGACTGCAAAGTACTGGTGGAAAAAAAGAACATACATATCTCTGTTGTGAAAGTCTTCATAGAATCATGGAATGGTTTGGATTGGAAGTGACCTCAAAGATGGTTTTGTTCCAATGCCCCTGCCATGGGCAGGGACACCTCCCACTGGACCAGGTTGCTCCAAGTCCCTGGTCTTGGTCTTGAACACACCCAGGGATGGGGCATCCACAGCTGCTCTGGGCAACCTGTTCCAGTGTCTTACCACCCTCACAGTAAAGAATTTCTTCCTGATAGCTAATCTAAATCTCCCTTAATTCCATTTTAAACCATTACCCCTCATCCTATCACTACATTCCCTGATAATGAGTCACCCTTTCCTGTAGCCCGTTTAGGTACTGGAAGGGGCTATAAGGTCTCCCCAGAGCCTTCTCTTCTCCATGCTGAACAGTCCCACCTCTCTCAGCCTGTCCTAACAGCAGAGGTGCTCCAGCCCTCGGATCATCTTTGTGGTTTCCTCTGGACTTACTTCAACACATCCGTGTTCTTATGTTAGGGGCTCTTGGAATTGCTTGTCACAATAATTCTGTAAGTAAATCCAGTAGTTTAAGCCTAATGGCTTTTCTTTTAGTATGGCAGCTGAAATGCTTTCTTTTCAAATGCACCTGGAAGAAGAGATTTATTTATTCTAACATGATCCAGGAGCTGTGGGCCTGGAACAAGACATGGGCCACCTGGATTGCATTTCCTCCTCTGCATGAGGAGTCAAGCTGCTGTGTCATTTAAAGGCAAGTGACAAAAGGAAAGTGAGCACAGGAGGAGGGAAGGGTCTCTCATCCTCACAAAACTGCCAATCATTTTCTCCAAATCCTTTCTGCAAGCCTCTCTGCTTTGCAGCGGAATCATAGGCATCTCAGTGACCTGAACTTAAATAAGGTCTGGGAGCTGCAGAGCTAGGTAGCAGTGCTCGAGCTTAATGTTTCTTTATCTTTTCTGTTCCTACCCTTCCCCCCTCCATGTTAATGTTTGTGTATTCCCACTTGAGGAAACTGTTGATCTTCATTTTTTTTAAATGGTTGTGGTATTTCGTTGAAAAAATTTGTAATATATGAATTTTCGGTATCTTGTTTTGAAAATTGTTTTGAAATTGTAAAGATGCAATGAAATTCTAATTCATTAGTTTTAAAAATAATAGCATCTTTGATATTTATATTTTTAGTAGGATTTCTGCATTCATTCTTTTTCTCCTCAGAGAGTAGAAAATATTCAAAATTTTTGTCATTTGTTGTATTTGTTCCGTAAAAGATTCCTCTTAGACACTGTATCAATTTGGATAAGCAATGGCATCTGCTCTTTGGGTTCTCTTCTTGCTGTCAATTCTCTTCTCAGTCCTAGTAAAAAAAATACCACTGTGTTTCCTTAGCAGTTGTAAATCACATTAATTGTAGATCATGTTAAAGCAGTGTAGTAATGTGCTATCTGCATATGTGTTCTCACTCCTGTGCTGTCTCGCCCACATTTACCAGGCAGTCTGGAATGAAAGAAATCCAGGGAGGAACTCTTCAAATGCCACTGTGTAAAGTGAGTAAGACCCTTGACGTATTCAGCCTAATAAGGAATTGCGTAACAGGATACCCACATCATTCATTGCTGTACTTTGTCAGTGTCATCTATTTAACAGTTTCTCTGCCTCCCAAATTTTCATCCCTTTGTGTATTGACAGGTAGAGGCCCAGGCTTCCTCGTTGTTCACAGGAAAATTAAGTGTACTGATACTAAGTGACTGCTGTTTAGAGAAAAATGATCAAAGACTCGTTTTTTGTGGTTTTCTGCTCACAAGGTTAATTGGCAGAAAAACAGAAGCCCTTTTTTTATTCAGCCTTGCTTTCAGGGAAGCATGAAACTAAGAATCAGTACCTAAGTAAGCACAGACCTCTCAGGAGCAAGGAGAGATATGTGATTTATCTCCTACAGAGAAATATAGGTTGCTAACGTTACCCAGAAGCATAGAGGGTTTTGACAGTTTGGTGATGGAGTTGTTACGTATGAGAGCCTGTGCACAGCAAAGTGAGTAAGAAGGAAATTTGAAGTCTATGGGAAGAAATTATGTCAGGAGAGCAAACCCCACAAACTACATGGGAGTTACTACAGTTGAAAAGGAGAGTTTGCTGTTTCTGGAACGTGCCCAGTGAACCTTCCAGTTTCTCTCTCTACTTGTTTCTGGAGATTTCATCATTCCTGTTCTCACTGAGACTTCCTTTCCAGCAATTGCCTCCGTCTCCTTCCTTAGACATGCTTTGAAATTTTAATTTAAGCCTAGTTGTAATTTTAAACATACAGAATGCCACTGGCAGAACCACCTAGTGTTTTTCTTTGTCTTTCCCCTTTTCCCCCCCCAAAAAAAACTGTGATCACTAGTAAATTTGTTAAAAGGAATGGGCAATTGGGTCATAAGTGCCTGAGACCTCTTTTCCCAAATGCAAGAGAGCATTCAGAAACCACTGCTCAGGAAGTAGATTCAGAATGATGCCATGACTCTATGGTTGCTCCACAGTACTACGGCAACTCTAATAAAAAAAGAAATCATCCTTCTTTGAAAAATCTCCTCTAGGTCAGCAGTCCCCGTGCTGTAGCCCACCCATGACAAATTGCAAGTTTGTATGGCTCCTTGTAACCCACTGGGTCTCACACAGATATTAAATAGACATTAAAAGTGTGACGTGCTGGAGGTAATGCTTGACATCTATGAATTCAGTCTATTCCACTTTCTTTTGCTTACCCTTGAAAAAGGAAAGCAATTACTTGTGTTTCTAGCAGAATCCCCAAACAGTTTTTAACAAATGGCAGTACCAGCCAGCACCACTAATTTTTCTCTGGAGACCCAGAAAACTCTGCAATTCTATATTCATTTACTAATTCATTTGGCAAACTAAAAAGCTCTCATTGTTTCCAGAAATTGAACTGTATCAACTCAAAACTGCCTTTCCTTTATAATTTATCTGCTTTTTCTTGTTATGTAGTCATTAAGCCTTGTTTGTTTGGGTTTGTTTTTAACATTTGCCATAATACTTTTTAGCATTTGAACACTCTCGTGGCTCTTTTCTCTCATTAAGCACATATTTTCCATAAATTTTGTCTAGTTCCCAAGTCCATGACTAAAACTTCTTACTAGAGAAATTAGCTTTCAGTTTACACACCTGCTCACCTTCTATCACGTTTGAGCATCAGATTATGTGCCAAGTTTGCTCTTTCTTCTTACATGGTGCTGCTAATTACTTCCAATTGTTATTTCATTCTTAAAATATTTTAAAACTAGGAAATAGCTAAGATTTCTTCCACGCATTTGGGGTATTTTTTAACAGTATCTGTGCGAACAAAACAATTCACATGGTAACGCTTACCAGCTTGTACTGTTATAATATCGTAACATGTTGTTAGTTTGATGGTTGGACTAGAAGATCTTAAAGGTCCCTTCCCACCTAGACAATTCTATGATTCTAATATCTAATGGTTCACCTTCATGCAAGAAATCCCTGCCAGAGCTCAGAAGCGATCCCTTAAACCCCTGCCCAGTTTTTCAGCCTTTCTTTCAGTCGCATGGGCTGGAGAAATTGTGAAAGGAGAAAAGAAACGAGGAGGAAGATGACTGCTTTGTAATGTAAGCCACTCCCTTTGTACTTTTTTTACTTTATTTCTATTTCACCTTTGCCAAATATGATCTCCAAGCCCATGATTGTGTTTGGTAAAGCAGAAAGAGGTCGTGCTGAAATTATTTGGATCTGCCAGAAAAGACAATTAAGAATAAGGCCAGTGATGTTCCCATATTTACTTCTGCATTTACTTTGCATCCATAAAGCTGCAGTGGAAAGTGTGACCTGATCTGTTTTAATTAGGCAGTACTAGTTGGATCTTTTCTCCTATTACTTGCTTTCCTTTTTATTATACCTTTTTCCTGAGAGATCTTTATTGCTTCCTGAGGGCATTGCAGCTGGTATTAATTTTTGTGATTCGAATATAGATTCTGCAATTTGTTGTTACCTCATATTCTTCTGTATTGTAAAATGTCAAAGGACCCAACCTGTTTCTAACCCATCGGCAATTAGCTGGTGACCCTAAAGAGCCATGATTTCCCCTTCTGCCAAAAATTACAGGCATGTTACTTGCCTCACACGAGTAGTGGGGCTGTTTGTGATAGAAATGTTGAGCATGTATGTAAGCATTTGCAGAATCAGGGTCACGGTCAGTGTATGGTAAAGGAGATGGTGCAGAATGCAGATTCCATTTCATTACACTCCCAGGTGCTGTAAAGAGCCAGCAGGGAGAAGGTGTTTCCAAATGCCTTGAGGCAGCACTCAGACATTGTGAAAATCCTTATTATGCTGACAGACTTACCCTAGGGTTACATATGTACTGAATTACATGAACCTGCTCTGTTTCTGCACATCAGAAATGTATTTTCTGATTGCATCTGTGTTTCTGCTTCCCTCTTTGTCACTGGTACAGAGCCTCTGTATAATGATGATTATAGAGTTGTTTGTCTTCACGGAATTAGACACAATCACAATACATTTGCCAGCTCAAATAAATATGCTGAAGCAATAAAGCAGATTCTGCTCATGCTACTCACCACAGTAATTCCCAAATGATGAGTTTATCATACTAGGTAATAGATCTGTGATGTGTCTCAATCATAAACCACATAAAGTGTGATACGCACATAGAACACCACTGCTGCTTGAGAAATGCAAAAACAGACTCTTTAGCCTGGAGAAGAGAAGGCTGAGGAGGGACCTTATTAATGCTTATAAGTATCTGAAGGATGGGTTGAAGGAGGATGGAGACAGACTCTTCTCAGTGGTTCCCAGTGACAGGACAAGGGGCAATGGGCACACACTGGAACATAGGAAGTTTCATTCAAATATGAGGAAAAACTTCTTTCCAGTGAGGGTGACAGAGCACTGGAACAGGCTGCCCAGAGAGGTCCCCTTCTCTGGAGATCTTCAAGACCCACCTGGATGCTGACCTGGGTAATGCGCCCTGGGCAGTCCTGCTTTAGCAGGGGAGTTGGACTAGATGATCTCTAGAGGTCCCTTCCAACTCTGACAATTCCCTGATTAGATGAAGTCAAATTGCTCAAGTTCAGCAAGGAGCCAGCTTCAAACTTACCTGTTTTCATATTCTCTTGTAGAGCTTTTCCAGTGTAAGGAAAAGCTAGTTATTTTCTTAAAACTTCTGCTGGGAATGCTAGACAGTCCCTCTCTATGCACCCCCACCATGTGGCATTGCACAGTTCATCAAAAAACGTTAGCAAAATCATACCTCTTTTGTATACCATTGTACTTGTCATACAATTTTTGTCACTTGAAAAAAATAATCAAAAACTCCATGACTGTTGTTAGCTGTGTTGTTCTGCAAGCAGATTTCTCTTAGACCTTGCTTAAGGGGATTTCCTAGTTATCCACTTCAAATTGCTTATTTGTCACTAATAAGCAATTATTTACATGCGTGCTTCTTATATTTTCTCCTCTCTACAAAGAGAAGTACCAATGCTTGAAAGCAGGAATGTGGGTGGAGCTTTTTTTCCCCTGATTTTACCTTTTGGCTGGCTGACTTCTATCCTGGCACAAAAAATTTCCCAGGGTGTAGTTCAGCCTGTAAAGTGTTGTACATAGTGCTCAAACTGTTTAGTGAATGTTACATGCGTAGGAAACTTACTGTTGGAAGATAAATCATCCTGAATTGATTCCAAAAGCATTCAGCAAGAGTGTGTGTGTGTGTTTGTTCTTGGGTTTTGCCTATGTGAATTTAGTTTTTTCTCTCTAGAAGCTGGCGCTCAGTCACCATGGAAACAGCAATCTTCATACATATACTAAAATCAGTTCAGTATATGATATTACAGCAATCTGCATCGGTGTTCAGTTACATTTTCTTCCTGAAGAATTTCTAAAACAAATAAATACGTCCTTGAGCAAATCTCTACGATCAGCGCAGAAAAGGAGACAGGTTGCTTGAAGCGCAATGTGTCATGCAGTAATTTCCAAAGGGCTAATCATATTAACAGAGAAAATATTGGTGCCAGTTTTACTTTAAGTAGTTAAATTTTATTGAGTGCTACTGTCCCTAGCTGCTGCCCTTAACTTTGTATGATGACAAAACCATCTACAGTTTGAAACTGGCTTTATAGTTCACCCTCCTTATAGGTGAACAGCTGGCAAAAAATCATTAAATAACAACACTTAAAATGCAAAATGTGGAAAAAAGATCATAAATATAAAACATATTTGGTTTTCTTAAATCTGTGGTAATGACCTCATTGGGTTCTCCAAAATGCAAAATAATCTGTCTCTGTGAGGCTACCCTGAGTGTTGTGAAAGTCAGTGGAATAACATCAGTCTTGGTGAAATTCCACTGGGAAAGTAATTTTTCTAGTTGATACTGTACTAAAGCCAATGATAAATTGGGGACATGTCCCCCAAAATAGGCATTCTCACTGCTTTTCCGGTACATTGCAACAGAACTGTTCATAAGGTGTAATTGCCTGTGACCCAGGTAAGCAATGTGTGAGAAAACATTTTGGAATCTCACTTTTATGCTATTGTCTGACAAAACCCTTCAAGGTCTTTTCCAACCCAAAACCTTTGTCAAAGCAAGCGCCCCATGTCCCTAATACACAGCTTTCTCTATCATAGCTTTTTTGGATTTGCATTTCTCTGTTTTAGTCAAATTACAGGGTTCCAGGAGACTAATTGGTGACTCGCGTCTCTTTACAAGTCATAGAAATGACTCAAAGAGAATTTGTGGCAGAAAATGTTTGGGGTCCCAACTCTTCTAATTAAAAAAAAGAAAAAAAAAAACCACACCTACCTATAATTGTTTTCTTGCTAAACTAGTGCAACTCGCCAAGTCAGCATAATCTATTGCAATGATAACTGACCACACAGGACGTCGGTGTGCATGTAAACAGTCTTGGAGCAATCTAAATCAAATTAAGGTCATTTTAACTTTGACTACAAGTGACCTTATGGGGAGTTTAATCCATTTTAACATGCCCAGCTGCAGCTAATTCAGATTGAACTTTCTTGCATATCCCCAAGCATACAGCTCTCTCTGTATTGATATATCAGAATTCTGTGATTCAACAGTCGGTGGAAACCATTGGCAACCACCAGGTGAAGAGAAAGTTTTGTAGTTCAGAAATCATAGGAGTTATGCATGCAAACTTTCAGCAACTGTATGTTAAGTGATGTAAGAGTCTGCACTGACAGTATATTACTTGTTACTATGAGTTAGATCCAACCGTGCACTCTTAAATCTTTTTACCCCCAAAATCTTACCCAAGAGACTCTTTTCTGAGTATTATGCTTCACATTGGAAACAGGAGACCTGGATCAAGGCTCCAGATCAAAGTCTGATCAGCACAATACCTTCCACTTGAGAGTTAATATGTCCACCGTATTATTCATAAAATATGAAAGTAACCAAGTTTCCTGTTTTACGCCACCAAGCCTATCCAAGTTGCTGTATTTGTGGGATTAAGGCCTGCAATCATGGGATTATTTAAGAACAGAGTTTACCAAATACGTATAGTTAGTCTACTCCCACAGAAAAAAAATGTAACTTGTAAATCAAATAACTCGAGGTGTTTGTAGGCTGGTACCTAAACTGCTGACATTCTGTTGAGGAAATGAGAGTGTCTCAGGGCTTTTTCCTCTGCTTTTTCCTCTGTTGCGTGTGGTGATAGTTTCTATTTCACAGCATTTATAAGGCCTATCACTGGGGACCAGGGAAAACAAAAGTTGTTAAATTCCCTCTAAGCCACAGCAATTATTTTAACTGCAGAATTATGATAGTACAGTGGCTTGTGTCATTCCAGGGGTTTCATCCATAGCTCACCAGAGAGAGGACTGTTTCCACAGGCTTCAGTGATTTCACTGCAGGTTGTTTCTGGGCTAAACTAATGAACCATTTGTCCTGGTCAAAATACGTTCCTCATATTTGTAGGCACTATGCAATAACATCTCTTCAGTTGCAAAGTAAATTATTTTTTCTGAGTCTGCATTTGGGAAGCTACCTGGAGTTTCCTGTGTGCCTACATCTGCTCACACAAGGACATTTGCACAAAATTTCAATTCCTTGCAGCCTGCAGCACAAACTCAGATGTTTATTGCGAACCCTAAGGAAACCGTGAAGAAATAGGAGATGCCTGTTCTGTCTTGTGAGCGCTTCTAAAAGAAAAGGAAATGGTTGCTCTATAGAAGCACACATGAACTTTTAAGAATGGACGCTTTGAAGGCTCTGCCTATTTCTTTTTCTGCACAGGGACAGGTATTTGCTTCACTACATAACACGCAACACCGCAAAACTCATTAGGTAGCATAAAAGTATTACTGTTCGGTGCATAACAAGATTTGTCCCTGGTGGAGCTAAGCTTAATGATACTGTCAGTAGTACAGGGCTGGCAATGAAGTGTCTGCATGGGTAATTCATCCCAAATGGGAAAGCAAGGAGCCATGAGGTTTTTATTTCAATTACTCCCTATCTGTGGAGGAGGAAACGCTAACCCACCTGAGAGAACAGCTTGATTTTATAGCAGGACTGTGTCTGTCCAGAGTCCTCTCATAAGAGCGGGGCAGTCTATAAATGAGTCTTGTACAATGCTGCTTACTTGGAAAGAGGACGAAGAAATGAAAAATTAATGACAATAGATAAGAACTGATCTGTGCTGAGGTTAGAGGGCCAGATAACAGACCATGCTGATGAGCTCAAGTTTGTTTTGATAATAAAGGAAAGCTTTCTTTCGATGGTCTTCCTAAAATAGGATTTAAGTTTCCTCTTTCCCCACAGTGTTTGGTTTCTTGTGGAGATGTTTCAAAAGTCTTGTGTGTAATTGAAAAGACAGCCTGATGTGAGCCATTAAACATGCTTGGCAGGAATTTGGAGAGGGGGCTGGCACTGTTTGGAAGAGAGAATCGATGGGGCTTCTTCATCCGTGAGCTTGGGACGATGCTGGGGTTGTAGTTAATTAATCCAAGCAGTGATATATGCAGTATTAGCAAAGCAGAATGCTATAAAAGACTGTCAGAAAATTCTTAATTTATTATGCTTTCAGTTTGTGAAATCAGGGGGATGGTATGTTTTCAGAAATTCTGGCAATCACCCAGGCTCAGCTGAAATCCTGTCTAATGTATGGAGCTGTTGCTGACTTTCATATTGCTCATGAATTCCCAGAGGAAATGATAGAACCCCCCCCTAACTGCAAAATTCAAGCTCGTTGTTATTACTTACACTGCAGTAGTGCCTTGAGGCTCTAATTTGCATGACACGCTCTTATACAGCATTTCGGCTGGAACTTATTGCCCTCTATAGAATCCAAAAGGTCACATTTTATGCTTTTTAATTACTAATTGAACTTAATCAGCAATTTTTCGTTGTCCTAGTGTTCAGAACACACTGCTATCTACAGATTTTACGTTTCCGTGTGGTACAGTGCTACAATGAACTTCATTCTGAACAACTTTTGCAGTATAATGTGTTGGATGCATTTTTTTTTCCTTTGATACTTTTTGGTTCCTAACACGCATTTTCTGCCAAATTAGTTATCCTTTTACCTGATGCTCTATGGCATAGAATATACAGTAGTTCTGCTGGACACCATAAGTAATTTTATTGTTGCAATGGGGTTTTTTTTAAGAGGGTTTCCAGACTAGGGTCTGAATCAATGTTAAAATGGTTAAATGTCACCTATATGTGTGGCTGCTATATTAATTCTGGAGAATTTATGCTTTCGGCCTAGATCCTAGAAAAAAAAAAAAAGTGCCTGCATCAAAAAAGGCACATGCAACCCATTATTAATAACAAGCAATAGATGTAGCAACACAAGATCAGAACTTAATAAAACAGTAACTCCTGTCCACCAAGGAATCCCTTTCCAGTGGACTTCCACTCTCGCTCATGAGAGGATTTGCCAAAAAAAGCTAAGCAAATGCTATATGTAGACCAAACCAGGTCAGGCAAGCGTGCTGGGATGAAGTTACAAAGAGAGAGTTGCAATAAAAGAGTTGAGAAGTGGATGAAAAGATGCAGTTGATCCAGTACTGCTCATGTGAGTAATACATCCTGGGAGCAAGAGCCCAGTAACTGTTCCGTCGCACTTTTTTAGCATACTTTCTGAGAATGTTTTTCTTAACCTTCCATGCAGATAAAATAAAAATTCATCTCGACCATTGTTCAGCAGGCGCTTCCCCATATATGCTCACTCTATCATCAGTATGGAAGCAGGTGCACTAATTTAAAAAAATGATTTATTTCTTACATCAGATTTACTCAGAACCTTTTAGAGATCTTCATAGGAAGCAAAGAACCAGTCTGATGGTCTGCAAAGTGACTTGCCACAGCAAAAACTAAACAAAAAGCAGGAGTATGATCAATATTATGAAACAGGAAGGCAGAGGATTTCAGACTGGTGTGAAGAATGGTGGTTGTGAGAGTACAAGTCTAAAGAAAAGAAGAGGTATTATTGCTTTAAATTTTTGAAAATGGCATACTTTAAATTCCATGCAGGTATTACTGCTTAGCAGTATATTCTTTTAGCACAAAGTGAATGCAAACAAAGGCAACTACTTATTTACAACTGCTTCCATCTGCTGCTTAGTATTTTCCGATATTAGCCTAGAATCAATGCAAATCAACACAACTACTCTGTTTTAAAAAGTCTATATAATATGAAATGAGGCTCACCACATCTCTAATGGTTCCAACAGGGTATTTAAAATGTCATTTTCCACATTTTTTTTTCACAGCCAGAGAAACCAATAGCAAAAAGAAAAAGAAAAATCACAATCCCACCAAAACAGAAACAAACAAACCAACAAACCAACCCACCAAAACAAACAAACAGAAAAAAACCCAAAAACCTGATGAAGTACAGCATTTCAAGTAGACCTATATTTAATAATAACTTTTTGAGTTCCTTGTGCTGTTATACAGACTTCAGAGTCTCCTAAGACAGCTGCATACCTACTGTCAGACCTTGTCAGATCACTAGATATGGCTTTGCCCTATGCTAGAGCTCAGCTATCTCTGTTAATGACTACTGTCTTTTTACATACCTGTGCCAATTAGTACATGTTACCTTTCCTATGGTATTTTTCTTGGATAAAACTGCATTCTGCAACCACTTCATTCACAGCAATGAATATTTCCTGAGGTATTTATTTGCAAATATTGAGTCTCCCCAATCATACCTAGTTTTTAAACTTGGCTGTCTGATTAGTTTTTAAGCATCCGTGCTTCCTCAGTGACTTTTCTTCAGCAGATGTTTCAGTTCAGGCACAATTGTTTCAATTTGTCAACAAATAAAATGTCAACACTGGACTGAGGCGTTTGTGTGTGCAGCGCTATTGTATTCAATCAAATCTTTATTAGAAATGCTTTTGGGGGTGAGAAGGTAGGGCATAAGAAGGGTAATGATGTAGGGATGGAGAAGGGGAGGGAGGTAAAGGCATCAGAGAAATCAAACTTAAATATGTTCATCTTCAGCTCTAAGTTTACTTGTCCAGTAGGTGATCTGTAACAGATGGCCAAGTGTTTTCTATTTATAAATTTGTTTATAAGCTTTACTTGAATTTTAGAACTCAGCTGAGCCATCTTGTCATACTGCATCATTTATGAAACTTTAAAAGCTACAAATTGCATGTCAAAGGACATGGCTTAGTGGTTACTTGGCACGGTTAGGTTAACCATTGGACATGATGATCTCAAAGGTCTCTTCCATCCAAAGCAATTCTGTGATTCTCTGATATAGGCTCATCACAATTCACGGCCATTCCTCACCAGAGAAGGGAAATTTCTAGAGGCTCTGAGGCCAGTATCTTCTTTATCAGGGGTTCCAACAGTTGCATAGCTTGAAAAGTTTGTAGATTCCTAAGAGGCCAGCAATCGTTAAAACATTTTGGGGCAGGACAAAACTATAAATATCAAAGTAGATGTGGCTGGTGCCAGAATATTTGTTGCCATTTTTAAACACTTCTGAAAGGATGATACCATTATTGGCTCTATTTCCAAAAGAACTAAGAAGAACCACTGACAGAAGTGTAATATTAGACTATGGAAATGAAAAATGAAGGCTGTAATAGACATATTTGTGAAAATTCTTTCCCATTGCCCTCCAGGTGAGCACAGGACAGTAACTACAGGGAGCACTTAGTGTATGCAAGCATATTTGTATGTGCTCGTTATAACTATGTTGTAATCTCCCTTTTGGTCAGGCACAGCTGGTTGAACTATGGGACCTTCAGAAAATCTATTTAGATTTGCTTTAATTGCCAATCATTATGAGGTATAATTAAACCTTATTACCAAAGTAATCTCTGGCATTACAATGTATAAAGTTCTACATGCATGACCTGGAGCTTGTATTTGGTATAGCAGTGAGTCATCCAAATGCCATTTCTAGTATTTAACAACTATTTAAAACATCCTGAGCCTTACAAGCACTTCATTAGCATTCTTCCTTCTGAAGACCTTGCACAATTCCAAGTTAAAAGCATCCCTCCCCCTTAAAGCTCGCATTAGAAAGGGACAGCTTTGTTGCAGCTGTGCACCCTTGACCTTGACATCAAATACTTCAGGAGGCCAAAAGCAATACTTAGAATGATATTTTGCTACAGTTGCACCCTTTTGACCAATCTGTATTTTCAGCTTTACTGCTGTCTGGAAGAAAAAAATGTCCTGTTTTGTGAATGACAGACAGTTATTAAAACACTAACAGAGGCTGTGGTATTATCCTTAATAAACTAGAAAAGGGGTTTTTTTTCTTTACAAAGATTTCTCTTCCACTGCAAAACTTTAGTTATTCTGAAAAGATCCATCCTGTTTAAATTTTCTAGACTTTTGTTACATTATAAGGTCATTCCTTACTGCCATTTTCCTGCTCTGGCCTTTTTAACTGCACTAATATTAAGACAAGTTTTAAACAAGACAGGTGACCTTGTGTGTAAAAGCCCATGATCTAGGAACAAATGAGACCATTCCTTCTGTAGTGTTTGTGGCAAGAAAATCATGTTGGGGATTACAACTGCTCTCTGAGAAATAGATTTTAACAATAGCTTGCCAAAGCTTCAAAGCAGGAACATGCTGATGGCTGTGGCAGCCTCTAAATGTGCACTGCAACATATTCAGATTACTTGGCTCCTCACAAACTCGGTAAAGCCATAAAAATGTCCACGCTCCTGACTCACAACATGCAGACTGGAGAGTTAGAAAGAGGGTGGAAAAAAAAGAAAAAACAAAACCAAACCAAATTAAGAGAGATTTTGTGTCTACATTTCTATCTGAGGCCTTAACAGAGACCTAGCGTATTTGCAGCAGAAACCCATCAACAGCACCAACAGTGGGTGTATTAGTGGTAAGCCAAAGAGCCTCTCTGTCCCAGGATGCTTCTTGTGGATTTACACGTGTTGATGCCATACCAGGGGTGTGGTCTGTGGCCAAGCACAGGCATGGCTGTGACAGGCCACCAAGTGGGATCTAAAAAGCTGGCTCTCTTCTCAGTCCTGAGCGGTGCCTGGAGTGGTGTTCAGAAACGCGTAAGGGAGCTGCTCCATTGCCCATGCCAAATAAATTATTTTATCCTCAGGGCAGCAAAATTTTCTTTTACTCAGTTACAACTGAGAAGCCCTAGCTGCAAATGGATGGTATAAACACAGCAAATGCAGATCCTTTGCTTCATAATTGGTCATCTAACTACCATGTTGAGAGAGGTTATACCATCTCTAATGTCATTGAGAACCATGTGACCCTTTGTTCAGTAAGGACTTTCCCTGGCATCTGCTACTAAAATGTCCCTTTTTCCTCAGTTTTTTTTCTCCTCCAGTTGCCATTCCAGAAGCAGTTGTTTCGGTAGAACTATACACATTTAAAGACTTGGTTCTGTTTCATTTGGGCTCACGAATGCTGCGTATCTGGGAAAGGGGAGGCAACCAGCAGCTCTAAAGTTATGTTGCTTCGGTGATTACAGGGGCTGACATGAGAGGTATATCTAAGAGGAAGTCCTAAATTTCCAGAGTGACTTTATCGACATTTGAGTGACTGCACACGTACATCACTGCAGGCAGCTGAGATCAGAATCTGGAGCTTTGCCTAGGAATACGGCAGGGAACTGAGGAAAATCTGTGTTAAATATAGAATAAGTTAACAGCAAAGTTCTGGTTATGTCATCATAAACCAGGGAGTAAGCCATGGGTGGAATCTGATAATTCACAAGTAGCACATCTGTAAATTAATTACCAGGGTTCACCAATGAAGGCAAAGGGACTGATGTAAGTCCTGTGACTCACAGGGTTTTTATTCATGTTTCTAATATGCTGTTTCTAGTGATGAGTGCCTGGCAAAAGCACAGCATCCACCTGGGAAGCAGATTGCAGGGAAGTCCTGCTTTTTCTCCTTCCCCACTAGGAAGGTACATTGAGGACAGGGGTGTGGAAAAGTTAACCAGAGTAAAAAGAAAATACCTACTTACATTTCCTGCTCTTGGAGATATGAAGAATATTGACTGTGTGTAGGCCAAAGCCCACTTACAACAGCTGTAGTTATTAAGCTAAAAATAACAGTTCAAAAAGCTGTTCTTTAGGCAGACAAAGTTTTCTGGCCTCAGGCAAAACCAGGAAGAGCACTGGAGTGCATATCCTGGATTGCAACCTTGCTTGTTACTGAAGGTAGGAAGAAACATGTAGTCTCCAACTAGTAAGAAAGAATTACCTTTCTAAGACTGAACTGTTAGAAGAACAGTTATAATCTTATCATAGGAGTTCTAGCACTTTAATCTGTTTTTAATCTATTTTTTCCTACAAACTCCCTTCTTAAGACCTCATTTACTGCTATTATTCCTGCTTCTCTTGCTTGAAACAGCTTCCCCTGAAAACAAACAAACAAAAAACCAAAAACCCTTCAGATTCTCTGTTTCCTGAACCTGACCCAGTCCAGCAGTGAGTAGCTTGGTAGTATGGAGGGAATCTTATTCTCATGACTTAGAGACATCCCTCAGAGTCACACATCCCAGGACCATTCTTCAGAGCCCAGGCCTGGGATAGAAACTCCTTCAACCAGACTCATTTTTTGCGGTCCGTGCTAGCACTGGTTCTGTTGTGGTTGGCTTGGAAGGAACAATCTCCTTTAATAGTTTGTTTGTTTTTTTTTAAGAAACAGTCTCTTTTAATTTTTCAGATGCACTGAACATTATAAAGCTACTATCTTCTTGGGCTTATATTTGTGTGTTAAATATGTATGTCTTTGAAACAGAACGGTCAGACATCAGCCTGACCTGAAACAACAACAAAGAAAAGGGCACGTTTAACAGTCCCTACCTTGGCCAAAGATAACTGTGGGTGAGCCTTCAACTCAAGTCATCCTCTCCACACATGTTTGATTGAGTTAATTTTATGGTCTTAATACACACAGAGACTGCATAACAAGTGCTAAAAATATATAATTTCCTAATGATATAAAAAATTCAATTTTAACTACTGTATATTTGAATTAATATACTCACTACACCCAACTTCAAATACCTATGAATGTTCTTTTTTTTTTTCCCAAAGGAAAAACCCTTCCTCCAGCTTTTACAACTCTCCTGTTCCTTTCATCAAGCACCCTGAATGGGCTGTATAAACCATGAGTGCCTGCAAATACTTTCTCAAGTGGAATATTAATAGCATGTTATCTTCCAAGGCCTCTTGGAAGGTCTTGACTGGAAGGTCAGCAGAGTATTTCGCTAGCATAAGCCTGCTTTTGTTTTCACAAAAGTGAGAGGAAAATAAGGATAAAATAAAAAGTAAAATAAATAGAGTGGTGACTAGCCAGGGATTGGTGTGACTAATGGGGCACTTGCAGAAGGCAGCACTGGAAATGGAATGCTGTGATCTCCTGGTCTCTGCTATTAGCTGTGCTCTTTAGGGAGGGAAACTCTGTTGCACCTCCGTAACAATAGATTTTCTTTTTCTTCTACTATTCAAACAACCTTAATTCCAAACTCTCTTTTAGATGATTCTGGAGTTCTACTCACCGATGTTGGTGATGTACTCACTATACTCAGGAATTATTCCCTTTTAGCAAGCCTTATGCCAATCGGAATGTTTTTGAATGGGTTGGAAATATTTTTATTATAAAAGCAAAATCATGTATGGCAAGTTACAGAAAACTATATGTGAATAACATGTGTGGGTTATGTCATAAGTGTACTGTGATAACTGCTATGTGGTATCTTTAAAGCAAATAAATGAAAGAATTAATTAAAAATACATTAAACCACTAGAATATACATATACATTTGATCAGATATTTCATGTGATGCTCTAATGTTTGTTTAGGTCTGTGGTGCTATTACAGCTTATATTAAAAAGACATCATATTTTGTTTGCCATTTTGCAGGAGATGGATTAAAGGCAAAATAGCATTACTAATCCAATTTGTGTTTTACCATTTATAGTTTTAGGTTTCTATATGCATTCTTTTGGTCTTGTAAATGTGGGGGGAAAGCAGGAGTAAAAAAATTTTAATAGAGAATCCTTTTAAAGGGAATGTCATTTCAGTAGATAAAAATGTCAGGGTTTCTTCAGTATAAGGTTTTGGAGGGTTAGTTTTTTTCGTTCTTCTGGAGGCGTTTTGGTTTGGTTTGGGTTTTTTTAAGAGCTTGAGTTAACATGCTGTGAAGTTTCTTCGATTTCAGAAGGTGTTCTACCTCAGGAGTTAAACCCTGTAGGTTTTACAATGCAGATGTAATTTTATCAGTAGCACTTTCCAGTGTGGACAAGCCCTTAGGGCAGCACATTAAAATCACCAAATCTGCTTTTGCTTCCATATTCTCCCTGCTGCAGCATTGTAAATTGCAGCACAATGCTTAGTTATTTCTGAATAGCTCTTTTTTTTCAGTGGCAATATTAGAGTGGGGACATTTCTGTTCACATTAAGTTGCACAAGATCAGTTAGATTCAACCCAAATTAAAGTTCTCTCAAGACAGTGTGACTTTATATTTTTCTCCCTAGAAGAAGGACGCCAAGTGCTGTTACAAACTGAATAACATTTGTGCAGATATCTAGGCAGGCACTTGCATTAGGCAATGTTATTGAAGGTAATTAAAGCTTGTAAGCCAATATTTGGTGTCTAATAGGCATACAATAGATATCAGTTAAGGAGGTGCTTCATGTCTCCTCTATTCATTTAATGCATGGAAACTTCTTTGAAGGAGGAGGAAGATGTACCTGGGAGAAAAATGTTAACTCTGGGAACCATTAAATTGACTGTCATGCTACCTGGACTCCTCTGACATGATAATAAAGTTAGGAAGTTTTCATTAGAGAAGCTGCTCCAGTAGTTGTGCTCCCTGCTCTCTCCCCATCTAAAAATATCCCTGTGTTCTACAGAAGGCTGTTTTGAGGTAGTATTACTGAGAGCCATGGGGAGCAAAGGAAACTTTTAAAAGTATATTGAACTTTCAGGACTAGAATCCATCAGATTTTAAGAGAGATAGAAGCGTTTCTGTGGGAGGGACACCAGCTGGCCTGATTGTTCCCAGGGCCCAGATGGAGCTGGGATTTCGTCCCAGTGGCTGTTTAAGAGTTAATGCTTTGTAAAATCTAGTTTGTCTAAAAGTTGTTCTTGTCATGATGACTCATGTTAGACAGGTCAAACCTGCACATTTACCGCAGTTTAGGCTCACCAGGCATGAATGTTAAGCTTCTGCTTGCTTCAGTGTCTTTCAGGACTGGGGTGAAGTTGTATTTTGCAACTGCAGCACATTTCATACTTTAACCCAAATTTTCAAAAATGATAGAACTTTGAAAAGGCGCATTCCTCCCATTTGCCACAGCCTGACCAGAATTGGAGGGTCTGGGCTTCAGGACTGGTTTGTGGCTGAAAACAAATCCAGTACGTTCATACCTTCCAGATGTTTGCGGCGGTTTCAGAAAACACTTTAAAACAATCAATATTTCGGGGCGGGAGTGGGAAGGCAAAACGACCACCTAGCTTTGGGAAGGAGAGGTGGGACTCGCCGGTGGGGCTGCCCTTTGTAGGTTCTGGGTGAGGGGATG
>VXBJ01006186.1:87995-170177 GCA_013400055.1 Nycticryphes semicollaris
GAGCGGGTGGCGAGCGAGGACGTGGAGGAGAGGGAGGGGAAGAAGAAAGCAAGGAAGAAGTTGCCGGGAGGGAAGGAGATGGGTTTGCAGAGCGTGAGCCGGGCTCGGGGACCCGGAGGGGCGGGGATGGGGCGNCTGTGAGCCCCGGCGGGGCCCTGCTCGCCCACTCGGCACCGGTACCAGCCGCGGGCCTCTGCCGCCGTCACCGGAGTTGTTGGAAGTTGGCGGTGGCTACCGTGAGCCGGGCTGCTTGCCACTTCCCCGCCCGGCGGGACCCCTGACGGCCCCCGCCCCGGAGACTCTCTCGGTTTGTTGGGAGTTTATTTTTTTGGTGTGTTTTCTTTTTATTATTCTTTTCCCCTTCCGTCCCGCCCGTGCTGCAGCCGGGGCGGATGGCCGGCGGTGGGCGCAGCTGGCCTCGTCGCCTCGGCACCGGGAAGATGCTGGCCCTGGGGCTGCTAGCCGGCCTCTCGGTCCTCAGCCTCCTGACTTACGGCTACCTGTCCTGGGACAGCCTCCGGCTCGGCCCCGGGCAGAAGGAGGCGACGAGGAGCGGGCTGGGAGAGGGGCCGGGGGCCGGCGACCCCGGCTCGCAGCCTCACATCGTCTTCATCCTGGCTGACGATCAGGGATTCAGAGACGTAGGGTACCACGGATCGGAGATCAGGACACCCACTCTGGACAAGCTAGCTGCTGAAGGGGTTAAACTGGAGAACTATTATGTTCAGCCTATGTGCACACCATCCAGAAGCCAATTTATCACTGGAAAGTAAGTTTACTGCTACTTCATCATTCCCTCACCGGCTTAAACGCTGTTGAATAGAGCACAAACCTGGCTGTGTACACCTCTGTCTTAGCTTGTAGCCTTTCCGATTCACTTAAAAACCTTGAACAGAACAGACTTTTTAATATGTTTGAAATAAGAAAATAAAAATTGGTGCTCGGCGAGCCAATAAGCATTCAGCACTGTGAGCTACCCCTGCGGAGGGCTATAGTACATTTACTGCAGTACTAACATACGTGCTAGTTGTCAAGTAACGCTGCTGTTACTGGGAAGCGGTCTGCTTAGATTCTCTGTGCAACTTCAGAGTGACTTCCAGGAGGAATTGGTGTTGGGGAGCTGAAAGCGTTGTGTTTTTTCCAGTGCATTCATTGCAGCCAGCACATTGGCTCACAGGTCTCACTGAAACTTGCCTTAATGCAAGTTCTCGCTGAGGGTTATATTGAATTTATGAGATGATTCCCCAGCGCGTCACATGGGGACGAGTGCAGGGAACCCAGGCTCTTGTTCAGGGTTCTCAGAGCTGCAGTATTGCACTTGGTATGATGCAGCTCCCCGTTTGCAAGCAATTAGAAACTTTTTTTGCCACTAAAATAGGTGCCTCACCAAAATGGTGAGAGCAGTGGGTTGGTATTGTGTACTTTGCCGTCTCTGGTAAATTGTGTTTTGTTGTGGTCTATTAAGTAATTAACCAATTACCCAACCTAAGGGCTTTCTTACATGTGAAGGTTAATAAGGATTAAGCGGGAGGGTTTATGCATTTGAACTGTAGGAACAGTTCCCAAGTAACTCCAAGCGTGGACACATTTACTCTGGAACAAAACCACCTTGTTTCTGTTTAGCTTAACTCACTTTGACAGGGACAGAGAACTCTTAAAAGAGCAAAAACAAAATGAGAGGGGAAAAGTTACTTAGTTTATTTTCTCCTTTCCATCAGTATAAACAGGAACAAGGCAATGTTGATATTGCTGGTAAAAGAAACACATGTTTAAATAAAACAAGCAACGTGCCTGGTGTCTTGCATCTCCATATGGTAGACCTGGAGATAATTCCTGGTCTCGGCCTAGTTCCCAGACTCCTTGCTGGACCAGAGAGGTTTTCATGGAGACCTGACACATTATATACAGCTAGACTTCCCCACATGGGTGGGTTTTTTTCTTTATGTGGAGTGTGCTGTAGAAGAGAAGCTATTTGGAGACACCTATTCGCGCATTCACAAGAACGTAGTTGCCCTGTGGCAACTGCAGTAACAGCATGAAGAAACGTGCATCATGGTAGGGTTTCATTCATCTTGGTTGTCATTAAAGCTGTGCAACAGTTGGAAGGAAGGACCTGGGCCAACAGCGTGAAGCCAGCCAGCTTTCTGAGGACGGTGGTTTGGGAACCAGTGCTTTGCAAAGTGAATGTCACGCTGCACAGCAGTGACTCACGCAGCAGACAGAGGAACAGGATGATGGGGTTCCAGGGGAACCGAGGTGCTGTGCTGGCTTTCAGAAGCTGCAGGATTTGTCTAAACACAATAAGACATAAGAGGGAATTAAGGAACAACAGTAACTTTGTTTAACTGTTTTAATTATTAAATACAGAACAGTTTGCATGTAAATATATACTCATAGTAAAAGGTGGGCATGTTCTGTGGAACCCTGCTCTTTTCATCAGCTCATCAGGCGGAAATGGTTCTGCAAATCTGCCTCCTTTGGTTTTGGAACCCGTTCTAGGAAAAAAGAAATTTGCTTATACTTCATTTTTATTTTCTTAGTCTGCTGGTCTAAAACCCTTAGAATGTTTTTTTTTTTTTTTTATGTTGTTCTACTTTGGGAAAAAGGAATAGCAGAGAGAACAGAGTGCCTTGCACGACTGAGAAATGAGGGAGGGAACAGCGAGGGGTAAATAGGATTTAGGGGGAGTATTAACAAGGCAGATACAGAGGATACTATTATCCATGTTGGCTGAAGATAAATGCCAGTGATAACTACTTTTAATGCTTTCTTAGTGGAGGCATCTTAATTAAAATGCCAGGACTCAGAAACTTCTGATCCAGGAAAAGCTCTGGTATTTCTTGAATTCCAAAATTAGTTCCTTCAAGGCCAAAAGCCTGCTCATCCACTGGAAGGTGACCTGGATACTCCACACATAAATTGTTCCAAACACGACCTGATTGATCTACAAAAAACAGAGGGACTTATGTAAACCAGACTAATTGGGGAGCACTGACTCACGTTGCCAAGTAGAAGTTAGACTTCAGGCTCCAAGTTTTTTGTACATCTCCAGGCAGCCTCTCTAAGGCTCATTGCTAGCAAAGACACCCTTCTTTTGGTAGCCATCCTATGCCAGTGAATGAGCACAGGGAAGGTAGTTGGAGGTGACATGTTAAAAGGTAGAATTAGCTCTTTTTTCCTCTCCATTCCATGCGATACCACAGCATAGCAGCTGGTGAGCCTGTCCTTCTGGCCTTCTGCTGTTTGCTTTCTCAGGTCCAGTGCTTGAGGTTTTAGCCTAATTCAGTTTCTTGCTTTCCACCAACTTTACCTCTTTCTCCACTCATCCCATCAAAAGCTACTGCTCTTAGGCTAATGTTAAGGCTGGCTTCCACAGCTTTTGATTTTGGGCTTTATTTATGAGTGTGGGGAGGGGCCTGCAGCTGAGCTGAATCTTGGGAATGGGGAAGGAAAAATGTGAGCCAGTGGGCTGAGTGCCATGTGTGATGTGCTCTGACCACCAGGAGGTAAGGGATGGGGTCTTGGGGATGCAGCTCAGATAGGGTTCTTACAGCTGGATTGAAAAATTAATAATTGGTGGGTTTTGGAAACTCATCCCTGGTGTTGTTTGTGCTGATTTGAGCAGGCCAGTGGCCTGAATATACTCAAGAGGTTATTGACCTGCTGATAATTTATAGAATGACTGTTGGTATGTTTGACTTCTGGGGTTTTTTTTGTCTCCTAAAGGATGTGACTGAGCATAAGTTGTCCTCCAGACCAATTGCATTGCATGATACAGTATTATTTTGTGGCTTTCTTCTTGAAAGTAAAAGGCATTTTTCAATAAAGTAAATAATTTTAGCAGACAAGCTCAGGATGCCTACCTTTAAGCTAATGCTGAGCCGAAACCTGTCCTGCACAGGCACTAAGTTATGTGAGAAGAAATTTGCATGTGTGCATACATCAGCCATGCTGGAGTATCTTTAAGATACAGAGAGGCACGAATGTGGTACAGACCAAAACTGAACTGAAAGACTACTTTTTAACTCATCCGTGAAAGAAATTAAAAGTAAACACTCTTCTGTTGTTTATGTTATAATTTACACAGAAGAGGATTTTAAAAAAAAAAAACAAAACCATAGTGGCTCAGACTTTGAGTCTTCAATTTCTCCCCCCCCGCCCTAGGAAGTGGGGTTAAGAACTCGCAGGGATCCTCAGCTGGTGCCCAGCAGCCAGATGGCCAAACACTTGCTGAGTTAGCTCTCATATCTGGGTGCTTGATAGCCTTGATGACTTTTCATTGCATCAGTAATCTTGTAGCCCAGTTTGGTAGTGCATCCTATGATGATCTTGATTTATGGAACAGTATAGGTCATGTCGTGTACTTAGAAAATTCAAGATTATTTGTGTGTGAAGTTTTCTGCATGTGCGTGTTGATGGAGTATAAGATTGATTTGTTATGGTCACATGTGGTATCGCTTATTTAGATAACTTGTTACATGTTGTTATCATGAAGAGTCATCTCCTTTTTAAATGAAGAATTACTAAGGCAGAGTCAGTGTGTGGACAGTTTCCCAGAGGTTTTTAAGAAATTTCGAAAGGTTATGACCAAAAGGAGTATTCCTTTGAGCTGGTGAGACAAAAGGACTGTAAGCTTAGATGAACATCTGTTAGGATAGCTGACCCAATTCTATAGAGGGTATTATGCAATGTAGTTGTATTTGCTGGAGCAATACTTAATTTAGCAAAGGAATTTGAGAAATAAGACTGACTGATTAGAAAGGAAGGAATCTAGACATAATATGCCATAAATGTTTTTGGCGTTATGTAGGCAGCAGATACTTACCTCGTCTTCAGGGCTCCCAGTTTTCTGCTGACCATCAGACTTAGCACCATTACGTGCACAGGAATCCCTTTGGGCCATGGGAAGGCTTCTAGGCAAGAGTAAGGGTCTCTGTTTGTAGCAACCAATGTACAGCAAGAGATTCCAGACCACTCAGAAATCTGAACTCCCTTGTACAATGAATGCTTATAAATCATGGAAGCCCAACGCTAATCTCAAGAACGAGCTTTGCACAATGGATTGAATGTGGAGATGGAAGATATTGAGAAATGTTGGGTGTCTGAGGAAATAAATAGTTTGAGTTTTTTCCTTGGGATAAAATGAAATATTGAGAATTTGCTCATCCAAAGCAGACAGAAATAGATTGTATAATCAGTAAGCATAATCAAAGTGTTCTTTTAACATAAATAATTATATCTGTTCTCTAATTATAGAAATATTACACCTGTATAAATATATACAGCTACTACCTATAGTTAGTATGTATTCTCTTGTAGACATCCCTGTGTAGCAACACAGTTCACCATTAAAAATGACAGTGTCTCAGCAAACTAAGTGTTATTTTGATGATCAGGAGTAGACTAGAGGAAAGTTAAAGTACTTTGAATTGAAAGCGGTGCAGCTGACCTGCAAGAGAGCAGAAATATTGTATTCTGGGGAATCAGACTTCTTGCTAAGCCTGCTCTTTCCCTTTCTCCTGGGTACTTAATGCTCCAAACTGCAGCTTCAGCAGTTTGGTTGCTCTAAGAAGGATCCAAGACAATGTTGTGTCACTGGGAAGTTATCTTCTGCACTCTGAGTTGAAACGAAGGATCTCAGAGATTTGAAGGGGAATACTAGGAAATGTATTTAATGCTCCATTATATATATTCCCTATGTAGTAGTTAACAAAATATATGACCTGCAGAATAGCAGGCTGAGGTATCAAGAGATGGTCTGATACTTTAACTGCTCTGAAGTAAAGAATCTAGGCAGTCATTGATCCAAGTTTAATTCTGATCAGTGTTTCCATTAAGAACTTGGGTTATGACATAAAATGTTCTGATTAAAAATGCCACTAAAATTGGAGGGACTGCCAGCATTAAGGGACTGTAGTCATATTGAAAATCATCCTGACAAATTAGAGAAATAATCTGAAAAAAAAAAAAGCAGACAAAGTCAGCAATGATAAGTTGATAAGTAGAAGACACTATGCTGGAGCAAGAATAACTTGGCAAGCAGAGTATGGTGAACAATGCTTAGACAGCACTTCTTTACAAAATTAGCTGGAATTATAGTGAATCATGCAATGAATATAAAGTCAGCAATGTCATGCTGTTACCAAAAAGGAAAACATCATAACAGTTTGTATAAACAGGGGAGCCTAGTAGATACGAGAAGCAGCCCTTCTTCTCTACAGCTGGAGCACTTGTGCCCAAACTTGGGCATTGCTCTCCAAGAGCAATGTGCATAATTGGATAGTGGCCAGCTAAGGGCCATCTGATATCTCAGAAAGATAAGTGTGGAGAAAAGATCAGAAGAAAAGGACTTGTTTAGTCTGAAGAAGAGAAAAATGACAAGGGACATGATAAGTCTTCAGTGTTTTAAGAGCTAGGCAAAGAGAAAAGGCATAACGTGTTTTCAGTGCCATGATGAAAGGCATGAGAAATGAGGGGCTTTCTTGATTACAGAGGAAATTTCTGATTAGATAATAGGGGAAGCTTTCAAATGCTCAAGAGTGTGAAACACTGAAATAGCTGGCTTTGGGAAATTGCTGAGTTTCTTCACTGGCAGTCATTAAAGACAGACAAGACAAATATGTCAGGAATGACATAATGTAGTTGAATCTGTCTTGGGGAAAAGGGTTTAACTGGATGGCTTCTCGTCCAACTCATAGTCATCTGTGGCTCATTTGAAGTACATATTAACAACAGAAGGCGTGCTGAAGGAGAGTGTTCATAAAATATTTTTAAATGCTAGAAATGCATTCATTCTGAGAGAAAATTGTCTGTGTGAAAGTTCCATTTCAGTTTTCTCCTAGAAATTCCTGTTTTCCATATCCTCATTTTCTCTGAAAATTTTCAAGATTTTTTCCCCCCAGGCCTTCATAACTCTAGTGGTATGTAATTATTTATTTCTGCTGGCTTCTTTCAGGACAAGTTGTGGGACTGCTGCCAAAGAAGTTGAGGTATCTTTTTCCATGATCTTGTTATGTCTTTCACTTAGGATGACATTGTCCATATATATATATGTTTATATATACACACGCAGAGTGTACACAGAGAATGAATAAATAACCAGATGATGCTAGGACTTCCTTTTCTTGTTTTGTTCTGCCTCTGCGCACTTGTCTGTTCATTCTGCAGAAAAATAGACTCAGGTACTGAACTGCTCTGTGGTCTTAAGCTATATGAAGTCTGGTCCATATCACCATAATTACTAATGCACGGTACAAAGAAGGAAAGAGTTGGAAAGGAAACTACATGCAAACAATAAAGATTAAAAAAAATACCATGGAGAGAGTAGCAAAGTGTTGTGTTAACTTTTTCTTGCATCGCCTTCTGGTAATATTTAAGAATACCATTTGATAGGTCAGGCCTACTGCTTATAAGACAAACATGGTGTTATCTGACATCTATAACTGACTAATAACTGACTAGACAGTGGAAATGGATTAACTTGTTTTTTTTTTTTTTTTTTCATTGTTCAATTTATACAAAGTATGGTAAATTAAAGAAACTTACTTGGAAATAAATTTACAAAATCTGTGATTGTAAGTTATCAGTACTCTGAGGAGTTTAAGTTCTAGACTTTTAGCCCATGGTTGGTTTTTTGGTTTTTTTTTGGCAGGGGGGTGTATGTGGTTTTTGTTTGGTTGGGTTTTTTGTTTGTTTTTTTAACTGGGAAAGAGAAGTTGTATTCCACAGAAAAGTTGGTCTTAATAAGGAATTTTGCTCATTCACCATTATTTCTGATATATTTGCTTTGCCATTGATGATACCTCTTGCTGCCTATAATGATAACTTGAATGAGTGGTAGTACTGGACTCCTATTATAACAACTCTCACTTTTTAATGTTGTTCTTTCTTCATGAGACCCTTTAAGCAAATCAAGATGGGAAACTGAGATGGGTGTCTGGAAATAAAATTGTGTAGTAAAAAGATGGAGTTTACTTTCATATCAAAGGATTTAGACCAAGATGATCAAGTTTGGCGAGACTTAAAATCCGGACAAATTAAATTAAAATACTTCACATTTCATGGAAAGAATGGCCAGATTTATGAGCGAAAAGTCAGAAGAAGGGAAAGATCTGTCTATTTTCTTGTTGTCTTTGTGACACTTGTATTGGTGATAATATTAGACCCAGGGGTTCATTTTCATAATTGTTTGTATCTTAGGTCTGGTTTTGAGGTTTTCCGCAATTTTGCTTTTAAATCAATTTTGTATTTGTTTTGCTGAACCAGGGCCTCTGCACACATTAATACAATATTGCTTTAAGGTAATGGAGACCTTAAAACTTATAAAATGTTTGATCGTTCTTGAATCCATTTCAAATGTACCTCTTTTATTTTGTGTTCCCATGATGTGTGCCTAGCAAAGCAGTCCTCAGAATTGAGGACATTCTTACTGTAGTGTTCCATATCCTCAGAGTAATATTTCATTAATATGTACACGGGCAAATGAAAATCAGAATAAAATATGATCCATGAGAAGTATAAGCATTTATTTTTCATTACCACATGTCAAGGGTGTAGTGGATGAAAACTAAATCATTAGATTTATGGAACGTCTGGTTATCTTTTGATAGTATTTGTTTTCTTTTCAACAAATTTCTACAATATTTTGAATTATGGGAAGTTAGATTTATTTATTTATTTCTTGTGTTGTAGCGATTGGTGTGAATCAAGTTTTATATGAAAAGTTTATAATTTCTTGTGGAACCTGGTAATTTAAATTAAATCTAAAATGTTAATGTTTAGTAATAGATATCATTTGATACACTTGAGCAATTGCCTCTTCAGTGAATGACACTTGATGCTGCTTTTTGCATGTTCTACTCCAGCCTAATAGCGTTTCTGGCATTATGAGGAGCTAGCACTTTCTTACTAATTCCCAGCTGTAAATCTTTGAGGTTTCCCATTTCCCCTGTACTTTTTGCCTTGTTTTGTGTTTATTCATAATCATATTTTCTATCCTGAGGTAAGTTTGCTTAATTTTAGAATGCGTGCTTAAGAATGAGTGAGGCAATTTCACCAGCCTTAATTCATTAGGTTAAAATAAATAGTACAAAATAAACAAAGATTGCACCTGTGCGAGTCATCCTGTGTAGGATATGTTTGCTTTCTCTATATCAGTAGTCTTTTTATGATGGCTGCTCCAATTTATTATTGTTCTTACTTAAAAGCCAGTAGATCTGGCTGATGACCTGTTTGTCTCTGTAAATGTAAATCGATTGGCTGAAATGCAATATAAAGAGTTCAGAAAGAAATCAAGATAACACTAATGGGTAAAAAATTTAAAATAGTAATATAAAAGATGTTTTAACCATTGAGCTTTTGACGTTTTGTAGTCCGTGATGAAATAGAATAATTTTAAATAGGGAACTTTATTGTACCTGCTGGCTCATAATAAGAAATAAGTTAAACATGTTTCATGATGCTAGTTCAACTGGAAGTGTAATATGTTACTTAAACTGTCAGCTGTCACCTGCTTGTTAATTCCAGCTGTTATCACCATACTATCTCGCTTTAGGTTTGGAGGGAGTTAGAAACAAACCTGGGATCATGAAATATTTCATAATATGCTTCAAATACAAAGTTATCTTCTCAAAGAAGATATATGAAGAGACTGTATTAGATAATAAGCGTTAAAGTAGTCATTATTACTGTAAGTATGCTGTGCCCTCAGAGCCTTTATTTTCAACCTAAGGGCACAAAATCAATGTATAGGAAGCAAACCTATACCTTATTTTTCTTAAAGTGAAACAGCTGGTTAATGAAGGCATTTGTGGCACGGCAGCCTTCTCACTGTCATGGCACATAGTATCTGTGGGTTGGTTGTTGTGGTCCACAGAGGACAGAGGCGCGGGGGAGCTAATCGTGATTTGCATCTGATGCACCAAGTGAGCATTCCCATCCCATGTGGTGGAGGAAAAAGCACTCAATGCCCCCTTCAAATGGCATATAATAAGTCATAGAAATACACTTGGTTATTAAGATTTATAAACATAAGTGTGGATATGCTTATTCCAATATTTGGAAGCTTTAAGTGATATTTTTAAGGTACAGAAGAAGGCTGGCTTCTGCTCTGGCTTTTATTTTGTTTTTATTTTTACTTTTTGAAAAAAAATATTTTGAAATATTAATTCAGCTTTTTGGAGTATGTTTTAATGCCCATGCATCCATTTATCAGAATATTACCTGTTTTCTAGGTAAATATCTTCTGCCCATTTTCAGATCCCGTCCATTTTTCTCTCCATTTACACATTTTAAAGGGTTTCTTCCCTGATAGAGAATATTGGACCCATATAAGATAATGTTATGTAATTTTTCTTAACATTTATAGAGCATAAGTGGGTACCAAGGTACTGCTGTAGAGGCAATCTTTGTGATAATAAGCTCCCATAAGAAATTGGGCCCCTTCTGTTTTGAAGAAGGAGAAAATTACAAGTTTGATGAAACATTGCAATTTGAGGAAAATGTGATGCTGGAGAATGTGGAGAAATTTCATCTTGGGGCAGGGGGAAGCAATGCACTATCCTTAGACTAAATCTACTATAATAGATATAGTTACCTCACTAATTGTGCCTCTCTGAATTTAATAAGCTTTGTAAAAACAATACTTACAATTAGTAAGTTAGTTTCAGTTGTCATGTATTATAGTTCATAGAAACATGGAAAACGGGGTTTGAGAGGACCTCTGGAGATTGTCTAATTGGGCCCCCTGCCAACTTATATTACACAGCAGGGACACACTGACTTTATAAAATCTCTTTTATTGTTTGTTTCCTCCTGGAAATAAGAAAATATTGCAATGTGTACAGGAAATTGGAATCTAGACTGTTGTTAAGGAATTCCCTAGTTTTACCAGGTTATCAATTTTAGTAACCTGAAGAAAACTGGTTTCTGAACTTTTTCATATTTCCATTCATCTCTTTAAAATAAAGGTGTTGTTACCTTTTCTTTTAAGGGCCAACTGATGCAATTTATTTAGTAAATTTGTTAATGACCAGAGCATAATAACAGCTCCTTCTTTAACTGTTCCATGGTCCTGTTTTTGAGAGGGACTTTTTATCAGGGAGTGTAGTGATAAGATGAAGGGTAATAGTTTTAAACTGAAAAGAGGGAGATTATCAGATACTAGACAGAAATTCTTTACTTTGAGGGTGGTAAGACACTGGAACGAGTTGCCCGGAGAAGTTGAGGCTGCCCCATCCCTGGAGATGTTCAAGGCCAGACTGGATGGGGCTTTGAGGAACCTGCTCTAGTGGGAGGTGTCCCTGCCCATGCCAGTGGGATTGGAACTAGATGATCTTAAAGGTTCCTTCCAACCCACACACATTCTATGATTCTATGAAAGCTGTTATAGTATGTTTGCTGACTTCTTTTATAGCAGAGGTTTTTTACTTTTGTACTTACTTTACTATCATATTTGTAATTTCATTCTGATTTGCAGTCTGCTTCTGGAATTTACTGTCATATAGGATGCTTTTTCTTCAGTTTTCTCATCGCCTGAGAGAGGAGGCAGGGCTTTGAGACTTGAGGATTGTGCCTGTGCAGCAGGCAAGGCTGAGGGGAAGCTCATCCCTCTCTGCAGATAGCTCTGGGCGGGAGCAGACAACGCAGGAGAAGGCTCTTCAAGAGGTACCCATAGAAAGGAACAGAAGCAATGAGCACTAGTCGCACCGAGGCTAGATAAGGCTGCTCAGAGAGGTTGTGTCGTGTCCATTCTTGGAGAAATTTGAAGTAAACTGCAGAGCGACCTGGGCAACTTGGTTTAGCTTGGAATTAGCCCTGCTTTTGTAGGGGGTTGGACCAAATGACCTCCACAAGTCGCTTCCAAATTGAATTACATCATTCTGATTTTTCACAATAAAATTCCTGCTGGAAGGGAAGAAGGAGCAACTTCTGTGTTGTTTCTCCTGCTGTAGAAGTACTCTAGGCAAAAAAATAAATTATTTGGAGTGTTTGCCTGTTTGGTTTATGGCCCTCAACCAGTCTGAACACTTGCTCTCCTGAGTCATCGCAATTACAGCCCTATTAAATCTTGCTTCTATAAGAACACAGCATACCGGTAAGAATATAAAACCACTAAATTTAGCATTTTATCTCAAATTCTGAACAGTCGCCTGTACTTCTTCCAGATCTGTGCCGGAAACACATACATTGCTAAAAGCAGAGAGGTGTGTACTTCACTAAAGTGGTTACACACCTTGTGAGATTTCTTTCCATCTTCTTTCTTCTTAACTTTTTTTGTTGGTGCTTTTATGGTATAGAAATCATTGTAATAGGAAGACAAGAATTCAACCCGGTATACAGTGCAGAAGGAAGATAACATTCCCTTGGGTCTTAATATTGTAACTGTAGGTTTTTGGCCCTTCTGCATTGCAAAATCTTTAAGGCTTCATTTAAGCTTAAAGAGAATGAGCCTCTGTGATAAACTTAGGAATGTTTGGCTGTTGTGGTAATGCTGCGCGTATATGCTGTAAGTGATGCAGTCTCATGTAATGATTAAGAGCTTAGGTAATACTCTTTGGTGCTGTTAGAGCCCTGTTGAGTCTTTACTCTGTCACAGATTTCATTTTACAACCTTTGGCAGTAATGTGCTTCCCACAGTGAAACTGCACGTAGCTTCTCTTGGAGTTTCAAGGTTCTCTGTTGATTTCCATGTTTTGTATCTTTTTGCCACCCGAGACAATGACATGGTTTATATATCGGCTTTCCCTTGTTCCCGCCTTCTGTTTTTGTGTTCCTTGCATCCATTTGAAATTTTGGGACTGCTTTCGCTGGTGGTGATGAGGCTTCGAGGGATGCAGCTGGCCAAGGCTGAGCTGATGCCAAACTGGAGCCCAGCAGCAGGAGGCTTCTTGGCCTCCATTTGCAGGAGTCAAATATTTTCAGAGATGTTTTCTGCAGAAATGCTTCTTGGTGCCTTTAGCTGAGAACTTTCTCTAGACTACATTACGTTTCTGCCATGCAAAGCATTGGCTCTTTTCCACCAGGGAAATGTAGCTCAAGTGGCCTGTTAATGTCTTCTATACTAACCACAAGGCTCTTATCTGCGTCGCTACTGGAAGCAAAGTGGCTTTCTTCTGCATCCTTTTCATACTCTGACTGATGATACTAAATATGACCTTGAAGAGCACTGGAGTTTCGTAGTCTGAATTCTAGCTGTTCTCTTTTACACTGCATTGGTTAACTAGGCACGATCTTTACCAATAAGCTGATTTTACTGCTTGCTTTGTGGAGATGTAGCTTTTCTGCTCAAGTCCTTATGGCGTTTTTGAATCTGAAAACCTGTCATGCCAAGATGGTACTTCATTATTCAACATGCATTCTCTATGTAACTGACTCATACCGGCTCATTTCTGTAACAAAAGCAGATATTTTGCTACCATTAACCATGGTGAATCAGCTTAGGTAAGGCAAAATTAAGTTTGTAGGGTATTTTGCTTTGTTGTTCTTAATAAACATGTCACAGTCAGGGACATCTTAAAAGGGAAAAAAAAAAAAAAAACCAACAGGGTAATGCATTTCAGTGTGAAACGATTTTATGTCATAGTTGGGTTTGGGGCAGGGAGGCTTGGTGGGTATTGCTGCTCCTTAGAAAATGATTGATCTTCATAATAAATGTATTTATAAGAAGCCAATCTAGGAGGAAAAAAAATGTAAGCAGTCTGATGACATTGATTTTACTTTTTGGCCTTGGGATCATTTGTCCAGGTTCATGTGCTTGAAAGTCTTCCCTGTAGGGTGAAGGCACGAGCTAAAATAGACAATCCCTCCTCCTTTTCTGTTAACTAGGATAAAGCTTTTTCCTGATTTTTTTTTTTTTTTTTCTCTTGTGATGTGTGTGTGTTTTAGAAAATAAGATGAAGCACAGGCATGATGGTAGGGATGCTTGTGTGAGAAGAGGTATTTTTTTCTAATTAACACTAAATGAAATTGAGTTGATAGTAAATGTAAATTTACTGTAATTTATAATTTATTTAAATTATTATATGGAATATATGAATGGAAAACAAAAACCCAAACATTTTCAGTGTTTTCATATTCCAGTATTCATGCCAAACATTTGATTTGGTATTCATAATGCAAAGTTTTGTGTAAGAAAATCAGTGGTAGTTGAAAATAATATGGCTGGCACCATGAAAAGCAGCTTTTTTTTTTTGTGCGAGTTCACCTCTTTGGGAATAATCAAGCCATTACACATACCCTGGTCCTGGCATCTAACCTATGAAATGAAAGTACCAAAGCTGGGACCCTTTACAGCCATATATATACACACACACGCACACATATATATATGACTGACTATATTGTATATATAATACATGTCTATATATAACGTATGTATATATAGTCAGTGATGATAAATGGACATCTCTGAGGAGGTGACTCAAAACACCCTAGTTAAAGTATATGACTGCTCCCCCTGTGTGTAAAATGTGCTGAATAAAATCCTTTGTGCCTTACCACGTGTGCTTTCTGACAGCTAGAGAAATAAACAACAAATGGAGAGCCATATCCAGTAGAGATCTGCTGGATGAGGTTCTTTCAGGAAGGACAATGGCAGTTTTATTTATGGGGGCTGGGATGAAGTGGGCTGGTAGTTAGGGCATACTACAAGGATTACCACATCTGCCCTGGTCTAAGTCTTCTCTTGATTGCCTTTATGGATGCAGCATAACTCGTCCAAACTTCAATTTGCACATCTGCATCAATGAACCTTCTTATGATGTTGCTGTTACAGGTTTGGAGCAAGAGACGTTCTGAAATTCAAACATTTATTAACTCGACCCAGTTGCCAGTTCTTTCTACAATCTACTGTCATTCTAGGGGAAAACCACTATAGTAATACTGGTTCTTTGTGCGAAGCTTCCCCCCATCATAGAATTGTCTAGGTTGTAATGGACCTTTGAGGTCATGTAGTCCAACCGTCAACCTAACTCTCATAAAAAAATAAAATAAATAAATAAAAAACAGAAGAAGAAAAAAATACCATCACTAAGCACCCTATCAACCCATCTTTTGAATACCTCCAAGGCTGGTGCCTCAAACACTTCCCTGGGCAGCGCATTCCAATGCTTAATAACCCTTTCAGTGTAAAAATATTTCCTGATATCCCATCTGAATCTCCTCTGCTGCTTCTTTGACCTCTTTCACAGTAAACTTTTGAGCCTTTTACGTTGTTCCAGAATCAGTTTTAAACCTTTGCAGCCCTCCAGACATCTTCCAAGCTTTCCTAGATACCAGGTTGTCCTTTTGGAATCTTCTCTCTGCTTCCAAGGCCAGTCATTTCAACTGCCCAGACTTAAATGCATTTTCTTCACTTCCTTCCTTATCCTGTCTCCAGTACCAGGCAAAGGGGAGCCAAACCGTTTTCCTTAAGAAAGGCTCTTATCAGCTTGTCCTTTAGTTCCCTCTCTAATTCTTCAGGTATTTTTTGGCTGAATAGCAAGCTTGATCTATCTTTCAGACACAATCAGAATTTATGTCCATATTAATCAGTTACCAGCATGCATGCATGCACCTTTTGTACCTGTAAGGTAAGAACATTTATATTTACCTTTTCAGAGGATTTTAAGGCTGGATTAGTTATAGTTGATCACAGTAGTAAATACACGTTAAAGAGTATCATAGGTAATACTCCTTGCATAGTTCTGAAAATATTTTAAAATGGTTTAAAAGCCTGCAGCCAAAGGACATTTTCTAATAAATATTTGATTTTTACCCTGTAGCTTGCTATCAGCATAGTATTTTAAAATTGGAAGACAAAAAGTGATACTACCATGGAGAAGCAGGAACTTTACAAAGGTTGTGCTAATCCTAAGAATGTTTGAAAAGAAAACAAACCTAAGGCACTTGGAAACAGTTCAGGGGTTTCTAGATATGACATGATATGATATGTGATGTGATATGATAGGCAAGATTATTCACCTTTTTTAAGTTCACCCTTCTTTATTCAAACCAATCCACACTTCACTACTACAACGCGTGCAATTCAGTTCTCTGCTCCTACCAGCTTGTCTTAGCAGAGGGAGATTTGTTGCACTTGGATTTGTGATCTGGTAGGAGAACAAGGTGTTTTCAGAACAGCAGATGTTCTTTTTTACAGTGGTGGCGGTGGTGGTAGTATCCTGGTTTCAGCCTCTCTCCTGGGTGGTTGTCTTGGCTAGACCTGGTTCCCGCAGGTGCTGCCAGTGGTTCAGCAGCAGGGAGGAACTCGTCATTTCTGTGCTCAGAGAAGAAATTAAATGCTGTGCTGCTCAGACTGGGTTTCCTCAGCTGTTCTCTGTGGACCTCGTGGCTTTTGCTGCGTGGTGAAATGGGCTCTGTTTAATAGAACATCAGCTGGACTGACTGGCTTCCACACAGCTAGTGTTTTAGTGTTCTCCAGATGTTTTTCTTTGCAGCTCCTGAACTTTGCTGGCTTGCTTATGGCCTGTTAGGAATGGGGAGAACAAACTAGCATTTTCTGTGTTGTATCCATAGAGATACCTCTAGAAAACAGAGGTGTAAGAAATCTTACCTAGTCCATCCTACTTTAGGAAATTGTGACAAAAATATTATTAAAATATGTGGGAATAACTTGTTCCTAAAAAACTCCAGCAAAGATTTCCACGCCTTCCCCAGCCAGTGTTAGCTATAATTTCAGTTATATAGCTTTTCAATTGTCGAAATTCCATCTTTCTTGCTGCAGTTTAAGCCTACGATCCCTTAACAATTCCCAAGTGAAGAACTTACTCTGCTACAAAGAGGCAATAAATTTCCTGTACGTCTGAAGTCTATTATCACATCTCTGCTCTTCCCTGAGTAAAATCAGTTCGCTCTGTCTTTCCACATAGATCTTTGTTTATATACTTCTGATGACTCTTAACATTATCCACTGGACTTTTTATGTTTGGGCCTATTTTTCATGAGAAATGACACGCAGAACAGGACACGATGTTCCAGTTCAAGTTTGACCAGTATTTGATATTTTGTTTTAAATCCCAAAGTTTCTGAAATATTTTCAGTGTTGAGTAATTGCAAGGCAGTACATCAACTCCTTTACTGGCGTGAATTTACCTCAGCAGAAAATCCGGCCAAAGCATCTGGGTATCAACGAGTATATGACTCTTTCTTTCCATTGCTGATGGGTAGGAAATGTCACAAGAACAACAGATCTTGTACTATTTTTACCAGTTAAGCTGTGATCTCCAAATTAAAACAAGATGATTATCCTTATGGGTTTGTTCCTGTCAGAACACCCATGTTCTGGTGCAGTGCAGGTCAAAGTGCGCTCAAGCTGCTCCAAACCATAAGCAGATAACTGCCAAGTTGGAGATGTGCCCCCTCTCTGCTCTGAATGTTTGGATATGAAGCAAATGCATTTCCTTTTCCTCTGACAGACATGAAAAACCTTTGTCAGCTGTTTTATTTTCTTACTTTAAACATGACATCATATGTTTTATTTAATAAGTCTCTTTTATACATCCCGATAAGATGATGCTTTTTTTCACAGTATCAAGTCAGTGCTGACTCAGCTACAGGTTGGGTTACCAGTAAGCCCCAGATCTTTTTTTCTGTGAGAAAATAGGCTTGTGCAGTTGATTATTCCTACCTACAGCACTGCTTCGCAGTTGTTGTATGTGAATTGCCTTCTGTTTAGTTCAGGCTACTTCTGCCATTCAAGTTCATTTTGAATTGCAACTCTCCTCACCAAAAGGCAATGCAGCAGTTCTACTAGTGCAAATTCACAGTCTGCATGGGTAATGAAATTTATTATCTGTAAATTTCACCTGAAAAATATATTCATAACCTATATGAAAATAATCAGTATAAATGTAATTAACCCAATTGCTTTTACTTATTCCTTATGGATGTATTTTAACAATAAAAAAGCCTGTAGCTTAAGTATATTTACTCCACATTCTTCACCTTAGAACTTGAAACTGAATTTGCCAAATATATTTCCAGGACTAGTTAGGGCATTTCATGGAATATTTTTCAGCCTTGGGCTTTTGGAGTCTTGGGTGTTTGGTTTGGTTTTGAGGTGTTTCTGCTCTCCCTTCTCTGTGTTTCTGGTTCACCAAACAAAATAATTATCCCCGGTTTTGGCACTACAATGTCAAATGAGCTATGTCGTTGTCAATGCATCCTGCTATGCTAGAGTATTACTCAATGTCCTCTGCAGTTATTAAATGAAGATAGGAATAGGCTGATTGTCCAATCATAATTTGTTTCTGCATTTCTCTGAAGAAATGACACAAACGATTACCAAGATGAGTGGACAGAACTTTCTCTGTAGCCATGTTATTGGGCTGAATCTGGCAGAACATGACTGGTACAAGCTGGGAGACCAGGCTGTCCTGGTGTGAATCCCAGTTGTGTACTTCCAGTAGTGAGCAAGGAAGGATTTGTCTTTCACAGGTTGTAATTTCCCTATAGATGGTGCTGAACCTTGTGGCTCATAGACCTTCAAGGTAAAGTTGCTTGCGTGTATTTCTTCACAAAAAATTACCTGTATTGCAGATCAAGGTGATCATAAATCATATTCATCTAAAACACTAGTACAGCTCTGTATTCAATAATACAAGGACACTTGTACTCTTTAATATTCTCATTACTTTGGTCTTTCCTCAGCAGAGAAACAATCTCATGAATTAATGGACATTGACATATGAAGCAATTTTTTTTAAGAAAAAAAAAAAAAATGTTTGAAGCTTTCAGGTTTTTTGAAGTAGACATATGGTGTTTAACAGCAAGGCCATTTTCTACAAAATTACTATTGGGGCCTCATTAGGTTTTAAAGATTAGAGATGACCAATCAAGTGTGCTCCAGGTGTTTCCTCTATTATAGCCGATACCTGTTTCTATTAGAAATATGGCCTTTATTTTCTTTTTAAACACGTCCAGCAAAATGGAATTGTTGCTTATTATCAGCATTTGCTGATATTTGGTTTTTGGTTTCAGGAATAAACTATGCATGTTCTTAATTGTACATAACAATTTCTTCTCTTCCTCTTGAAAGAACATGGATTATGATGAAGAAGGTAGGAAAAATAATCTCTTGCTAGATTGCAACCACCATTCTATCACAAAAAAAACCAAAATTCAGTTTCTTCATTTAAATTAGGATTACTGGAGAGGGCAGCGTCTGTTGCTCAGCCAAGGATTCCTGTTTTCTGTATGTTGGCAGGTTTTCTGTCTTTTTTCCTTTAACATTAGTAAAACACCTTGTGAATCAGCCAGAATCTGTGCACAGTGCTGTAGTTTAGGAAAATTCAGTGTTACTCATAATTTTCAGAAGAGTGATGAAGATTTTAAACCTTCACTATTCAAAATAACAGGTGCTAAAGAAGTACCCAGCCTTTTAAAAAGGCTTACTAGGAGAAAAACTTCCATGCTCAAAAATACATTACTTCTAAAAAGAAATACTGACATTTCCCTGCAGTGATGACAGAACAGTCTGCAGAATAGATGTCTTCATAGTTGGCCTTCTTAATGTATTGCCTGACCTAATTTTTGTAAAGTGCCACTACTGTATTAGGAGTCATCATCCAAATGAAAATGGTAGCAGAAGAGTTCTAGTTTTAAAATGATTTATATCAAAGGATCATGTACATAATTCTAAATAGTTTTTAAAAAACTGTCTTGTGTCCAATTTAACAAAGAAAATAACCGAATGCTGAATGCCAAGTAAGGTTTCAGTATCTAGAAAAAGATTAGCAAGGGAGATATAAAACTTTTCATTTTCTCTACCACCATTCTTCTATGGAAAATAAATTTGCTGTCTCACTTGAACTTTCAATCTGCTGGCAACAAATGTACATGGCCATAGTAGTTGGCTTTAAAAAAAAAAAAAAAAACCAAAAAAAGGTGTCCAAAAAAACTCCATCCTTGTCTAGCCTAATTCCCTTGGCTTGCGTGTGGGAAATTCTGAATTTAGCAAATGGAACAAGTGTGATCTGAATCTGCTCTGTTTGGTAGCAGTTGATGAGTTGTGTCAAAACAGTCCTGCGTACTTGGAATTAAATTCTGCACATTTTTGAAGGAAACACTTGCAAATATTACCACGCTGCAAAAGTGTCTGAAACAGTTGGTGCTGGTACAACACTGGCCAGGCAGGAATGGAATTAAAGTATTTCACCTCCGCCGTCTGCTCCAGGCTTATCAGCTGCTAATGCCATACAGAAACAGTGTCTGTCTATAGTTCACTGATCCAAGATAAAAATATTTTCCTGTATAAACAGTTTTCTTTTCAAAGAAACCTTTCAGCATTTTGGACTTTAACAACCATGCTTTAATTGCAGTCAATTTGTCTCACCCCAAAACCTTGAACGCATCAAAATCCGCTGGCCTTCACAATTAATAACTTCACATCAATTGCATTGACATGAATGGAAATACTCCAGGTTTACAGAGGTCCCGTGCAGATCAGTTAGTGACTTCATATTGGAAAGTATTCAAATTCTCAGTCTAAATGAACTAGACGCAGAGCATAAATTTAACTTCGTATCCTTTAAAAGTATACTAAAATATTTTATGCAAGTAGCCCAAACACTGCAGACTTCATAAAATAAATTTTAGTCATTTCTTTTAGGAAACCCCAGCAAAGGAAAGAGATCACGTAGAAATAAACTCTAGAAAATTTTACTGTAAATATAAGTCAGTGTAACCAAAAACTTATTTTAGTGCTTCTTGCAGTCTGAAAATGTAATTTTTTTTAAATTTAGTTTCTCGGTTTTATTTCATTATTTTTGCCAAAGACAACCAGTGACTGAACTTCATCCCTTTGCTGGGTCACTCTGGGCTTGTAACTCACATGGGAAAGCGTGGTCCACTGTTTTCTTCTGTGTTCCCATTCTATCGAACAACTGATGCTCAGTCAGCCTCAGGGACCAGGAACCCAACGTGCTCAGCCCACACCACCTCCTGTCATGGCACTGTCTTCTGCATGCCTGCAGAAAGAAGGGGGGGAGGGAAAGGTGATATACAACCATATAGGAGACATTTACATTTCCTACACTCATTATGACTCTTCAGATGCTCAGTGCAGCATTAGAGAAGTTGGTCAAGAGCCAGAGATACCGTGCAGCGTGGCTATAACAACAGATATGTGCTTCTGTCTCTGGCATCGTACACACAGGAAACAAAGCAAGCAAATGGCCTTAGCCAGAAATAAAACTCCATCCATCTCCAGAGATGAAGTCTCAATTACATGGTTTACCAATTTTCTTAGTTGTAAATAACTCACCCTCTTAGTACTTGATGCACATTTTGGAATCGTCCTTTTTCCATTAGTGTATTTTTACATTAATATATCCATGTTGTGTTAGCTAGATGAACCTAAATTGTAGACCCACTGACGCTGTTATTTACAAGACTTTATTTAATACACACAGACGATTTTGCCACGGTTAAAGAAAAAGATATTACTTATTAAAATAGAAATAATTGTTAAACATAAAATGTTATTCCCTGTTTAACGAAAAAGATGTTACTTATTAAAATAGAAGTAATATATTAGACATAGAATGTCATTCCCTTAAAGCTATAATTTGATATAGCATTTAGAAATAAGTTTATTTCGATTTATTTTAGGTAAGTGGTTGGCACATGAAGACAGGTTATATACAAAACCCAGAGAAATGCGCACACACAAACACACAAAACTGAATGCAGCTTAACTGTATGTTCCCTCTTGTTTTCTGTTGCCTGTTGGGACTGAGAATCGTGGTGAAAAAACTGGGTATTCTAAGTTCCCCTGTTACAACTGGAGATTGACGTGGCAGAAAACATGACAGGGAGAGAACAGATTGCTTCCTTTCACTGAAATAGATGATTTAACCTATTTACTATGTATGGCACACAGTCGTTAGTCGTTGGGGAAAAAAAAACAACAACCCACACCTTCACAAGCTGTGGGTGTTTGCTGATACCACTTGCTTCTAAGTTTGCACCTCATCAATTCATTATTTAAGGAAGTGAGGAAGGAAAGAAGCCATGGCTTAATTTGTGTAGGTGATGATAAGGCAAGAGCTGGTGCAGCAAGAGGATGACCTGGGGTTGAGCCAAGAGCCAAATTTTTTTTCTAGGAGGGAGAAGGTGCTGCCATCCCCATGCTGCTTGGGCTCATGTGGGGTAAGAGAGCCCCGGGACCACCAGTAAGGGTGCTGGGTGGTGATGGGGGTAAATGGCAAAAGGGACGAAATAGGATAAGATGGGCTTGATGTCCTCCTCTTTCTGTCCTTCATTGTAACCCACCCACCCACCTTGGATTTGTGCTAGGAATTTTTGAAAGCTGTTTTCAGAGGGATAAAGGGCAAGAAATCTAGTATCTGTAATTGTCATCACAGACGTCTGAGAAAGTCACTGAACCATGGAAACTGCAGCTACTTCAGTCTTAAAGCTTTGGCCCTACTTAGCTGCTTCTGTCAAAGGATTTCACACAGCTTTAGCAACATGAGTAAGGCTGGCTTCCTACTCTGAGAGAGGAGGAAACTGAATTATAATCCTGGTTTGTTGAATTGAAGAGCTAAGAGGGGCAAATTCATTTCAGCTTCAGTGTGGCTTAAGATACTGATACTTTTGCTTTGCTCAAATCTGTCCCCTTACCGAACAGTGTCCCCAGGTGCCAGAGGGAGGAAAAAGGAATGCAGTGTTGGCTTTGCCAGGTTGGTATTAGCTTAAACTATCTTTGAAGGTAGGTTTCTGATAGGACCAAGGCAAATTTGCACTGGGGTGGGCAACATCTGAGAGAGGCTAAAGAGAACAAGATCTTAAGAGGATGCTGCTATTTAACAACGAGCCGGAGTCTATGTACTTTATCCTACATCCCAAGGGAAGTTTGAGACAAGTCAATAGAGAAATACCACTTTTCCTAAATCCAATATTTGCTTCCTTGGCTGCCAATTTACTTTAGGATGGCACAGTGTTTACTTTTTTTCGGTTTCTTTTCATAGAATTTCAGAGTTGAAAGGGACCACTAAAGATCATCTAGAAATCTAGATATCATCTAGATGTTTTCTAGAAAATAAGCTATCTGCAGGTAACAGAAGGCCATCAAATGCTTTTTAAACAAGCAGCTAAAGCATGGCCATAATTGGGCAGAATTTTGAAGTAGGATTTATTGAGTCAGGAGAAGCGGAATTTTGTAAGCGCATTCCTGAGGGAGTGAGTGGGAGAAATCATTCTTTCTGGTAAGAGCATGAAATAGTGTACGTGCATTTTGGGGTTTAATTAAAACGTATAGTATGCCTCACATGATTCCACTTGTTCAGCAAGCTAATTTAAATCTATCTTTCCCATCTATAGGCTAATCAAGAGCTCCATAATAGTCACACACTTGATATTTTTAACATTGTGAGATTGTTGTATTATTTTTCCTGTCTCAGTAGCACACCTTGGAAATTGCAGATTCAAGGAACAAATGAGAATTTTCTCTTTTATTTCCCATCCCAAGAGAAGATAGCAAAAAAAGAAAAATATTTTTTCAGCTGGACAAGCAGAAGAAAAACAGGATGAGCAAAATACAGTGCTTTTTACTTTGTTGACTCCAGGATTCTGTTTCTTACCAGCAGAATATCTGCACCTATATTAGAGGTTGTGTAAATAATTGATCTGTGCCTGCCTTGATCAAACTCCTGATTTGCCATTTGTGCTTATGTCCTTCTGTGGTAGTAGAGCTAGAGGTATTTTTCTTCAATTTTTCTTCTTCTGAGATTTGAAAAGTGTCACACCTTGTACTGATGCATGAGACCAAAAGGAAAAAGAGTTTCAGGTGGTGATGAGCTTTCATAGAATCGTAGAATGGTTTATGTTGGTAGAAACCTTAAAGATCATCCAGTTAAAACCTCCCCACCATGCAAAAGACATAACAAACTCTTAATTTCTAATGTTAAAGATATCCAATTTTGAGACTGGGATCGGAATCAGGAACCTGAATGCAGGGACTTGACCTTGCCTGTCCAATATCACTTGTAAGTCCTGTAGCTATCGGAAAAAGGAGTCACTTCCTTTCACCATTGATGTTGCTGCACTATTCATTGACTTGGAGACTGTCTGCAGAGCTCTCACCTGCAGTGTAGGTTCAGACCCTATTCAGTGAACATGCTAAAAAGAGCAACCGGTAGAGATATGGGCTTCTTCTGATCTCAGGCCACAATGCTAATGATAAAGGCTGACATATCTGTCTCTTCTAAGACATTGTCCAATTTAAACTTTTGGTAATATTTTTTCTGCTAAAAGGTTGGGTTTCGCTGGATTTTCTAATGTATTTTTTTGGATGAGAATATTATTTCAACAGAAAACTGACCAGATTTAATGACTCTGACTTTTGAAAAGTGCTTCTAGTGTGCTCAAAAAGTCTAACTCGCAGTGGAAAAGATAGCAATGTGAATATCCATCCTGACTGTCTAGCGACAGGCTCTTTGAAATGTGGGAAACCTGTAGAAGATGCACTGAATTTCTGAAGCCTTGCAGAAAGATAAATAGGTGAACTCAGGGAAAGCAGTCACATTCCCGCAGAACAAAACCATATAAACCAGAGCAGAAGACAAAATCAGAACTTCTCATAGGTGAATCTGTGAAGCTGTCATTAATTTGGTCCCAGTGACTCAGCAAGGCTTTTATTCCAGCCTGCGAAGTCCTTAAATGTAGCTGATGCAAAGAATAGATATATGTTCAGAAGAAATATTGATGAGAGTTTTCCAGAGCAAATGAAATAAAAAGGAGTTTTGTTCATAAGCAAGTGCTCTAAATCATAGTAAAGCTAGTGTCTTAATTTTGAGTTCAACTCATAAGGAGTTGGAACAGATATTTCAGATCTTGTAGAGGGAATGCAGGTAATCTCAAAAGGAAAATAGATATTTCCTTCCCAAACCAATATACTAGCTTAGATTCCAGAACTGCAATTGACAGTAATTTCAAGCATGGGATTTTTTCCTTCATCCCACAGGAATGAGAATGAAAACAGATGGGAAAAAGTGAAAAGAAAAAAAAAAACCCACTTTTGAACTGGAAACATTTAGAAGATTCTAGAAACTGTAATTAATGCAGACCTGTTCAGCTATGTTGGACTGAAATACTTTGATGTGCTGTATAAAATGCCTTGCATTAGGTATTTATTTTTCCATAATACTACAGAACGTTGTGTGCTCTATGAAGTACTGAATGTTAGAATGGAATAGCCTCAGAACAGCATGTGTATCATTGTCATCTATAATTCCAGATATGCAATAAGAGAAATATACATATACGGCCATGGTTTTATTTTTCTGGTGGAAATCAGGATTGACATTATTCCCTTTTTAATTGTATCTTTGTGATTGGCTAACTTAAGGTGGGTAGAATATGGATTAAAAGCTGTTTGAGCTTTACTGCTTCTAATAGATCAGAATACAATTGTCTCCACGCAATCTTGATATTGACATTAAGTGGTAATTTATTGTCCTTCACATTGACATGTAGCATTGGCAAGAAACAAAATTACTGTTGTGGTTTTTTTCTTGGTTTTTTTCTTTTTTAACAGAAAAGGATATGCATATGAGATACAAATTCAAAGAGACAAATGAGAATCGGTCAATGGGTCAGAGAAACATGGTTCAAAGACACATAGTTCATAAAATATTCATGTACTGTTATGAAAATAAAGGGGAAAGGGAGCTTACGTAACATACCAAAGAACTGAAGAGCTAGCGTAAAACACTCTTTCACATCCCACAACTAACTTGCGTATTTCAAGAGAAAATGTGTCCAGCCATGGCTTTTCTGCAACTGTCCCAGGCTGTACACCATTTCCGAGTAAAATAATTTGGTTCTTTGGTATTCTATTGTTCCTAGGCTGATGTATCATGTTCAAGTTATGCTTATTTGGGACCAAGTGCAGAAAACTAGTTTGCCACAAGATTGTATTTTTTTTTTCTGCATAATAAAGCCATCTGCAAATGAAAAAGGGGCAAGAGGGAAGAAACATCAGAAAATTTCCTGGACAGTTTAAACTCAAATGACATTCAAAAAGAAACCAAACAAAACCCAAATCCCCTCCCAGTCCACCAGAACAGAAAAGAAATCTTAAATTCCAAGCAATAAAATCCCGAGGAGAAGTAATTATGTTTGTTAGCTAGCTCATGGTGTCCTTTACGCTGTTGTTATACAACATTCTGTCTAGATTAAATGTTTTTCAAATTTCTTTTGATTTTAGATAAGTAGCTGTTTGTTTTTAAAACAATGTGTTTATGTAACAATACCTACCACTGGCTTTATGTCTAAAATATTATTTACTGAAAATTGTAAAGGAAAGTTTACAATAGGTTTACTAACTGAACTAATAACTGGATCAAGCCCTAGTGAAATCACTGAGTTCCACTCTGATTCTAATGTAATTTCTGTGGATTTTTCATCTTTCTCTTATTTTTTTAATCTCTTTTCTTCCTGATACGGGGCAGCAGTTGCCATTCTTACCAAGAGAGATTGATGCAGTTTCCCCCAATGACCATCGGCACTGCTTCCCTGTCAGTGAAATAGATTCCATCAGAAAGATAGAAGAAACTTCATTTTCCCAAGGCAGAGCCAAAACATATGTTTAGCCCAGACTCTTCCCTCGCCAAGGAATGTGAGCTAGGGCTTTACAGATCTTTTGCTGCTATCCCGTTTTGTTCCTGCTGACTCTTGAGCCACTCTCTCGTGTTTTGAGTTGGATCACGCATCTGTGAGCCTGGTTTTGAAAAGCAGATGTTTGATTTTAACACAAATAAAAGCTAAGAAGTCAGTCCTGCAATTTATAGCACACAGCTCAGGAAAAGCTGGGAATAAAACGAACTGTTGAGGAATTTTACAGTCATGCAGCCAGATTACTCGAATTCAAAATATATTATGTGCTGAATATTGAACAAGTCAACTGGGACAGGTAGTGAAGGACTGGTGCATTTAGGCAGTGTGGTTAAGTTGCACAGGCACATTCACAGAACAGGTTGGAAATGCGTTTTATAATGTGCACCCACTCTTGCGAGAAACCTGGTTAATTGATCCTTGATAAGCCCATTGCACTGAGACAGTATTTGCAAAGTTGGCAATGACTTATTAAGCACAAGTTGCACTTAGTAAGGAAACACAGTACAGTTTTGGTTAATGTAGGTGGATAAAAATCTGTAGAGAAAATTGTCAAGACACAATCTTGACGTAGTTTGTAACTGAAAATCAGAGAGCATCATGCATCCAAGTTCTTGCTTTTCTAACCTTTCCTTGTGTGAGGCTGCCTTTTCAAGAGTTCTCTTGTTTTCCATCTCTGGGGCACTGACCCAAATAGTGGACTTTTCTTACACCATTGTGGAACCCCAGGGCTCTTTCTACAGTTACGCCTTTGGTGCTGCATTGCTTCTGTGAGATGCTTCACTTTTCCCTATCTCAGAGTGCCTGTATTTAACATAGGGATGTTGATTTATCTGTTTTGTGGGACGCTTTGAGACTGAAAAGGGAAAGCTGTGTAAATGAGTTATGTATTGTTGTTACTAATAGGAAAATATAGATAAGAATTTTGTTACTGACTTAGCTGACAGGCTCCCCGAAGGTTTTACAGCTTCTTCTGTGCTGCTTCCCTCCTGTGTGACCTGTTAGAGCTACACTGATAAGACAGATTTGTTTAGTGAACAGAACAATCTCGTACAAACAAAACTGAACAGATGTGATGTTCTGATATTCGGCAGTTCTATTAACATCTTCATGTTCTCCCAAATGAAGATAGCTCTGTGGTATGTCATAACTCATCAGCTCTGTGTGGTATTGTACAGTTGTAATGCAGTCAATAGTATACGATGTCAGCAAATTACTGTGCCTGCGTTCACATGTGCCAGTTTTCTCCCCCTTAACTCTCTTGGCTCCTGAAGAGGAAAGAAATATTTTGTCTTCTCATTCATGACAGATATGAAGCATGCCTGATTCTTCTTTCTTCTCCTTCCCTCTTTTCCCTTTACAATCCCCACAATTCCCATATTCCTCTCCCCACACAGAGGTGAATGTGGAAAATAACAAGAATGGACTCTAAATGATGATGATTCAGTTGTTTGGTATTACAGCGTTTTGATAATTTTTATATTAGTGCCATGATTATTAACCACTGAAATCCATAATTTCACAGCCTTGAAATTACATTAAGTAATTTGGGAGCCACAAGTTATTTGCCACTGATAGAGTTCCACTTAGTTAACTGCACTTGAAAAGGAGGATGGGTTATGGTCTTACTGTTGTCTTTACCAGCAAATGCTTGGCTCCCACAAGAAGCCCTAATGCTGAAGAACACTTGTGTAGGAGTTACTTTTCTTTGACGATAATAATTTTTGTTTGGAACCTCTGAGAGAACAGAGTATGTCCTTTTAATTTTCCTTTTGCAAAAGGAAGAAAAAAGGAAGGGGGGTTGTCCTACTTCAAGGACCCAAATGTAATATTAGACCTCCTCATGCGCACACAAGCATACTTAAGGTTGTACCCGCCTTAATGAATTCAGTTGCTCTGGGTGGAGTGCAAGGGTTACAGAAAAGTCTTGAAGGGCCAGATTTTTTTTAAAGGAAGCTTAGTAATGCAGATTGGGAATCAGAGGTCTGATTTGAATGGAGATTTAGGGACATGCTTTTGGAAATCCCGTTAGGGACCTATTTGTGTCTTTAGCTGTAAAAACATTTACATGTTGGTTTCAAAAAATTCTTGTGATGTTGCGAAGGCTGGAAGAGCACTTAAACATCAGTTCAAGAACAGGGAGTTGCTTAAACCCATCCCATTCAAGAAAGCTCTTCTATCTCCAAGGAATTTAAGCTGGTGTGAAAGGTTTATCCGTACAAAGGGATCTTCATGAGTCAGAGCTCTATAGCTATTTAATGCAACATACACTTTGATGAATGCTAAATGTGTTTCCCATTCTCCTTAACAACTAATGTTTCTCTAGGATTCACTGCTTTTCTTTTTAATTTCCTTTTTAATTTTTAAAACAGTTTTATTTATATTGACTCCAAAAGAAATATTTGAAAAAGTAAACACCTTGTATTCTAAAAGGTCGCAATTTAAATCACTTCAGTTTTTCTTAATTGTTTTTAACTTAAAATATTGTGTTGATTTTGTCTTTCAACTGTTGACATTAGTGATGGAAATTCATGGGCTATGACAATATATGCAATCAATTGGTAACACAACACCATAATTTATTCTCACTCTTTCTGTGTAATATACGTGTGGGATGTAGTGAACTCATGAACAAGTACAGCATAGAGCTGAACAAGAGAAATATAAATGTATGAGCATCTTTTGGTTTGACTGTGAGACAGAACAGGTTACTATCAGTTGTCCATCTGGTGGTGACCCATTTGGCTGCCTTAGAGTCAGGAAAGGGCAGCTTGGTCCAAAGTACTAAAAATAAGAGATCTGAATAAGAGCTCTGTGAAGCCGGTGAAAATGTCTTCCTTAGCTTTGATACCTGTATCAGGCCAATAATCCTGTCCACCTCTGCCAAGTTACACTTTGCCTTGCAGTTCTTTTACAGTATAGAATATTATACATATATATAATAGTATACCTCCTACCTTAATATGAGTGATTTACATTTTCAAGAGAATATCTGTCCTTAAGTCACTTATGGTAAGGTATGCAAAGCTAATACTACTCTGTTAAACAAATGCTTGCAGGTAGGGGGGAAAAAGCTCTGCAGAAGGCAGGCATACAGCAGTGATGGCACTGATATAGAGGTTTCCATGAACATACTAGGTTTTAATTGTTTAATATATTGAATGTATACTGCCAAAACTTTGTGTGAGTCCATTTGCCACCTTACTTGTGCTTATTGAGCTCATGGTGTTGCATGAATCATTCTTGTGGTGTTTTGTCTGGGATCAAAATCACCTACTAACATCTTAAATAAGGCATGGTTTCGTTAATGGACTAGCAATGATTAGGCGCTTGTTTCCATTCACCCCCTGTCTTACACACCCTTTTATTTCCAGGCCTGTTGCACTGCGGCCTCAGTTTCTGTTAGGCTTTGGGACACTTGGAACAGTATAAATGAGAAATTACCAATCGTTAGAAAGGATTAGAGAGTGCAGCGGTGACATCCAAGATAGCACTACTTGTGCTAAGCTGGATTTAGCAGGGAAGTAAAGAAGCATTTATCCAAATCACTTCATTATTCAGCCACAAGGAGGTCTAGAAACAGATGTGCAATTAAATTCTGTCCCTTATTAACTTAAGTTTCTTCTCTTTAGTCCCTTTAGTGTAGGAGACTAAAGTGAAGGTACAAGTGTAGGAGGATGGTGGGACGGGGGTTCTAGTGCCCTGTGCCCTGACATTATGCAACCACCAAATGTAGGGTCTGTCATTGGTCACGGAAATGGAGAGTTTTTCAGTTCCCGCATAGCAGCCTTGCTTTTTTTCCTTACCTTCACCTAGATTGGTCAGAGTGCAGGGATAGCAGCTCGCATCCCTTGGGTAGAGAAGGCGCAAACAGCCCTAGGAAACACAAAGCTCCCGGCTTTCCTCTGGCAGCATCGGAGGCAGCCGTGGGAGCTGGATCTCAGCGTATTTCAGTATTTTTTCCTGTTAGAAGGGAAGGGTTGCAATGAGCCAGGCACTGTACCTGTCAAAGCTGCTTTGGTCCTCTTGACTTCCAGTGCGTGGAGCTTTTAGGAAAGAAAGAAACTGATGACCACATCACTTAAGAATATCTGGGAAAAGAGTTCAGTTTGTCTCCGTGCTTGTATTGCATTACAGAAATTTTAAAACCCCTAAAGAAAGACATTGCACTTTGAATAGAGACATTTTACTTTCCTTTTTATACCATATTATACAATATGTAATACCTCTAATGTGTTAGTTAAAAGTTGTCACACAGATGACTGACAGCCCTGAAACACTGCTGCCCACTCCTCCCTTCCTTTGCCACAAAAGCACACCCACATCTACATCCACACAGGGAACGGCAGCGAAAGCACTTCATTTCCATGTTGAATCTCCCCTGTGAATAAACAAAGATGTTTCATTTCCCCAAGATGTCAATCAGGAACCTCTCATCTGGGACCCAGGTTAATAAAATACTTTATCTTAATCTGTTATTTCTTTGGGAACTGCATGTGGCACTTTCAATGCCAGCCATTGTCTTGAGAAAAAATGGCCTTGCACGTCATGGTCAGTTCTGAAGAAAGGATTTTAATGTGGTATTTTGTAGCACCCTGTATCGCCCCTCGTACTTGTGTCATCACGCGTGGGCGGAACGCGCTCTGTTTCCCATCCATCTACATTCCTGAGTGTTGTGAGTACCATTTTTACAATTTATACACCATTTTCCCACTTGTCCACCTGTGTTCCTACATTATTTTTTAAAATGACCCATTTTTCTGCAATTAGGCATTTTTTATCCCATTTTCCCCCTTTTTTATTTTGGACAAGTAGCTTTACTGCTGTTCCTACTGCAGCTGCCATTACTGGAGCTTGCTCTTGTGCTAACATCCTCTCCGCAGCCTCCAACAAGTGTCCTGTGTTGGAGCCGTTTGGCAATACACTAGGTGCCCTTTTTGTCTTTTCATTGGCATTATCAAAAGCGAGCACATCTAAGAATTTAGCTTTCATTTTTTCGTCCAGGTCAGGGTGTGCTGCTATAGCAGCATGCAAGTGGTCAATAAAGCGACTCTACGTTTCCGTAGCCCCTTGCTGCACTGTTGTCAAAGCAGGCCTGGTCTTTTCATCATTTATGCTCAGAAACATTTTAACTGCCAAATTTTGACTTAACTGTAGGAATTCTACAGCGAAATTTGCTTGCCAATCAGCTCGATTGAATGGCCCTGCTCCCATTAGCATTTACGCTTGCACACCATATAGTGGGTCACCCTGCTGTCGGGGCATGGCAGCAGCTTTTTCACAGGCATCCTGCCATTGTTGAAAAAATTGCAACCATTGCGAGGGCGTAAGTAGCATTTGCACTATCATTCTAGTATCATGGGGCGTAAGAAAATTGGAATTAAAAATATGCTCTAATATCGATTGTGTATATGACGATCGCAACCCATATTGATTAACTGCTCGTTTCGCTTCGTTCAATATTTTCCAATCTAAAGCTTCCCATACATTCCCTCCAGTAGGCTCTGTCGTTACTGGAAATGCTTCAGGGAAGAAGCATCCTTCAACTGCTTCATCTCGAATTATTCCCTTCTACCTTGCTGCACAACCCTTGACTGTCCCCACCCCCTCCATCCCTCCTTCCACACCAAACCCCATTCCTGCTAGAGGCAGAGGTAACGGTGATAAAGGTAAGAACGAGTTATGTCCTCATGCTTCTGGTGGTGCTGGAGGCAGTGGAGGAAAAATTGGTGGAGGATGGATGCTCTTTTCCTCCAACCGTGCTTCCAAGGCTTCCAGCTTCCGTATAGCTCCTGGAATTTACTATCGCCCAGGCCAGTGCCATGCTCTTCCAGTTGTTTGCAACGTGAAGGAGGTGTAGATGGTGGTAACAGGGGGTAGATGTTTGGGGTCGGTGCCGGCGAAGCAGCTCACGATCGTAATGTCGTATTTCCCAAGTCAGAAAGGGGGTCCGGTAAGTCAGACACCCTAGGCACTGGTGGAGGTGATGGAAACTCCTCCTCTGCGGTCGTCTCCTCATTCACAGGGACAGTGGCAGCAGCACTCACTGAGGGAGCTGGTCCCCGAATTCCTCTCACTCCACAAATTGCTGGTGCAGTAGGTATCGACGGCGACTCAAATAGCATATTTGAGGCAGATGACGTACTCCCCACAGGAGTTAAAGCAGCAAATGCAGATGCAGCAGCTGATCGTTCTGCTTTCATTTCTTTTAGAGAATCTGTGATCAATCTTCACGATGTGGAGAATTCACTCACCTCCTTGGATCCCTTACTTATGTCATCCCACAGTGCAGTGCCTATACCATCCCATGTCTTAGTTGCAAAGGCAGCTCCTTCTGAGGGGATCAAACCCTTATCCTTTGCGCACAACAGCAAAGCCTTCGAGGCAGGCGTATCATAGCTCAGTTGTCTCTTGGAGAGAATATGTTGGAGGAGCTTCACTACTGCTGACTCTTCTTTCGTCAGTGTAGACCCCATCTTCCTCCTTTCTTTAATCCAAATAATGCTGTTCTTCATATTATCAGGGCTGCAGCTTCTCTTGGAGAATTACTTCAAGTTCTAGTAGAAGCTGTGCTAGATTTCTGGCTTCTGTCTGTCCCAGGGTACCTGTAGACAACAACAAAGGACATCCTTGTCTTGCTGACAAGAATGCTGATGTTAAAGATCCTCAGCAGGAGGTCTCTGGGTGGGCGTTGCAGTCATGGGAAACCTAAAGCTATGTTGCTTAAGTGGATTAAGTGATTGCATGCTCTCACTTTTTCAGTTTTGAGTAAATGTTTTTCGTTTAATGTGCAACTGGTGTATCAGCAGTATCAATTACAAGTGTCTAGAAATGTGTAATTAAGCTTAAACATCCATGCTCTGCAATGTCGCATTGCGCTAGGTGGATATCCTGCTGTGCTGCATGGCTGCATGAGATATGGGAGATGAAGGCGGAGATAATAATTTCCTTTTGATGCAAATGTACATTTTACAATAATGTTATAAGATAGACCACATTAAGCAGAACAAATAAAAAGGCAAAGCTGAGATGAAACAGAAATAATCATCCAAGAATTCTTCTTAGCTGATCAGCATTCACAATGAATCTCTATGCTAGAAAAGGGGTTTCATGCGTTAATTCATTGACTTATTTTGATATTTTGATGACACTGAGCAAAAATTTATCTAAAAGAGTATTCAGTTGAAATTGATGGAATTGATGGAATCCTTCTATTTGAGTGGGCTAAGGGGGCTAGAATCTGTTCTCTTTCCTGTAATAGGTGCTCTGAGACAGTTGAGCTTGTAGTGTATTACAGAGGATAATAGGAATATTTTAAATATCGAAGAGAGACCATGGACATTAACAATTGATTTGCATACTCTCAATAATAATTTATCTCTAATTTTAAATTAGAGTCTTGAAGACTAATCTAAACTTTCAGAAGAAATTTAATGGCCTATGATGTACTTAAGCTCAATAAAGCAATTAAACTATGACATTCTCCAATGTCATGCTCAGAAATGGTATGTTTATGTAGTTGTTCAATGGTTAACAGAAAATTATAGCTTTCACAAAGTTTGGATGTTGTGTGAAGGTATCTAAAACACTTGAGATGTCTCCAAAGCTTCAAATAATCCTGATTTTTTTTCAATGTCCTGATGTTCTTAAATTATAAAGCAATTATCTCTCTTAAATGATATCATATAAAATGATGATATGGTGGTAGTTAACCTATATTTTACATCTTGTCATTTTATCCTCAGTCATCCTTGCTGTCAGTTCAAGGTGATTTTACAGCATTTAGATTGATATAGACTCTAACTACTGGATAGATGAATAATACATAAGGACGATATTAATGCAAAAATAGTACTGCATGGTCAAAATGGGTACTTTAATTAAAGTGTAAGGTAAGAAAATAACTGTTTGGCTGCTACCTTAAGGACCTCTATCAAGTATGTCATTTCTATAAAAGATGACTTCTTATGAAAGCCAACCATAAAATGAGTACCTTTCACATCCCTTAGGTGCAGTCACTGAATAAATTCTTCTTATATAAAGATGAACTAATTTTCCTAAACTGTCACAGGATTACAAGTTTTAGCCTTGAGAATTTTAGTTGAAAAAAAATTCACATGTCTATTTGGCAACTGGGTGGGTTTTTTCTGATGTAAAAATGCCTGTGTTATTTACCAGTTAATGTAGTCTTTGGGGCAGAATGCTTCAATGAAGCATGTTGAAATTTAGTTTATTGCAAGAATGACTAGTCCAGCATACGAATAGTATCTAAGATGGTGTTGTCTCCAGCATAGCAGTGAATACACAGGTTAAAACAAAGGCCAGTTTTACTCACTTGCACTGTTCAGGGGTTGCATGCTGTAGCGCAAGAGAAAAAGCTTTTACAAACTGGTCTGGCCCGTGTCCCTGTTCTAACGTGCTGGTCTTGCTCCCACCTCATGCAGTGCTTGAAACAGGGTCTGTAGACCACTTTTTGAAGTACCCATGGGGGAAATTCTGCGTGCCAATTTATGGCTTTTAGACTCCATTTATCCCATTTTCTTCTGCTTTTTCGAGACTTTCTGAGGTTTTTCTGGGACTAAAAAATTCATCCCTTATTAAGGAATTGGCATTCTTTTGCCATTTGCTTGCCTTAACTTCAGAGAAATATGCAGGGATGGTCTGTTTATGTGAACTTCTCTTCTTGCCAGTGTAGCTCCGGTATACTGAACTTCCAGCACTGCATTTCTTTTTCTTGTAACATGTTGATTAGGTGCAATATCCGATGGGATCTGGTTTTGCTGAGAGCCCAGAATTTGGTGGCAATGTCTGGATTTGTGGTTGGCATGCAAAATATTTAGTAAAGTTGTTTGCTTTTCATGTCACATGTAGACATGAAACCGAGAGCACTGATTATGCAATCACACATTTTTTTTCCCTCTTTTTTCCAAATGAATAACATTCAGTGATAAAGTTGGAACCATTGCACTGTATTCCCACAGCTGCAGCAAACTGTGAGCAGAGAAAACAATAGTTGCATATACACATCTGCATTCCAGCTGCTGCTGACTCCCACGTTCTCCTTTATCCTTTTCATACTCTAATTTGAGTAGATAACTTGTCTCAATGACAGGAAAGGTTAGTGGCGGATATGCTGCCCATTTAATAGTGTTTTGTAAGAAATAGGGATTAGTGTCTGAAAATACTAATTGCAACTTAATTTGTGGGGTGATTTAAAGTTGAAAATTGCTTGAGTTTCAATAGATGAGTTTTATTTTTCCCTGCCCTTGCAACCAGGGAGAATTACCCCAAGGAAATGCAGATAAAGGTTGCTGTTTCTTTTCTCTCCCAGCTTGGTTCCACAGTCAGTTATTTTCCATTTAAAGCTAGCAATTCTAGAGACAAGAGTTTCTTTCCTGCTATTCACCAAGCTATGCCTCGCTCCCAGGGTGCCCATTGGGTCAGCAGGAGTTGGGGAGATAAAAGAGAGCAGAGCCAGTGCATATCTTTGAGATGCTAAATTTATCAGAATATAGAGCCACAAAAACCTGCATTTTCTGGCTTGGTTCTCCAGCTTTCCAGAAGCAGGGTCTGTTGCTGTGCCGAGGCTTCTGAACCACTGCAAGGTTTTCACTGGCAGTCCCTCTGGTTCTTGTTCTTGCCTTTGATAAATGTTTATTTTTGTTAATGTAACTCTGGGTGGCATTTCTAAGTGCCAGATGATAAATATACATTTGCAGTATAAGCATTATGGTGGTGTAAGGACCTTATTCAAATGACCAAATGTCAGGGCTTGCGTGAGATCAGACTTTCCAAAAGACTCTGAGGTTGAGTTAATGCATCAAAATCCAAATGACATTTCGTTAAACAAGGATACCTCAGCTCCTGTAGGTCCTTGGAAAAAGATAATTGGAACAAAACTAACATTATTAGTCCACAACTAAATTGTTACTTTTTTTCCCATTCTTTTCCTGGATTTGATTGAAGAGCCTTAGCTGATTTAAAAACACAAAAAGAACCCCACCATCACCACGCCTCGAAAACTTGAAAGTAGAGCAAGATTTAGAATCTTTCAAGTGCAATGTTTGCAGTAGCACTGCCAGAGTTATAAAACAGTAAATAATTGGAATTAGACTTTTTATGTAAACACTTGGTTTAGAAGTGAGTAATTTTTTTTGCTCTGATTTATGAGCACATAAAAATTCAAGGAAATCAAGGAATACAGTTGAAGATGAAATGAATGTGCGTATGTCCGTGTGTGAAAACGTCAGTTTTGTTTTATATGGGCCAACACGGTGAAAGTCTAAAAAGATTCAGAGCTCACATTTTGTCTTTAATGTTGCATTTGCTCCTCTGTTCTGTCTACATCCATAACCTACCTTCACCTTCCAAATCTTAAAGTTATAAGCTAGATGATAAAAACAGTTAAATGATTATAGAATCACAGAATGGTTGGATTGGAAGGGATTTGAAAGATCATCTAGTTCCAACACCCCTGCCATGGGCAGGGACACCTCCCAATAGACCAGGTTGCTCAAAGCTCCAACCAGCATGGCCTTGAACATCTCCAAGGATGGGACATCCACAACTTGATGGATTCATAGAAGTTTTTTCTGGCATACATCTAACAGTTGCAGATGACTTGAATGGAGAAAATGTTCTGAGGAGGGTCTTCAGATTCCCATGGGCTTCCCTATCTGCACAACTCTGTTTCTTCCCCTAGAACAGCAGGGGAAGCAATGGCATGCACCCAGGACTCATCCCAGTGTGCATTCAACGAGGTAAGTAGTCAGGAACCGGGATTCTGAGGACCAGAGGGATCGTGTCTACTTCAGAAAATGGACAGTCTTTGCCTCCCTCAAATTTCTAAAAAACAATTTAAGCAGTGCTGGTCAGGCTGTTGCCCAGTATTCTGTATGCCACCTGCTGCAGCAGAGCTCATCTGAACCCTCCAGCCATAACACATATTCCAGTGAAGAACTGTCTCCATACTCTGGTAATGAATTTTGCTCCTCTTTTTTTCTACAAGGAGGTTTTCTTCTGTAAGTCATGCACCCGCCCTCTCAGAGGAGTAACTCCCTAGCTATATACCGTTTCCATGTATCAATAAAAGTTTTTCATATCTGATTAATACCAGTGGGACAGTATTGTAGATATGCAAAATATCTGGCCTGCAATCTTAAGCAGGTAGAAGAATAGTCAGCATAAGTATATACATCCTTTCTACCTTTAACTTATATTGTTCATCAAAAGGGTATGTTTTGTGACAGATCATGATCTAATGTAGAAGGCATTTCCGTCACTCTTTGGTGTTGTTCAGAATTTTAAGCAGGACAAAATGCTACACGGCTGACTGGAGAGTTATTTCCATACCTAGAGCATCACTCATGTTCATGGCACAAACTTTGATTGCTTACTTTGGTCCTGTTTCAGCCAACTACCTGGCTGAAATCACATTCTTATTTAAACTATATGTTGAACTGAAGCCTTGGCTGTAACTTTACTTTGGAATCAAGTATCCGGAACTTAGGACAGAAAAAAAAAACCACTTTCTCCTGTGCTGCTGCACAGCTGCTATTTTTGAAAGCCAAGCTGTAGCTTATACAGTATAGGCTCAAGGCTCTTTAAGATTGTTTCTGAGAAGCAAGAAATATATGAAATAATTCAAATATTGCTTGAAAATCCAAACTTTTATGCTAGCATTTAGAAAATATATCCCATGGACTAGTGCACAGTTGCCATGGACCATCCATACTGATGAAACATGATGGATGGAGTTTAGCTGAACATGGTTTTGTCTAGAACAGGTATTCAAACTTGCTACCGTAACAAATGGTGAGATGCCTGCTGCCAGCTTTCGCTCTCATGGAACCATGATAAGTGGAAATCAGCAAAGGCAAGACTTGTCGTCCATCTGTAAGTTAGGAAAAGACTGGAAATAAGACATGAAAGTTTCGAAAACATCAGTAAGTGTAGTCTCAAAAATGAGAAAGGAGCACTGTGGCTACAGGCCATGGCTTTCGTTGTCACCAATCTAAAGGGACTGTGAATTGATACTTGCTGGCTGCTTTGCAGCAATTCATGTCAGGCTGTGATAGCTTTATTTGCATCTCACAGAAATTAGCTTAGCTCTATCTCTCTGCCCCACTGCCTCCTGTATCAACCTGCCCTTTTTCCTGCTTTGCTCTCTGATTTTAGTTTTTAAAACCTTAGCAGATTCACCATGAATTATTTAGGTTTTATGGCAAATATTTCTGTCACAGCTTCATTTTTGTGTGATTCTTTTACGTTGGTCCATGCTTGATCAGGAATTTTGCATCTCTCTGCCATGCTCTTCGCCAGCCTGTTTGGAGGGCTGAAAGCAAGAGAGCTTCTGGCCAGCTTCTGCTTCCCTCCCAAGTGTCTTGCAGAGCTCAAAACAACTTGGAAGTAAATGAGAGTAAACATGCCTGCCCAAAGGAACAGCTTTCTCAAACATTTGGGTTCTTGGCCTCCAAGCTCCAGGCTTCCATCCACTACAAAAAAGTCTTAATTACATCTATTTTCTCTTACTGGTCATCAAGTCCTGCTTCTAACAATTTGCTGGTGACAAGTGGGATGGTGAGGGTTTTTTCTTCCCTCTAACCTCGACCACTGAGGACTGGGAACCTCCAAGCAAAAAATGTCACTAATTTCTATATTCTTTACTCATCTGGAATAGCTATATTTCTAGCTGTTTTGCTATACAACGTTTTAGGTAAGATGCAAAGACTATTATTTAACATCCCTAAACTGCTTTATAGGCTGGTAGCTACTTCCTATATTTTATTAGTTTTAACAAGGACATGCATAATTATCAGTAATTATGCCTTTAATTAATGTAGCATGCCTACTTGCATGCTCTGCTTGCAACTCCTTCTCGGAAATTATTTTTTTTATTTAAAATATTATTTTCTAAATCCTAGGCTAGAGTTCATTATTTTAAAAATTCAGAAAATTTGTTCAACATATCCTGAGCTATGCAAGCATAATAAAAATACATTTTCCACATGTACTAACTAGAACTGCACTAGCAAAATTCCCGAAATTATAAACTTCAACTGTGCTTCTTTGTTAATCTTCATTGAGCCTTAAAAGAATCTCAGTCTGAAGACAATTGATGCAGTATTTTAAAATTAAGAAAGCTTAAAATCAATAGTTTTCTACATGCACATTACAAAATTAGAAACATCCCAGCTTCTTTCCCAGTGCAGAACCCACCCCAAAGTCAAGGGGGAAAATACTGAATAGAAAACTCCGTAGGGAAACTTTTTTTAAAGAAAACTGGTTTGGCCTACATATGTTTAAGACTGCATAAGCACCATGGGGATGTGAGGCATGCCAGGAGAATCTCTTCTACAAGACAGACCTTCAGCCTTCCTCTCTGCTTCAGGGCAATAGTAGTGAAAATGTGCAAAGATTACTGCCATTGAACCCCTTCTCTACTTTGGTTCGCTCTCCAGATGAGAACTGGGAAACTAATTTAGCTTTACTGAGGATATCAGAAGGGGAAAATTAAGCCTCCAAATGTTAATGCATTCCTCAAGCTCAGGTCAAATTGACTTTAGTGTCCCTGTGATGATTTAGAACCGGAAAGGCTCTGTCTCTTGAATGTACAGTTGACCTTTAACAACTTAATGGTCTCTGCACCTTGAGATTGAAGGTAGGAGTAATGTAGAAGTCACTGGCTTTGTGTCTTTCTAGATTAAAACAGGAAGGGAAGTAATGTTGGAAGGCTCAGGATGGAAGATTTATTTATTTATTTGTTTATTTATTTTCAGAAACCTCTGAAATATTCCTCTCAGCATCGGAGAAGCAAAGGGCCCAGGAAGTCATCAAGGTACTCCCTTTGGGAGTCCCTTGCTTTTAAAGTTTCTGCTACAAACAAGTAAACAAAGTGGTGTAACAGTCAACTAGCATGAAACAGCTGCCTTGGCTGGAACAGTTAGCACAGTGTTTTTACTGTAAACATCTGAATTAGTTCCCTGCTTGTGAATTAGAAATAAGAGTAGAAAAAGCGCAAATAGCCATCCCCATGTAGAAAGGATAAATGAATTTTCAGTTGTTTATTTAGATGAACATTTCATATATATTTTATTTAGTTCCTTGTTGTACAAGTTTCAAATTTCAGATATCTAACAGAGAATCTTGGAGGGGTCAAGCCTTAAACACCTAGGCTTTATACAGAATATTATCAGTGTATTGGCTTTATGTAAATACTGTCCATAAAGGTCAAAGTCTAAAACACTATAAAACTAGATTGTGTGGCCTGTCAGCATTTGCTTATATTTAACTGTTGACTAGTGGTGTAATTATCATAATGAAGTCCAGACTATTTATGATCATAACTTGCTTTCTGCATTTGGGATTAAATTCAAGCAATTTATTCTAAATAATTAGATAATCTTGTGGTGGAAAGTGATGAAATCTGTAGCATGTATTTCACAGACTTTTCATGGCAGTCAGTGGGCTCATAAGCTTATCTTCTAGAGAATTCCCCTTAAATCAGCATCTGCCTTTTTCTTTCACCTATGTTTTGCCTTCTTCAGTTTTTTTTTTAATTCTCTTGCACAATATAAATACAGTTTCAAAACAGTAATGTTGAGACACTTTTCGTATTGCTGTTAATGCCAGTTACTTCCACATAATAACTGTCTTTTGCTCAGATTACTTTGTTTTCCCCGAATGGTCTGCAAGTCCTTTGGAAACAAAATAGTTTCACTGAAAAAGTAATATTGGTACATAACGGATTGATTAGGAAGGCATGTGTCACAGGAAAGTGAAACAAATCTTCACCATTTTTGTAATAGTAAAGAATATTCTGGTAATTAGAGGTTGGTATTTCTTTGAAACATTTTTATAGTTGAAATATTTTTATGTAAAAATGATTGTTTTACAGATCACTTTTTACACATGTGAATATAAAGATGCATATCTATTTAGATGTGTGCATGTATGTATATTCAGAGGCATAGTTATGCCATAAATAGCATAGACATACACATATGGGAAACACACCAAAGTCTCACAAAAAGAAGACAAAGGCTGAGAATTGAAGCAGGACCCCTGTGTGTGCGTTGTAGCCAGCGTATTGAATAACTTACTGAAGGGACTGCAGAAATAAAATGCATTGCTGTATGCCAGATATTTTCCCAAGAAGAATATGTATAACTGAGGTGAATTCTTGATTTTTTTTTGCTTCAGCATTTGTCAGATTAACAGCGTAGGAATTTCATGCTTGGATATATAATTGAAAAACCCTAGCTGGGGAAGCCACGTGTTGTTTAAGAATTCTTTATGAGAATTAACTTTGTATGAGTATCATACTTTCTGTGTAGGCTTTGTCAAGAGGCACATTGATTTGCAATGTGTTGCAAATTCTGTTGCCTGTTCCCCACCAGGAGAAAGGTGGAAGGATCTTTATTACAACAACATGGCTTTTGTAGAGAAAATTCTGACTTCCAGCAAAATTGGTTTATCAGAGGAAAAACTGTCTGGCTGGGATTGGGGGTTGAGGTCAAGACAGAGGAGGCTGTCAAGGATTACAAAAGCAGAAGCTATTTACTACGAATAGCAGGGTGGGGGCAAGGACATTTTCAGTTGGATCATAGAATCATAGAATGGTTCAAGTTGGAAGGGACCATAAAGATCATCCAGTTCCAACACCCGGCCGTGGGCAAGGACACCTCCTGCTGGACCAGGTTGCTCAAAGCCCCATCCAGCCTGGACTTGGACAGCTCCAGGGATGGGGCCTATATAATATTCCCTCAAATACTTTCAAATAAAGGGAATTTACCGAGAGTTTAACAAGGCGGAGGAAAGAGAAGGGGAAGGAGATCAAATGTCTTGGGAATATAGTTCCCTGAGGACTCTCAAAGATGGAGCAAACTGAAGTAAAGGGTCAGTCTGGTTTCCTTATTATAGCTTACCTGTTTTAAAAGGAGAATAATATTATACTTGAATCATGGGAAAGATGTGAGTATTTGCGTGTGCATGATGTTTCTTTTACAAAAGCAAAGTTCAGATCCCAGACACCCATAATTTTGAACGTATCTTTAACTATTGCAGTATCTCCTGGGCCAGCACCAGCTTGTGAGCATGGGGACAATTGGATGGCAGGGCTCCACACCCACAAACTGGTGACAGGAACAATGCTCTGAGACAGTGCCAGAGAGACAAAGAAAAGCAGCAGCATTGCAGCTTAGTGGGTACAGGCTAGTTTAAAGCAGAGGAGTGCAACACCCAGAGCTTCTGCAATAAATTAGTTAGAGTAGAGCTTCTGGTTCTGTGGAAATAAGTTCAAGAATAAAATGGGAGTTACACAATTATTACAGATTGGCAGGCATTAAAGACAGCTATGGTGCCTTCTAAGATCTTGGCCAGGAAGACATCATATAAAAGCAGACTTTAAGTTATTTATGGACAGGCAAAGCCTAATGTTTTTAATTTTCTAGATAGCTCAGGAGGCCCATCAGATTGGCAATACTAGCAGAATGTGTCAGGAAGTCCCAACTCCTACTACTACAGATTAATAAGAATGTTTTGGGGGAAGATTCACAGGATTGGTGGACCTCGCTGTTCTATTCATTACTGAGAACTTCATCTATTCTCACACTTTTCTTTGGTTTACAACATGCTGTTATGTTTTATTTTTTAGTGTCAAACTGATATAGATAGATTTGTCCTTTATTTTTTTGATAGTTACTACTGCCCACACTGAATTCATTTTCTAATCATATGGAGGCCATATGTATTCTTTACACATAGACTCTATGGCACTGCAGAATTTATTATCCTGGCCTTTAAATATACTGCTGTTATATGCTCAAAGTCCAGCATATTTATATGCTGTAGATATGTTTACCACTAGCAAATTATGAGGCATTGTAAAATCTGTATTTATCCACGTAGTCTTCTATAATCATTGTTAAATGGGGGCATGTGAAAGCTTTCTGTGGAGGAAAAAAACAGTACCTCAAAATATCTGTGCTCCTGTGTATACAGGTATTTTGACTAATTCAGTTCATGGCGGGAAACATTTGATGGAAGAGTTAGGCAAGGACAGAAAACGACTGCTGAACACAAGATCTGGTGATGAAATTATCACCTCCTTTCGAGTGATTGCCCATAAACCTCTTTCACTGGAACTTTGCATGCGTCTTACTCAGGTGACAAATGCTGGAGCATGGGATTGTAGGTGTTCCATCAAGTGCACACTGATGACTGACTCGGCTGCTATAACCTTAGTAATATCTGTGCTCAGTCATAGCCCACATGCCGATCAGATGATGGATGACCATAATACAGAACGGATAGCAGAAAGGTCTGTGAGTTTGACTGCTGCCTTTAAAATAGTAGTGCCCAAATAATGGTTCATGGGCAGCACATTGTCTCTGAGATCCTTTGGCATTCCTCACAGCTACAAGGAAATTAAAACATTACAGATGAAGGAGGGAAGTGTGTGATGCTGCTGTGTCATGTTTCTTGCTCAGTACTGTTGCCCACTGGCCAAAGGAGGGATGGGGGAGGGACCACTTTTAAACACTTGTGAAGTGAAACAGACGCCATTCTCCTGTTTCAGCAGATTTAATAGTATGACCTCGTTAGTTTTTCACATAAGCACTTCCAAATATTTCCAGAGAAAATTGCTGCATGCATAGGAATATTTTCTGTCAGTGGGTGTCCATGCGTAAGGGACTGAGCATTTCTTTCTTTTCACCCCGCCTGATGCCTGTCTCCTCCCTGCCCCCAGGTACCAGATACACACCGGCCTCCAGCACTCCATTATACGGCCAACCCAGCCCAACTGCTTACCTCTGGATAACGTCACGCTACCTCAGAAGCTGAAGGAGGTTGGTTACTCCACGCACATGGTTGGCAAGTGGCACTTGGGGTTTTACCGCAGAGAATGCATGCCCACGCAGAGAGGGTTCGACACTTTCTTCGGCTCACTCCTAGGCAGTGGTGACTATTACACTCACTTCAAATGTGACAGCCCTGGGATATGTGGTTATGACCTGTATGAGAACGACAATGCAGCTTGGGATCATGACAACGGCATCTACTCAACACAGATGTACACACAAAAAGTACAACAAATCTTAGCTTCACATAACCCCAGGAAACCTATATTCTTATACATTGCTTACCAAGCTGTTCATTCCCCTCTTCAGGCACCGGGCAAGTATTTTGAACATTATCGATCAATCAATAACATCAACAGGCGGAGATATGCCGCAATGCTAGCTTGTTTGGATGAAGCCATAAACAATGTAACCCTTGCTTTAAAGAAGTATGGTTACTATGAGAACAGCATTATCATATATTCTTCAGATAATGGTGGGCAGCCAATGGCAGGAGGAAGTAACTGGCCTCTCCGAGGAAGCAAAGGGACCTATTGGGAAGGAGGCATCCGTGCTGTTGGGTTTGTCCATAGCCCTCTTCTGAAAAACAAAGGGTCTGTGTGTAAGGAGCTTGTGCACATCACGGACTGGTTCCCCACTTTGATCACACTGGCAGAAGGGCAGATCGATGAAGATATCCAGCTGGATGGCTATGATATATGGGAAACCATTAGCGAAGGCAGACGTTCTCCACGGGTGGACATCTTACACAACATTGACCCTATTTACACCAAAGCCAAAAATGGGTCCTGGGAAGCTGGCTATGGGATCTGGAACACCGCGATTCAGTCTGCCATCAGAGTGAATCATTGGAAACTACTGACGGGAAATCCAGGATATAGCGACTGGGTACCTCCACAGGCCTTCAGTAACGCAGGCCCCAACCGCTGGCACAATGAACGCGTCTCCTGGTCAGCTGGCAAAACAGTGTGGCTTTTCAACATAACTGCTGATCCGTATGAGCGAGTGGACCTCTCCACAAGGTATCCAGATGTAGTGAAGCAGTTGTTGCGGAGGCTTTCACAGTTCAATAAGACTGCGGTTCCCGTTCGGTACCCACCTAAGGACCCTCGGAGCAACCCAAAGCTGAATGGAGGAGTCTGGGGTCCATGGTTTAAGGAAGAAGAAAAGAAAAAGAAATCAGATAAAAGTAAAGGTTCCAATAAGCAAAAGAAGAACAAGGACAAGAAAAAGAAAAAAGCAAATCGGAAAAAAGGGCAATCATTACATTGCCGTTCACGCCTTGCTGGTGGATAGACTCTAAGTATAGTTTTTCCAAGTCAGCTTGGCCCAACTTTCTTGAACTTCTGACAGCATATACTAGAAATGCTAACTCTGCACTATGAATGAAAGTTGTCATCTTTTAATTTTTTCTCTGATTTCACCAGCACAAGATATCTCAGCACTGTGCCCTGAGTGTACCTAAGTGTCCACATGACAAAATTCCTCCTCTACAGGATTAATGGTGCTCACCCATCGCAGCTACATTCATATAAAAATGGCGGTAACACCTAATTTCAGCAAACTTATTTTGATAGACAGATGGTGATTCTTTGCCTAAATTAGTTGAAATATTTGGAGAGTATGGAGATGTGAATGCCAGATGTTCTCAAACTGACTGATGAATCATTGAGAGAGCGGAGAAACAAAACTTGAGAAATTCCGTGGGTCAGAAGGTGTTAGTCACCAACCTATGACATTTTTTGACACAACACAGCAAAAACATGAAGCCATCAGAGTAACTTTTCAGAGGTGCTGGGGAGGGAGGCATGATAGGAGGAAAGCTGCTTTGAATTAAATCTTGTCTGTCTTACATAAATCAGAAATGTTTTTAAAATTTCCTAGATGTGTTAGACTCCCCCCATTGGCAGTAAAACCAGAAGGTTGTTGTACAACACACATGAACAGCTAGCACATGCCATGCATAATTTATTATATGCATAGACAAAAATCACACCACCAAAGTGAATGTAATATTTAAACACTTTAAGATAACTATACAATAATATGTAAAAGACATAATTTATTTTACAGCACAATACTTATTTCTCTTCCATTAAAACTTTCATTACGACGTGATGTAAGGTACCCCTTTGGGTACTAGGGTTTTCTGGGGTTTTTTTCCATTGATTTTTTAATTTTATTTCCATTCTATCATTCAGAGTTTTATTTAACAGATCCATATCCTCAGAGTACTGTAAAACAAGACAATACTGTATACACTGCTAGGATGAGAAATGAGGATGATTCAGGTGTGTCATTTCATCATGCATTTGCCTCCTATTATTTTGAATGTAACAAAGTGATTATTTAATTTAGTAGTCACGTGAATATTTTTCAGTTTCTGTACAGAAGCTAGGCCATCTTTATGTTTGGGGGAAAAAATCTACTTTAAACCTTTTATTTATGTATCTATTAAAATAGTTTATTTTTATGGCATTCATAAAAGTAGTCTGCCTCTTTTTTTGCATCAAAGATAGCAATTCTGTGCTTGTTTATTTTAAACAAACTCAGTAAGCTTTTTTATTGCTATTATTCTTGGTGCAGGGTGATTTGATGACATTTTGCTTCTGAAACAGAATTTCTTCTCCCACTATGTATATGATTTAAGACATCGTTCAAACTTTGTTCTTTTCCAAGGTGTCTGCATGAATGATTAATGGATGTACTGACTGCATATTCTTGGTAATCTGTGATAGTTGATACAATATATATGCACACATAAGTTTCAAGATTAATTATGTTAAGTAAAATTGATGATTCATTCGTTAAATAGCTATAATATTTTTTTAAATTCCAAATAAGCATGCTTTTCAACTACATCTGACTTGACTCAGAAATGACATTTATCTAAACGGATTGCAGTTGAAAAATTAAACATTTGTAAAATCAGTGCACACTAAAATCTGAATCATTTCCAATGCTCAAACACCCCTTGACCTTTTTTGAAAAGAAACTAACTGCAGACATATACTGCCAAACCTAGTAAATTGCGTATTTGCAGCTATAAATTGGAATAAAGCTGTCATTAATGAACCCTCAGAAACAAGTGAGTCATATTTTAGAGTTACTTTTGTTATGAATATACTGGGGAGAAGACCAAAATGGACTTGTTGAATAGTTACCTACAAATAATAATTATAAAAGGATTACGTGTATCTGCATAAGTGTTTGATATTGTCACTGTTATTTTTCATCTTGTCTGGTGTTTAAGGGGACTAATTAATTTTCTTAGAAATCTGTCTAGATTTATTTAAGATCCAGACTATTCAATGAGTAATCAGGAACTCAAATGTTCTCCAATTTCTCACTTTTTTTTTAAATGTACCATTGATGTCCTTAAAAGAGGTGATAATAACATCTTGAAATAATATACTCCAAAGTGTGATGTATAAAATTTGTGTCTGTGAGAAAATACCTGTCTTTTTTTTGTCTTTGAGAAAAAGTGAGAGTTTTTAAATTAGTCTGGATCAGCTATCAATACAAATTGTACAAATGTAGGAATTATTACTTTTTGTGATGTACCTTTTCTCATTCAGGAAAGAATCTTCATTTCAGCAACAAACATTAGGAGAGAGGTGAAAGAAACAGGAACTGATTTTGAAACATTATACTGTCTAATTCACAACACATAAATCATGATGTTTATGTTTGAAATACCCCTGTGCTGCAAACTGAGTTCAGCATTAAAAAGGAATAGTAATGTTTCTAACTTTCTAAGGTCATTTAACAAAGGCCAAATTAGATGTGTAAGCTAAACTATACATAAAGAAGGACTAATATACTTCAATTTATTTTGGCATAATAGAACCAAAGCACTGTAATAGTGTTATCCTTGTAAAAATCAATGATCACCCTTTTCCATGAAAGTTTAATGATTGCTTTGCTTTTTATGGGGCTGAAGCGACCAGAGACCATTATTCTCCAACAAGATTTTATTCTATAATTATTTATATCTGTTTTCTCACAGGCAAAATGGGAGTCCTTGAAAGTAATTGGTGCAAAGCAAAGCAGTGAATCAGTTCTTCCATGCCTGTATATTAAAAAACTGTGCCACAAGTGTAAGTGTTGGTAGAGTACACGATGGGAGTACGTTTTCTAAGGCTCTTGAGTACGTTTTCTAAGACTCTTCACTGGCTCTTAGGCTGATTCCCATGAAATTGATACTCTGCTCTGGTATGGGGCAAAAGTTAGATTTACAGCAAGCTAGAAAATATTTGTGATTTGGAAGCCTTCCTGAATCTTTTAGTGAAAAGATCCTGATGTGAAAATACCATGTTACAGTTTTCCTGTCTGCTCTCACCTCATACTTCTTTTTTCACTCCAGCGATACAATGGTCCCTAGTTTTTGGCGATGCCGTATAGCTCCGTATAGCTCTCAAACCTGACTTTCTGTTTACAGAGTTGTAAGTAGTTCATACACTCTCACAGCAGGATTTCACAGGTTATTTATGTCTCAGAACGTGCTACATGTCCAGTCTCAGGGAAGGTATGAGAGGTAAACACTGCAAACAGTTCAAAAAGGGCTACTAGCCTTACTGAAAACACAGTCCTATACTCTGAAGGAAAACCCACAGCCCTCCCAATTACTGGGTGACATATTACTCAGGCTGATATATTTGTGCAAAGGTACTCTTGAAAAACGATTGGTACTTGGTCTGAGTCAGTAACTGGTCTCACAACCCACATTTTTAAGAGATCTACAAAATGACTGGGTGGGGGGAGGATTTATTTATTATTTTTAAGTTCTCTCAAGCTTTCTGTCCTCCACATGCTATATGGGTGCAAGAAAAAGACAGAGATCTGATAGTAACTCTCCAATGGGGTCTTAGTGCCATCCACACCTTTGGAATGACTAGCCTGAACAGGGAGACAATATTTCTTCCTTTTCCATGTATTGTTGATAGCTGTGATCCTGGATCATCACTTCTATACCAAGACAACCTGAAGAATGAGAAGGGTAACTGCAGGGAAGAGAGAAAGAAAGAAAAACTTGAGAAAGAAAAAAAGCCCAACAACAAACTAGAGGCAAGAAAGCCTAGCCTTGTGACCTGTGCTCCCTGAACATAGTATATCATGCTGAATTGCTTTTTAAAATCTTGTGAAGTGTTAAAAATATTTGTATTGTCATTTTCAGGTTTTCTCAATTTTATTCTAAAGTTCTTTGAACAACATTTCTAATGGTTAGATAATTTTATCATCACATTAACTTTTTATTATTTTTGTTGTTGCATTGTTCTTACTTAGTTTGACATAAAGTTGGACAGAAAACAGTATCCTGGCCACAGATAAAGACAAGTGGAAAGAAGTGCCAAGAATGGTAAGTAAATCTAAAATGGCATTCTTTACATATAGGTCATGTTGTAAGAAGTGAGGGGAAAGTCCATGCGGTTGTTGAGCACAGTCATGGAATATGAGTTATCATAACTAATGGAGTCATTAGTGTCTGAAGACATCAAAAATGTTCCTCTGTCTGCTGGGATATGAGGCTTTTTGGAAAGTGAATTAGGCCATTAAACCCAGCAACTTTCTCCCTGGAAGTAATGGGTGCTGGTTGGATTTCAATCTGATGGAAGGGCATTCATGTTTCCATCTGTGCAGGATTGTACATAATGGGTTATATCTGAGGTATCATCTAGACAACATTGAAACTTCGGGTTTTATGCTCACACTGCACGGAATAAGCTGCCTTTTCTGCCTCTGCGTTTCATGCATTGCACATTCAGCAACTGACACTCACACTTTTACACAGCCATCCACACTTTGAAAGTTGTCTTTTATAAACCGCATTAACTTTCTGCAACAGGAAGTGGGACAGCAGCAAAAGTTACACATGAGGTCAGATACCAGGTTGCAGCATTTAGGGAATAAACTAGGAGCGAGTTTGCTGTTAAAATTTCTTTCAATTGAAGGAACTTCAGATTTGGTCAACTCAAAGAATAAGAGTAGCTTCCACAATGCAATTGGACAAAAGAAATTAGTATGTCTGAATTCTCCTTAAACTACAAGGAGATTCGGAATTCCCCCCAGCGGATGTCTTCAGTGCAAATGGGGGTGCTGAGTCTACCAGCTTCTAGTCCAAAGGTTGTTCAGAAAATCTCTGAAGAAGGAAAAAGAAAGGAAGAAAATAACATATGGTACGGTTTTTAGGAAATTTTTTTTCCAGATATAGAGATCTATGAACAAAGAATTGTACCTTTTCTGATTATTGTTTTGCATTATATGCTAGTCCTTGAAAAAATACTTGGTAATTTTCAGTATGTAACATTCAGAAACTAACTACATGTTCCTTTTCTTTTCTTGCTTTAAACCCAGTAAATATTAATCAGCAATGTTCAATCGAAGCAAGTAAAATCTAGTTTACTTCATGCTACATGTACCGTAAATTATAGTATCAACGTTAGGTCCGCTTTTCCAAAAGATACCAGTAGCTCAGAGAAGGATGTTGGAATATACAATATACCTGTTGACTGCTGACTTAATGAGCTGTACTCTCAGGACAGCAGTAAGTTTTCTTATGTTGCTCTTAATTTTTTTTTTCTCATTTTCAAAAACAGCTAGAGAATGCATATTTTCACATTAAAAAAAAAAAGCATAAAATTTAGTTTACGAGTTAGATAACACAAGCCTCACTTTAGCATTCCTGTTCCATTCCTGTCCAGCAGAGTACCGAATAACGTACTTCATTTCATTTCTGTGGAACATATGTTAAGGTCTTGATGAAGTAGAGAGGTTGTGTAAAAGGCATGCCAGTGTGAAAGAACAAAAATGTTCTCTCCCTGATTTAGGCTTGTTTTCACCTCTGCCAAGCAAGTTAATAATAATAGATTTAAATACAGTTAATAGCATAAAAGAAGATCTAATTAAGTGCCTGGATTTTAATTCATGTTGCAACAAAGGCATATTCCATGATAGGGTTAAAACTTACTTCAAAAATTCCATTTGTTTCAATTATAATCAGGTCAACATTGCTAAAGTTTAGCTTGCAATTGAAGTAACAGAACTGATTAATCACTGTTACTGTGAATTTCCATAACACGTGAAGAACAGCGTCCTGAAATGTCATACCAACAGAGCCTGAAAAAGAATTTTTTTAAAATTCCTTATCAACATCGGAGTCTCAGTAAAAGTCAAGTATTTAATCACCTAAAATTAGTGCATGCCGTGGTGTTTATTGTCATTCCCTAGATTTGCTTAAAAAGATCACTTTTGAGAATTGCTTGGCAGGGCCATGTTTATTCCTTCTTTAAATGCAGCTGTGCTTCTGCTAGTTAAGATTAGGCAGGAAAGAACTGCACGCAGGAGAAAGTCAAAAGGCCTGTAAGAGTAAGAACAATTCTTTGTCATTAGTACATAGAGTGCAGTTTGGAGTCGGACATCACAAGTATCAGAATCCAGTGCATTTGGAGATATTTGCCAAAAGCTAATGGGATAGACTAATTAATTCCTTTTAGATAATGAACATATATTTTAATTTTTTTAGATGGCTAGAGAAGGAGGGGAAATATGACCTTGGGAGAAGATGAAGAGTACCATGTTGTGACTAGTATCATAAATAGAATGAAGAAATCACAAGCTGCTTAAAAGTTCAAAGTTCAAAAGTACATCCCCAAATGTTCATTTGGGGATAGTGAACTGAATGTCATTAAAGAAATACTTAATCTATCTTCATCTGTTTTTCTTTTTAAAAACCCAACCTTCAAAGCTCTGAATACTGGCAAAACTTTAAGGCCAAGGGTGTAACTAGTAATGTCTTACCTTTGGGCAACCCTCTTAAGTCTCTGACAGCATACCTGTTTTAGAGTGATTGGTTCCAGTTTTATTTGGGTTTTCATTAGCAGATGTCATTCCCTTTTATCACTCTGGTTGGAATATAGTTACTGTTGATAAAGAGTGTATTGGAGCTTTTTGGTCAGTGTTGTTTATCTTTACCAAATTGTTTAGGCTCTCTTGCTAAGCAATCTCTTAGCAAGGCCTATTTCTAATATACTTAAATAATTGATCTCATCACTGCGTAGCTATGGCAGATTTAGAAATTACATTTACATCATCTCCATTCTGTTTGAATAGCAGAGGAAAGTATCTGTAGTTTGTAAATGTTGCCCTCCACAAAGAAGGGTTTGCAGAGAAGCAGAGGGAGAGCACAGCCCTGGCCTTCAGCCCAGATGACTTCAGCAACTACAACCTTTTGTCTTCTAACATGGTTTCTTTGAGATTTTTGCTGCAGCTATATTATTTTTTTCCCCATCTCTTTGAAAGGAAAAAGGCTAAATGATTAATTTTGCTTTCAACATCAACTGTGAAAGTCTGCTTGGAAACCCCCCTGTGTAGAATGGGTAGAACGGGAAGAACAAGAAGTGCCTGGTTTGCGTCAGGAGGAACACGCTGTGCTGCTTCCACCCCCACCACTCTCCTCAGCCTCCTACAGCACCAGCTACCCAGTCACTAACAGGAAAGTCATTAAACTTTTTAGCATGTGAGTATGCCAAGATCCAATAGTTATCCCCAGATAATGAGCAAATTCAGATGAAACCGTACCCTTTTTGGTTCCTGTCCTTTCTTTCCAATCACTCGCTTATTTCCATGTGCTGACTAAGCTTTGGGGGATGGTTATATTAAAATCAGTGGAAGATTTTCTCTATTACAGATTCAGCAGGCTGAGGTCTTGCTGACATCTGTTCCCTTCTCATCCATGCCAGCAAAGACCAGCATGAGGACTTGTACTAGAAGATACTCCTTGAAGTTCAGCTAAAGTCATGTCTTTCTCGTCTTAGTTCCTCAGAGGTACACAGGAAAGCATTTCATATAATATAATCCTATTATAGCTAGGTCCATAAACAAATGATAACTGTTCTCGCTGTGTGTCTGGTTACACAGTAGACTTGTTCAATTTATGTCTTTCTCAAGACACAAGCTTGCCAGTTTGCCATGTCCTACACTTTAATTCCCATTTCATTACTCAAACCTAGTAAATTCTCTTTAACTAGAAGATAACTGTTGAGTAAACAGGATGAAAATCATCCAGTTCTGATTTAAAGCAGAAAAATATGAAGAATCTGTTACTTCCCATTGTAAATCTCTTGCAATAGTTAATATCTGAGGTAAATGCATATACACCTTCTTCTATTTTGATTTTTTCTTTTTTGGTCTGGCTGCAGATTCCAGCCTTACGTTACCTTTTTCCCCAAAACTGAGTGTCCTTTGGCACCTAGTGTTTTCCTCTTGTCATTGTACATTGGTATTCCGATCTTTAATTTTTTTAGAAGCTGAACAAATTGAGTCCTTAGAGCCTAATAGTTGTATGATGCTTTCTCCAGTTCTTGAATAGGAGCTGAGACTTTTTTTCAAATCTTCTCCAGTTTTTCAGTAGAATGTGAAAAACGTGGACATCAAAAGTAAATACAGTATTCCAGTATTAGTTTCACTCAAGCTATATATAGGAAGAAGTATCCCCTCCTGAGAAGAAAGGAGAATCCTCTACCTCTAATTAATTGCACGTCTTTTGGGACTCTCAAATTGATTTAAGGTTTCTCACCACTGCATTCTCCTGGTGCACTTTCATTCCTTGTTACACGTATTCTGTGCATCAGTCCGTAGCTGGTTTCAGTAAAACATATTCTTTTGAGAGACTGAACTTCTATAAATCTATGAATTTTTGAGGCAATACACATCACTTTGCAATTGCCCTGTTCTCCTTGTTGTATATCACTCCAGCAGCATTTGTGTCACCTGCAAATCTTGTCTGCAGTCATTTTGCACAGGCTGGACCCAACACTCCTTCCTGTGAAAATACCTCCTTTTAATGATGACTTCTCATTGACATTGGTGGCCCATCAGGGAGCCATTGCTAATGCAATTTGGTGTATGCTCTGCTGGTACTGTCAGAATTGTTTTAACCTGGGGATTGCTTGGTTCAAGTAGTAAAACATTTTGGCATCCAGGAGCTGTGAAAGCCTTAATCTCATGCGACAGAAGGTAGCTGCAATGTTCAACCTCTGCCCTGCAGCTGCACTGAGCCTAGAGCATCCCCTGCTGCTTCAGTCCCGGGATGGCACTCCCAGTCAAGGAGTCCTGGCTGTGTAGTTTATGGTTATTTTTGTGAGGCAATCTTTTACGGCTTAAGTGTTGTTTATTCTTATACAGGAAAAAAAAAAATCAGGAAAGATCAAGTTTGAAACTGTCTTTGGAAAAGGATTTTATCTATTCTCACAAAAGTTCCATTCTTTGCCTCAACTTCTACAGCCATTTTCTAGAAGATGAAAATGTATAAGATAAAGAGGGTACAGAATAAATTCTGCAGTTATATTTTTATATCCCAAAATATTCTAACAGCAGCCATGCCTATAATGTCCAATTCAGGAAAAACACAGATGTCCTCATCTAAGGAGTAGATTTTCAAAAGTCACTTTTTCACATTTCATGGTTCCAGAGGGTAGGCACTGTTTAATTCACACTTATTTAAACCAGGTATGTTTATTCAGATACAGCCTTCAGGGTAGCATGCATAACTGGAGTGTTACAACGTTTGCATTTTCCCACTATGTCTCAATGTTCTTACCATCACCCCAATGGACTGGGGAGGCAAAGGTCACATTCTAAAATCAGGTCCTGCGCCCATAATTCAGTTGGGAGGAGCCAGCAGCTCTACTCAGGCTGACTTAATAATTTGCATCCTAAAATCTTTTGCTGCATCCAACAAGATGAGTAATATTTTCCCTAAAATGATATAAAATACATTTGCAGAACTGTCTTTTAATTCCAGAATTTATGTAGTCTGTAATCATCTAGTGATATTATTTCCTCAAAGACCATTAAGATCATTGGTTCATTAATTTTTTTTTCAACAAGCATTTCCTGAAAATATAAACAAAAGCAGAGCTGCACTGCAAGGGCATCAGTACTGCTGGAAAACATTAACAGCTTTAATAATGAGAATAGGCAGGCCTGAGAGTTTGCAGTTCCTGCAGGTCCAGGTGAGATACAGGCTTAAGTGAGCGTTTTGTGAATGGTACTAAGGTAGATGTGACAGCAGTAAAACAAATTTGCAATCTGTTTGTTATGCAGAGGGTGGATGGAAGAAAAAACACTGTAGGTGTAATGTGACCAACACCCTCTTTTATTCCCAGAGGAAAAGACATGATGATGGCTCTCTTCTGCATTGTCTCCTAAGACAGAAGTCTTCCCAGGGTGTGAAAGCATATTTCTAGTTGAGATTTACCCATCCCATACTGTAACTGGCTCATATTGTGGTTCCTTAGTTTACCTTAAAGAAACAAAGAAATTTTACTTTTGATTTTCTTACGTTACAATAGCCCAACACTACTTCCACCACAACATCTCAGTGATATTTTAGGTATCTATCATTATATATGTGTGCATATATATCATTAGGTATATATCATAATGATGTTAGCTTTCTCCTGATTGACTCAGCCCTCAAGCTCGCATTCTTTTCTAGAATTTTGTAAGTCTTGTCTTTCTCTTCACTTGCAATTTTAATTTATTTTCACTAAAAGCAGTAATGCTTTTCATAATTCTGGATCTGCACTCGTCCCATTAAGCATGTTAGTTTTTAGGCAATGCAGATATTTCCTGATCCACAATATGCAATAAACAGGTTACCCTGTGCAACTACATGGAAGATTAAATCGGTGCTTTTGGTAGCTAGTTGAAGCACAGGCTTTTGTTAAATTATCCAGGATGCCTTTGCCTGCCCATCTGTTTCAAACGGAAATGAATCTTCAGCTTTAATTATAACTCTCTTCTGAATATTATTTTTCGTTTGTTTCTAACCTGATCTGTCCCTTTGGAGATTGCTTGAAATCTCCCTGTATTACATGAAAGGGGGGTGGAACTACCAGAGTGGCTGATAGTATGTTTTCATATTTTTTTTATTAGCCTGTCTGTTAATGATTTTAAATTTATTTATGCACTTGCTGCAAGCTGAAGAAAAAAATCTGTGTTACCAAATTGTGTTTACAAATTTGCTGCAAGATAACCATGTTATGAAAGCAGTCTTAAGTACAAACATGTTAAACCATATGGAAAATCCACCTCAATCTTGCTAAATTGTTCCAATGTTTAATTACCCAGATCATTAAAAGCCTGCACCTTCTTTCTAATTGTCTTTTCTAATTTCATGCTCTAGCCCTCATATCATGTTACAATTCTGTACATGTTCCCCATGAATGTGTGCATAGAGTAAGATCGAAGACAAAAACCTTCAACTTCAGGTACTGTTCTCCAACAAAGAATTACTCATCTCAGTATCTCAGTAAGGGATTTGTCATTAAAGTGCTTTGTGCTTTTTTATTATTTTTTTTCCAAAGGAAGGGTGAAGTAATTCTTTTTAAAATAAATGAGGAAATTGAGAGCTCTGGGGTATCAGGGAGGGTCTTATTGGTGGTGAGATCCTCTCCGGAGCCCTTGGCTTTCATCTTGGAAGGAGTGGGAAGGGAAAATCCCCTTTCCCTTCCCCTTCCCCTCACAGAGTGGCTTCCTTTTCATTCATGCTATCAACAAAACATTCTCCCTTTGGTTTTTTCTGGCTGGGTTGGCCAACATGCCCTGTGCATCCAGCACATTCTTTTCTCCTTCACCTACCCAGTCTGAATCATAGCACTGTCCTAACTTGCATCTTCTGTGGTGCAGGGCAGCAACTCCTTTTTATGGCCGGGAAGGAAAAGAAAAACAAAACGCGTATTACACTTCTTGGCACCTTTTCCAGCTCCACTAGAGAACTTGGCTCTTGCTAGTCAGTAAGAAGACCTTGAGCAAGCAAAGGAATCTTTTTCATGCCAAGCTGTCTTCTTGAGCAGAGTCCAACTTGTAGCAACACAGTGTGGAGATGAGTCAGTGAAAAATGGACTTAGGTAAACAGTATTAAACTGAAAAAAGGTAGATTTGGATGAAATATTAGGAAGAAAATCTTTACTCTGAGGGTGTGGTGAGGGACTGGCATAGGTTGCCCAGAGAAGCTGTGGATGACCCATCCCTGGAAGTGTTTAAGGCCAGGTTAGATGGGGCTTTGAGCAACCTGCTCTAGTGGGAAGTGTCCCTGTCCATGGCAGGGGGGTTGGAACCGGATGATCTTTAAGGTCCCTTCAAACCCAAACCATTCTGTGGTTCTAAAGGTGGGAGGTTGATTGCCAAAGTACCAATTTACAGAAATTTCTGCTGGATCTGCAGAGGCAGCTGCATTTATTTCGTCATTCAAGAACCACTGAGATGGGCAGGTATTTGAACACTCCACATTGAAATCCTAGAGCATGTGCTGGTCTTCTGCTCATAACTTTTACCCCTGCAAATTTCAGTTCCCATCCCTCCTCCTCATCAGCTGTTGGTGCATGTCATCACCACACAGGCCTACATATAGCACTGTTTATAAAAAAGTTTAGCTCATTCTTTCCAGAGGATTTCCAATTTAGAAGGGCGCCAGATAACCTTTGTATCTTCTTGGAGGTATTTTTCTCTCCAGAATGACCAGAGTAACTTTTATCAAAACGTATTTTATTCAAATGAGTTCATAAAATTATTAAATTAAAAGCAATACCATTTTAAAATAAAGATAAAAATAAATGAAAATTATAGATAATTCTTGTTTCTTATAGCTAGCTTTCACTCTACAGAAGTTGATCCAGAAAAGGCATACTTAGCATACTTCATTAAATAAATATCTTTAATTTCTCCACTCTTCCCTCATAGTCAGTTAGACTGCAATTGTTAGGGCCATTCTAAATGTACATTTTGTTCCAGTATAATTTGTTGATGTGGTTTTGCACCAGTGCAATTAAACAAATACATCATCTCCATGATCCCTTCTACAGTGGTGTATAGGTGTTCTATAGTAACTTTGCAATTGTTTTTTTCTCTCTTTCCACACCACACAGAATATAGATAGATGTACCTATATGGGCTTCTTTTGGGGATGCAGATATTCTCTTTGCCCTGAGAGGGCAAATTGCCTTACTTCAAATTATGGTAGAAGGCAAAGAGTCCTTCCTGCACCTTTTAAAAGCGCTTGACCATCAGAACACTACTCTGTTACCTTTGATTTGTGTCAGTCTGTCTGCCTTGTAGCTTCACATGCTGATTTGTGCGGTACTTCTCTCTCTGCAGACCACCCAGACCTTGGATGCCATGTCCCATATCCTGTCATCTTAGCACTCACTGCCACTATTAAATCAGCTCAAGGTTTTTTTCTCCAGTAATATTTCACTCTTTTAAGTGCTTGTGCAGAAAGTGCATCTTTCACTTAATGTTTCATACAGCTTCTAAAGAAGTCATAAGAAGGTTTAGCTGTTACTTTACAGAATGATAGAGGCAAATATCTTCACCCTCCTCCCTTCCCCTTCATTTCTGTCCTGTATTCAGGGAGTGAAAATGATTCACTGTGATTCATTCTCATTCCCTCCCAAGCTATGTTCTTCCCTGGAAAGTACGATATTTCTTTTCATATTCTCCATGAAAACTGTGGCTATGACTTCCTTCTCCTGTGTTTCTCACAGGGTTTAGCAGCAGCTCCTGTAAAGAATAAGCATCTGAGGAGTAAGAGAGAAAAGCTGGTATTATATCTGGAACCAAACTCTCTGCACCTCTTGGAGAATAATGTATCAGCTCTTGGCAAAAGGAAACACGCTCCAAGAACTGTCCAGCTGGACTTTAAAGCTTCTAAACTATGAAATGCAGAATAATAGGATTAGAGAAGCAAGAGATGGAAGATACCTACAGAGTTGTCTTCATTTCCCTGCAAATGAAAGTTATGGCTTTATAGGCTTAAAAAAAAAAACATTAGTGACTGCACAGATATTATTGGCTTGTGTAAAGCAGGAAAGTTGTTGATGCTTCATCTAGTTCTTCATTGCTGTTTGAATTAATACCTCCAAACAACAAAAGCATTCATCTGGATTTTTACACCAGCAGATGACTGTTTAAAACACATATTCTCAATCACTGTCTATGTGTATATTTAGTACAATAAAACAATTGTAGGCAATAAAAGGTAAGCCAAGAGACTTGCAAGCATTATCATAAGATGTTAGCAAAGTTACACTCACAGCAAGAGAAACAGTTGTATTAAGCAACCTGGCCCTGGAATTTGGACACCTCTACTTTTCCATTCATAAATTCTACTAAATTGATGGCTTCTGAGTGTCTATCGCTAGTGTTAGGCCCTCTCTATGCAGCTAGTCCTTAGCAAACGAAACTTTGAATATTTGTTTCTGGTTGCAGCTGCTCTGCTTTGGGATGTGGGAAGTGTGCTCAGCCTCATTAAACCCACAGGGCTTGGAAGCTGTTCTTGCCATTGCGCCATAGACAATATTGTGTGTAGGACCCAAGGGCTGGAGTCACTCCCTGGCTTGAAGACCCAGAGCCAACTCCAACGCGTCTCCATGGTTTTTCAGCTGCTGACAAAAAAAAAGGTGCTTAAAAAAAAAAAAGCCAAAAAAGTCAGAAGTTAAACAGATGTCCTCAGAGAAGCTGAAGATGGAAATATTTCTCATGTGAGTGGTCGCACACACAGAGAGCAGAGGCTGCTTTGGTGGGTTTCTTGGGAGAATGGCAGTCTTTCCTACAGGTGGTGGGGAGCAGCGCTGCCTGGCTGGTTTCTGCCTGGAGTTCTGTGGGTAAAATATGATACAGTGCTTGGTGTTGAATTCTTAAGCACATAGAGAACAAAGTCCTAGAAGACTCCATTCTCCCAGGGTAAGAGTGGATCCTACTTTTCGCAAAGATGGGTGAGCCAGCTCTGCTACCGTGCCACTTCCATTGCTCCCCATTGTGAGCAGAAATCCAGAGGCTATTTGAAACCCAAGAACTGTGCATTTGGGGCCTTTTTTTTCTCTAAGAGGTCAAGCTGACACTGCCAATAAACAGCAGATAAAGCAGCAACAACTTCTGTGCCACAGTTGGTGGAGGGCAGGGAAATCAGAAGGAAATATTAAGTAAGAAATTATTTGTTGATGAAGGGAGGGAAAAAGAAGAAATCTTTTCCTTGAAGCTTGTTCATTTCTTGAATTTAACACAGCTAACCTGAAACACTCTGTTTCTTTTTAACTCTGCTTCTCGTTTGCTTTTGCATTGCTTTCATCTGGAGTGTGAAATTCCAAGTCACTGTGAAAAGCTGCCTTAGGAATATTCTTGGCAATGCTGCAAGCAGAAAGTACAGGAAACCTCACAGGAGAGTTTGTTCCAGCAACATTGCCATCCACGTTTCGCAGCTGCAGGGACATTCAAAGCAAATCTAACCGCCGTCTTTTCCCTTTTACAGAACTTTGCTGAGGTAGAAGTACCTGGGACCAGAAAAGTTTAATTAAGTTATGTTGCAATCAAGACCTGCTGAAATAGAGGGGGAAAAAATCCACAAGAACAGTTTCACAAAGCAAAAAGGGGGCAAGATAGTATAACCCAGCTGCTGCACAACAGGCTGGCCACCAGGGAAGATTATTAGGGTAAATATGTCTCTGCTGTTTATTGTAGCCATATTTGGGAAATCTGCATAAGTGAAGAAGAGCCAGAGACAGTGCAGGGACAACTGTTATGAAGAGGAAGGCAGCCTTGTCTCTCCCATCTCTCCACCACGTCTGTTGCAGTGAACCACTGAGGTCTGTTTTAGGATATGCTTTTGGTAACTGCTTATAGGTTAACTTTCTGAATGCACATTTAAGTAAAAAAAAGAGCATATACACATTTAGGGTGTTAACCTTTCCTATATTACCTTCCAGGTAGCCTAATGGAGCGACTAAGCTTTACTGCACAGGTATATTGGCTTCATTGGTGAATGGAATTAAGTCTATTACTGATACGAGATCCTAACTATCATCTTAAGCGCACACTTCATCTAAAAAATCTGTGAGATGGAAGAGTCCTGACTGCCCCATTTTGACCAGGAGGTTATTCTTCCAGAGAAGACACAATGGAGGAGATGTAAGGGTGTATTGTGATGACTCAGCTCCCTCTTGAAGAGGCCAAGCCACGTTGACTTTGCCGTTAAAATGCACAGGCCTTCAGTACTGAAACTGTGTAAGAATTTAAAGGGCATAAATGCAATTCAGAGCTTTATGAGCTGATTTGACCCTGTGTTTAAGTGCTATCTTCCTTGAATGACACAGAAATTCAGCTTTGGCTTGTATATACTGGGCTACAGACTTCAAAGCTCCTCAGGGTGCCCCTAAAGGAACGGTAATAAAGCCAAAAAAGTACTGAGAAGTGTACTGGCATAATTGCTCTTCTGTTTGGTTTTAATCCCAGTTTCACTTCAAGTTTGCAATATAACTAACACTTTTTAAGTTCATTACTTTTCGAATTATTTTGCTCTTATGCAGTAGATGTGATATTTACTGGTATTATTGAATTTTCTCAATTCTCTATTGGAATTGACAGATCTCTTTTTCTAATCCTAGCAACTGTAATAACCATGTAACCCTGAACTTGATATTTAATACACTTCTGTTCATTTAGGGAAAACCATGAGAGGGGTCTCCTATAGTTTTAAAAAATATCTGTATAGCTGTGGGAGTGTGCATATGTGTAAAGAGTGAGGCATATCAGGAAATAGTTTATCAGAAATTTTTATGCAGAAGTCTGACTTACTATTTCCTAATATATAATATTGGAATAATTTCACTACCCAAATTAAGTGATGCATGACACTTCTGTGAAAATGCAAAGATTTGGCTCAATAAATTAGAATGCTCTACTACTAGCCAGAAAAATGCAGTAAATGGTTAAATGCTAGGCTGGTGAATTTATTGGCAGTGTAATCTCTAAGTAAGAATGACTGTTGATGGGCTAAAGTCTAACTGGGACAGAGTTCAGGAATAAAAAGCTGGCCTCAGCATTCAGAATAAATCACGTATAGAAATAGAATTCTGGTACAGTTGGATTCCAATTTTTGAGGATACAGCACTGTCTTCCAAAAAGGCATCCTGGAGCCTGTCTTTATTTTGTGATGCCTCAGCTCCAGTTCAATTCAGAGAAAATGTAACTAATAGCATTTAATTAAAGCTACATTGAAGGCTTGTGTCAAGCTGTGCAAGTAAGTAAAAATGGAATAAAAGTCAACTAATATGCTTCTGAGACAACATTTCCAAATAGATGATAGCTAAGAAAATATCTAAATGCATTCTAAAGGTATTACAGAAATAGGAGATCATTTTTTTTTTTTTTGCAACAAATGACTTTCAAACAGAAAATAGTAATCATGTAGGAAGGGAAAGCATTAACACATATTTGATTGCACTAAATACTCCTCTTCAAAAATTTTCCTGATTGTCATGACCTTTACTTTTTCTCACTTAACTGATCCACATGTTATGAGTTACTAGTTGAATTGGGTGTGAAAACAAAAACAAAACACCCCCAAGTATTTCAGGATGACTTAAGTAAAAACAGATGACAGTTAGAAGATAGCTATGCTAGAACAACAGTGTTCATTATTGAGGAAATAATATATAGCAAGCTATATAGAGCACTGGGGAAAACATTGGGAAGAGGGAGTATACATTTTTTCCAGTTCTTACATTATCTTCCAAAAAAATAGTCACACACACACAATGTTTGCAGTAAAATAGACACATGGGAAAAAAAAATCCTGTAAAAATTTTAGCATTCAAAGAAAATTATTTCTTGTACACTGTGTTCACGCACACACACACACACAAATTGCCAGCAGTCAACTTTTCTTGTTAGTAGTAGCTTTCCTTACATTATTTTTTAATAAATATGAAATTTTTGAATTATGCCATATTGGTCAAGCTGTTACAAACAGAAAAACATATTCTGTGTAGTTATATTTTACATAACTGAACAGATACAGCAAGAGAAATAAGTAAATGTATGTGTTCAGGGAAAATAGAAACTATGCGATATCTTTATGCCCTTCTCTTATTCCTTTAACTTCGAAACCAAATTCAGTTCTTTCTCCTGTAGTATCTGTGCCAGGAGCTTTAGGAGAGGATGCAAGACTCGACCTGTAGCTTTCCATGCTGGCTCTTGCTGTAGTTTGCAACAGTTACCTATTGGCCAAAATCACTGTACATTGCATTTAATATGATAAAAACTCAATAATCTTGTTGTCTTTGTAAAAGTCTTGCTCCTTCTTCTGAGTTTTCCTGAACTGTTGGATTTGATGACTTCTGGTAGCATTGAGTTCCACAGTGTAGTTACTATGGAGAGGTGTTTTTGTGTCAGTCCTGGTTTTCACGCTTTTAATTTAATTGAATATCATCTTGTTCTGGGGCGACGAGGTGCAGAGACAGAAGCTTCTGAGTCACCTTCTTTATTTTATTTGCTTTAACATATCCATCTTGTGAGTTTCTCTTCAGAAAGCAGAGCTTCCATCTTCTTTTTTTTATACAATCAGAGGTTTTCTTACCCCTTAATCACTTCTGTTTTCTTACTCCTCCTGCCTATGTAGCACATTTCGTGACACAAGGTGGCAAGTGGGGTACAGCCTGGCTGCTGAAGGCTGTGTTGTTGCTTCATATAAAGGAATCACAACCTTTGTCTTATTTATTCCCTTATTTCTCATGCATCCTACCATCTTGTTAATGCTTTTTTTGCAGCTGCACATTTTTTCAGAGATTAGTGAAGTTTATCTTATGAAGAAGTATCAGTGAAGTATGAAAACAGATAACTGATTAGAAAGAGATACAGTTAACAAAATATATTCAAGATAAAAGAGGCTTAATAACCTTTTTTGCTCTCAGAGTGGCTATAACATCACAAATAGGAAATCATCATCTTTTGCTAAGGTTTTACTTTTTTTCCTTTGTTTTCCTTGTCTGTAAAATAAATCATCCACGCAGAAAATGAACAGGAATGGTGTAAGTACTGAAAATTCTTAGTCATACACTAGGCAGTGGAAAGACAGAGCTATCTGGAGGTAGAGGATACTCTGAGGGTTTACCACATATATCTAGATTATTTACTTCTGTTTTAAGAAACTGCTTGAGAGTCATTCTAGGTCACTTTACATTGATGCAACTGTCTTGCTTGATTTGTATACAAAATCTCATGTTATCAATTGTACAAAATTATAGAGAGGTGAAAAAGATGACTGACAATTTCCTTGTAACTCTGGGAAATGTTTGTTATGTAGCATTTATATTGCTGTGACTTTGAAGCCAAGAGGAAGACACTGGTGAGACCAGTATCAGATCTGGGCAAGCTGTATTTCCTCTTCATGATGATGGTTGCTAACTGTGACTGCCCACTTTGGATCTAAACAAAAGGCTTGGCAAATGTGGGAGCAAAGAGAATCCAGGTATAAACCAAAAGCAGCACCCTCATGCAGCAAAAGCTCCAGGCAGTGAGGCAGGATTTGGTATTATTAAGTGCAATGGCCAAGGGAATGAGTTGTAATAGGTGAAAGTTACCAAGTATTCATATCCACCACATATGGTAAATGTATTCTAATATTGTTTGCATATGTTGCATCTAATCAAGTGGGTTTTTTCCTAGGAAAGGGAGCTGTAAGTTGGGTGTGGTGATGGTTTTCAACAGAGTCACTTATTCTTAGTAGGAGAAGTGTTCGGAAAAAGTTGGCCTTTCCAGTTGAAATGCTGAGAAATTTCTAGGCAGGTGAGCTGTAGAGGCCCTCACGAGCCTGTAAGCTCTCATTCTGCATGACTAAATGGGCAAAATTCAGTTTTACCTCTTTAAAAGGTTACATTCTGCTTTCCTACAGCAACACCTGAGCATGACACAAGAGCAGGCCCTTCCTGCCAGCTCAGAAAGCTGTTTTACCCACTGCAAACATGAAACCCCTTTGAAATAAACAGAGCTACAAACGACTTCTGCAGACATTGGAGTAGGTACAAAATGCTGCAGTTTGACATGGTTACCCACACGCTTGCACACAAACTGCACAGGCATCTCTGCATTTTTGCTAAAAAACTCTTATCTACAAAAACTTCCAAAATCTCCATTAGTGCTCTGAAAGTATCAGTATGGACTAGTAAAACTAGTAGGGTTTTTACATAACTTGGCTGGAATTGCCATAATGACTCTCAGCATGCAATAATATTTTCCCCTTGGAGTTTGGAGAGTAAGAGTTAAGAGAGCTCAAATCCTTTATTATTCTGGGCAGCTGTAAAGGAAAGTATTTTGCGTTTGGTTGAGAGAAATTACTTGAGTGTGTATTTTAAATTGAAAGTGTTCACAAACCCAAAGTTTCTGAATTGAAACTGTCACTGTTGTTCACAAGCTTTAATATTTCCTTTAATTTAATCAAGGAGGGAGAAAATTATTACTAAATATATATATGTGTAATAACACACACACCCCTTGCTTACTATCTCTGCACTTTCTTAGGAAACGAATTATTGTACATTTTATTTCTAGAAAGTTAATCAAGTCCTTGTTTAATTCATGTATTGATCCAAATATTGCAACTGCAACAGTTTCTATCAAATTTCAGTGGAATAGCTACTGAGTTTATGCAAACCGTCAAGGCTTTCCGGTTTCTATAGTACTGGTAGCTGACTTGTTGAAGCGCAAAGCTTCAGGGAACTTCTGCACATAGCGATAGAGACAACATTCAAACATACTTATAGTTGAGAATAATGCAGAAAGAGAATAAGTGAAAGATATTATTTAATATCAAGAATGTCAGAAGCTTACTTTCTTTATAGAAAGGGGGAGAAAATGAATATACAAATGGTGGCTTAAAGACTCATTTATGCTTTGATTTCTACATTTAAATCAAACAAGTATCTAAATACTGTTTTTACTAAGATTTAAATGTATGGGTATCTTCACTCACATTAGAGGCTGAGAATGTTGTCTAGAGCCACAGGACGAATGTGCTGCATTCAGCATTTGTGAAAATCTAAGCTTAAAGCTTTTCCTTCCAGCCCTGAGTGATCCTGGAGATGTACTTGCACCATTACTACCACAGCTCCAGTTTTCTTTTGATTCCCATAATAGGAAACCTGGCAATGATGTTTATGTCCTGAACAAGACGCAGCAAATGGTAAGAGCAAACACCCCTTCTCTTGGGTCATGGCTATGAAAATACTGTCCTACTTGAAATATTAATAATTTGTTTTCTGACTCAATGTTAAATTTATCCTTATCCCAGGCAGAGTCAGTTGTATTCTTTCCGCTAGAGGCCGGCAAGGTGATTTGCATTTCTTGCATTTTTACTGTATCTCCCCTACAAACAAGAAGCTGGTATGGCTGTTGCACTCCTTCCGTTATTTATATTAAAAGGAAAGGAGAGAAGGGAGACAAGGATGTCTGGGGAAAAAAATAAAATAAAAGACAAATTTGAAGCTGTAAGGAAAATAATTATAATTTCTGAGTACAGCAATTCAAATGTATCATAAATGGGGTCAAACAAAAATAAACATAAAGAACCATACCAAATACAATGTGCAGTTATTGTTCTGTAGTTTTATGGCTTAATCTCTCTGGCTTTTTCTGGGAGGTACCCCATATGCTATGATTATGACTAGTGACAGCTGTCATTTGATAGTTGTTTCTCCCAAGTTGCTCAAGGCGATCAGATAAACAGCCCTGCTCGCCTGCTATTACCGGTTCTTGCTTGTTCAGTTGCACATTTTCCCTTATGTCAGAACCCTCTTCTCTGACCGGCACACTCAGATATTACATGAGGAAATTCAGCCACAATTTCAGAAAACTTCAGAGACAACAAAGCATTCACTCACTGATATCTTAGGTTTCTACTTTAAAATACTTACATTCAGAAAGTGTAAATATTTACTCTCTTAAATATCCTTATTATTTTCACCCGGCAGCATTTGTACTTTTCTGTAGAAAGATCCCTGTGTAAGATAGGGAATGGCTACAGACCAGTTGTCTTTATCTGACTAATCTGCCTACAGTAGAGGGAAAATGATAATGCTTAACATTTTTTTCATGAACTATCATCAATCTGTCACTTTGAAAAATAAGAAGAAGAAGTTAAATTAATTAATTTCATATTTATTCCCCTTTGCCAGATTCAGTACTGTATCCTATCCTTGCATAAAAAAATGCCAAATACTGGTCTGGGTAAAACTTGGCAGAAAAATGCATTGCCTCCACCAAATGACTCATTTATATTTCATTGTTTTAAGAGGTTTTCTCTGTAAATATTTAATAGGTGATGAATATATCTAGATGAATATCAAAGCAGAAAACTTAAAAAACGCTTGACTGCAAACTTTCATGGCTCCTGTTAAGATAAACTTTTTTCATCAGAAAGGAATTAAAAGCATGCTCCTAGCACAAGCTGATCAGGTTTTTACAAATCATGAGTAATTACATAAATACTAACATCTGTCCAAATACTTGCCATTAACAAAAAGCATGAATTAGCAAATGCTTGTAAACAAGACTGTAGCAGTGGTTCACCTGAGTTCCCGCAAATGAGTCTCATTTTTCACACCAATAGTATGAGGTGCAAGTTCCATAGTTTGAATCAAAATTGAATTTGTATTTCATGATGTAGAACAGAGAAAGGCGTCTATTTTTTCCATGCTTCTAGTACTCGACAGCAAAAACCTTAAATTACTATTTATTGACAATTTTTTTCCATTTCAGCTGGTTTGAAGAGACCAGCCTGCCTCAAGCTTATCATTTACACAGAGGATGAAGATGGCTACAAAAAGTAAGTAAAGCCAGAGTAGCTCACAAAGTAGTGACCGAAGAGGAGTCTCATGTGGTAATTGATACAAAAATCTAAATATTAGGCTTGTAAGCATATAGGGGCCATCAAAATTAATTGTACTTGAGTGTAAACTGTTGAAAAGCAAATTTCCCTTCAGGGAAGGATTTGTGCAAGTATGGTATTCTTCGGGGAACCATGCAAATCTGCATTGCAATAGCCTGTTTCCTGAGGTTTCCTTAGGGATCATGGAGAATTTATAGGAAGGCTGTATATTTTTTTTGTAGTTACACCATCTTTACCAGCTGCACAGAATTCCGTCTTGAATGACTACGTTCCATAAAAGCAATTAGAGCAAATTCTGGGATTCTTCTTTTCATTTCCTTTAGTAGCTCTCTTGAGACAGCTTTTCTTTAACAAGTAACCAGAGCACGTGCATGCAGAGACAGGGAATGCTACAAATGAGCCTGCATGTTTATCCTTCTTTACACTGAGGATATTTGGAAAATGCAAATAAAAATGTTTTCATGTATGCCGTATGCTGCTCAATTGCAAAAAAAATGTATGTGTTTTTGTAAGAATTATGTATAAGGGCATAGAAAGATTTACTTCTTGTACTGTGTTGGGTGGAAGGCACAAAGGGAAGCGCTGGAAGTCTTCAGCATGAGTACTCTTTGAGGAGGGACTGGATACCATAAGGCCATGCAGACCAGAGGTTTAATTTCTATTCTGATCTTCTCTAGTGTTGCCACTTGAGAGTGTGGTACTCTTATCAATACGGGGGGAAAAAAAGGTCTTTTCTTTCAAAGCACCAGCACAATAAAAGAAAGCAAAACCTGACCTCATTTGTTAGTAGCAGCATTGAGATGAACTGCAGCTCTGACCTATTTCTCCAGAGTTACAATTATCTGCTGTAATGGTACCATTTTACTTTTTAAATCCCGGATTACTGTACTCTGAGATTTAGAGAAGTTACTCTCTTCTGGTTACAGACCTTGTTACTTCAGGGGCAAGTCAGCACAAAAAATGGGTGAATGCATATGAATGAGCAAAAGCAAGGCATAGGATCAAGTCATCATAATAATTTTTTAATTTTTATTTGAATGTATTTATATTTATACACATATATATTATCTATGTGATTTTGTTTATATACACTTTAATATATATAGAGAGAGATAGATGTAAAATGTACTTCTATGTCCATGTGTGTCCTCACATGGAATGATCTAAACTGAGGCGATGCGGTGAGGGATTTGGGTTTTGTTCATTTGTTTGGCAGGCTGCGCTTTACTGAGACACGATCAGCCTCTCTGTGCAACATGGGAACAATAAATATAAAAGACTTGAAGAAATCAAGTTCTTACGTATTCAGAACCAAACCCCTTGGTGATAGAAGTTGACGTTGCTGCCTTTAAGTAAATTTAATACTTGCTTAAATCAATGGAAGGGAAGTAAATTATAGTACATGAGGATCTGATATTTATAACCTGATTTGTTTTTTTATTAACAGTGTATCCTACTTTACAAAACAAACTTTTTCCCCCTGAGTTTCATATTTACCTGTGTTACCAAAATGAACAGAAAATATGTTCTTATGTTTTTCTCAAGACAAATTTCCTTAATAATTTTCAATCTTCAGAACATATCATTCATCATTCTTTGTTTTACCACTCAGGATACTGTTAGCAGCATTCACACCAACTCTGTGCTGGTAACCAACATTGAGTCCTTCCAAACCCACTCATGGAGAAATCACGAATTGGGTTCTCACAAGCATGGAATTAGCTCTAAAATTGAGTTTTCAGGGGGGAAAAAAGGAAAAAGAAAAAAAAACCAAACCCAAAACCATCTCATATCTTTTAGTTTACCCTATGCTTTCTAGCACATTTTAAGCTTTACGCCAACCCATAACACTGTTAAAACACTTGACACCATAACTCTTACTCAGTCATATGCCAACCCCCGTATACGTAGCTCTCCACTTTCAACAAGAGCGGTACCTAGCCCATTTGGGCCATTTGTTTCACATAGGTTAGAACTATTTTATTCATTCCTCTTGTTTTTGTCTGCCTTCAGTTTAATGGAAAATCACTCCCTTTTTTGGTCACAGATCTGCTCTGAACAAGGTGACAAATTAAATGGTTCTTCGGGGCTTGACTTTGCGATGTTGCCTTTCATCCCAGGCAGTAAGATGCTACAAGCAACGTCCACAGAACACATGAATTTTGGATACAGAAAGACTTTTCAGTGGTCACAGAAGGCTAAGTTCAAACAAGGATAAGCCAGTAAACTATAGCTTGAATTCCTCTTTGTGAGGGGCCTCATTTGTTTCTTGATTCCTGTGCAAAGTCATTAAGTTTTGCTGTGAGGGGAATGGTACTGGATGCATTTATGGCTCCATCCCCAGAGGGCTGACACGCAGGCTGAGCATCTGCTAACATCAGCTAAATATGCAGGGGAGGATACAAGAATTTGGAGGAGCATTAGGATAAGCTTTGGCCAAGGCAGCTGAGGAGGATGAAAAATTGCTGCTGTTATTTAAATTACTTAAACAAATTTTAAATCTGTTCCTGTCCTTTTCCATCAAGGTAGCAATGAAAGGATTCACATTCAACTAATGGAAAGTTTTGGAACAGAAGTGAACAGAAGATATTGCCATGGTTTGCTCAAAAATGAGACAGAACTTTTTCATTACTCCTGAGGGACGTTTATTGAGAACACGCAAAAGGTGGGTGCATTTGACATGACAAGAGATTTTTGCTATAAAAATGAGAATGTACACAAAATATCTCCAACACTAACTATAAAAATAAAACAAATATTTTCCTCATTCTCAACAAAAATACATCAGAAAAGGCAGATGAATAGTCAGTCTTGAGTCTCATCTCTCCAGGGAATTTCATGTACTATTTTATCATTTTCTTCTTTTTGTCTATATACATTCTCTTTGTGATAGCAAGACAAGTGAATAGATACGTGAAGATTTATTCTACTATATAATCAATTACATAGTTACTATGATTCCTATCTTAATTAGTTACTCTCCTTCCCAATAAAATACATAGTTACTTTCAAGGTCAAGCCAATTTATAAATGTCCAATATTTAACAATTACTGAATATATATTCAAGTGTAATTCCTAATAACATCAACAGAGGTCTTGATCAAGACTTAAAATTGTCAAGTTTATTACAAGGAATTCATGACAGATAACAATTTCACTTAGAAGAATCAGGCATTTAACCCTGTTATCTAGTTGGACCAACTCTTATCAGAGAATAAAACAGAGTGTATTGTCGGTCACTCTGCAGACACTGTTGACTTCAGTTGAATACAGTGTATTATTCCTTGCGTGTATTCAGGATAACGCACAGATACCCAATCAAAGGTTGTGGTAAAGGTTATAACAACAGGAAACATCTCTTTAAGTTTCAGTCCTTCATATGCATCCCCCCTGCCCAAATTTAACAGGAGTTATTCTGAGCTAAATTTCATCCATGATGTCATGTCTGCCACAAACTATACTTTTCAAAGGTATTATCTTTGGGATACCACCAGCAATATAATAACCTAATAAAGACAGAAAAACAGTTACAAATACATGTATCCATTTGTATAGATGTATATATAAGTACTAATTATCCCTTACATGACACAATGTTTAGTATTAGATAATGTTTCTAGACTGCATATAAAATTCTGGGTTATAAAGTGTATCCCATAGATATTTTTTCAGCTATCCATCTTCCTAGAACAGAACATTTTGCTACAAGGAAATTGTAGCAATAGTAATTTCTTGCTAGGAAAAAAATAAATGCTTAATTTGGTTTTCATGATTAAAAACTTACAGTAACTTAGTAATTGTATTTTGATCAGTATGTCTTACAGACAAAAGCAGATGAACTTCATAAAGTAGTAAATCATTTGACAGTTTAGAATTGCATTTCAGAGTTTGACATTTTGACCAAAATATGGGAAAAAATGCATTTAACATTTAAAACCTGACTAGTTCTGTAGTCAAATGCTGATTAAAACCAAATATGTTTAAAATTTGAAGCATGTGTCCAGCTCTCCCCTCTTCTCATGTTCTCCCTGCTAGCTCAAATGGTAGATTTGGAAGAGGAGGAAATAAAATTTCTCTTCACCATCTGTTATCTGACATTTGATAAAAGTCATTGTTTGACCAGCAATGAGACAGTTAGCAGCATTCAGGCTATAAATCATTAGCCTCTACTTTTCAAAGCTAGTACATTTTTAAAGGCAAAACAGACAATGTTCTATGTAGAAGTGGCCATATCACCCAAGATACAGAGCCCCATCCAAGCATTAAAATACAAAATAGTTGAAGGAAACCTTTTAAAGGAATATACACAGGGGGGGAAAGTGCTGTGAAATATAAGGAATGAAAACTCTGCCAAGCTCAACAGGACCATAGAATGTGTTAAGGACCCAAGGATTATCTTTTCCGAAGCTAAACGACAGATGCAGCTATGAAGGAAGATATATCTAATACCCACAAATATCTAATCAGGAAATAGCATATACCAACATGGAATTATCCCCAAAAGATGAAATTGGAAAGGATTTCCCATCCTAGTTACAACAACTTTCTAAGGATCAAGTTTAGACAAAATATCCCAAAGCTGAGTTGACAACTTCACAGAACAAGAAAAAGATAAAAAACCAAAACCAGATGTGCTGCATTATGGGAAACGTCACATTAATGATTCATACACATTATATAAGCAAAGAACCAAAAAAAACCCTGACCATCTGAAGGCCACAAAATAGATCTCTGCTGTGCTAGGCATCATGAAAGACCTGAGTATGAGACAGCTCCTGCTTCAAAGAGTTTAGGCTGTAAATAGAAAATGGGTGGGGAAAGCAGTAGAAGTCCAAGTCAAGGAGAACGGTGTTGTAGCAATAAAACCAAGGGGCATTTGGGCTTATTTCCTCTGCTCCAGGGCACTTTACCTGGGAGGGGATTATAAGGGAAATCAGAAAGGCAAAGAAGATTGGGACCACTGCAGAGGAGTGATGAGAAAGGGCTGTGGGAGTTGCAAAGCAAGGCAGAAGGAAATAGCTGACCTTCCCAAGACAGTGAGGGTTCAGTCAGGGCTAGGGAAAGTCTGCTGGATGTCCAGAGCCCTGGTTTCTGGGCATGGGGCTGGAGCCTCTGCCTGGCTTCAGAGTCAGGTTTTCCCAGGGAATGTGTGAGTATGAGGAAGGAAAGTACTAGCTGGGTCCTACCCGGTGTGATTCTTGCATTTATTCAATGATGGTTATTGGGATTTGTGGCCCTGTGAGACATCAAAAGATGATGGATAGATGGACAGACAGATGAAGTTGTGTATCAAACATTGGAACAGGCTGCCCCGGGGAAGTGGTGGAATTGTCATTCCTGGAGCTATTTAAAAGACAGGCAGATGTGGTGCTGAGGTACAAGGTTTAGTGGTGGTTTTGTCGGTGTTAGGTTGATGGTTGGACTCAATGATCTTAAAGGTCCCTCCCAACCTAGACGATTCTATGGTTCTATGATTCTACATATTTATTTTTTTTAGCAGAAATAGAAAAGGTAGACCTTATTAACTGCAGTAGAATGTGACTTCAACAAATGCAAACAGCATTTGGGTAAGAAACCTTTGTGTGTAATCTCTGGCTGTTTCTGTATTCTGTCTCATTTTCCTGTAAGAGATGATTAACGTGCCTCAACGTTTTCAAAGAGTACGGGCTCTGAAGGTTATACTTTGAAGCCTGTGAAGGTCCCCTCTGGAGCCACACTTTCCACACATGTAAGGCACAGATAAATGTGTCTTGGTGTTCTTACTTACTCTACTGTGGGCGTACAAACATACCACCTTGAGTTATTAGATCAGCAGATCACTAATTGTCAGCACCTTATAAAGAGACTTCCACAAGGAAGAAACATTTGCATTACACAGCCCACAGGAGTTTCCACACATGTAAGAGTGGAGTGGGCACCCTGAATATAAGAAGTGACTATCTTTCTGTTATAGAACATGAGATTCAGTCTGTACACTACACGAGTGAAAATGGAATATGTGTCTTCTTCAGATATCCAAAGTGAACAGAATGGGAGGGAGGAACAAACATATCTTTGCCCTTCAGGCTATGTTAAGGCAGCAGCAGGACTGTGCAAGTGGGGTCCATTCTTCATGACAGTCACCTCATTCTCCTTGTTTGACAAAACACTCTGAAAAGTATTAGTTTTAGCTGTTTAGCTGTGGGCAGAGAAAATATACTGGGTAAGCTGTGTAAAGTCATTAACTGTGTAAAGAGAAGCTGTGATTTGCTTAATCACACAGTCTTAACTGTATCTTGCTATAAAAGAATAATTCCCAGCTTTTTTTTTTTTGTTTGTTTGTTTTTTCCCCCAAACTTTATATCTTGGCTGTGTTTCTCATCTATCCTTCCTTACTACAGTTTTTATTTCCTTGCTCATGGGGGAAAGCAATAGGTAAGAAAAGCCCAATTGAGGCAAGATTAATGCAGGTCCACTGAGAATAAGGAAAAGATTTATTCTCTCCCTCCCTTCCACAGATGTCTTGCTAGGGACTCAGCCTCATCTAACATATGTACCTTTATTCATTTACTTCCTTCTTGTCCTCTGGGAAAAGCCTATCTCATGTAATTTATTGACTTGTCTGCCTTTTTTGTATGCATGTTAATAGTAGGATGTATTGAACACTCATTTATTAGTCTCATTCTCAGATGCAAGTGAGGAGGGTTTATCTATGTTGAAAAATATGTACTTTTGGCTTGCCACAGCTAGGAGTTACTGTAAAGAAAATGTTGGAATTGGAGCCTCTGAGCTGGCGAGAAATGTAAAGGTTTGAAAGAGTGGGATCCAGCAGAGTTGCTGAAATAAAGCATCAAGTTCAGAAGAAGCAGGCAGCCCTGTGATCCTGCTATATGATTTCCTTTCTCTTTGCAGACTCTCAGCTTGGGCTGACAACTTCAGCTAACGCTGACAAACACTAACAAGTGATGGAGGAAGGAAATATTTATTTTAAATAACTATTTGATGAAAGGCTGTGAGAGGAGACAAGGAGAACATAAAAGTCCAATTTAATTTATGTATAATTGACTTGGGCAAGATGAAGGAGCTTGGGCCAAGCACTGGGTGCATTGCTTTCTTGCTAACCTTGTACTTGAGACTGGTTTATCAGAAGATCCTTGATGGTTCTTTCTGGAAAGGACAGCTTTGAAGGTTAGCCCATGGCATCACTGTAAAATTGTATTCTGTTCAAGGGACAGACCCTTACATCAACCCAGAAAAGGAGCTCCTTTACTCATTGCCAGATTCAGAAACCTGCCATTGACAGTAATAAGCTTGAAACAATCACTAGGCCTGTATTATCTATATTCGAAATTATATTTTCATTTTTACTTCTCTGAAGAGGAAGGCTGCTATTCTTCCTAATATGCAACCTATCCTTGCTATTTCATGACTTCTCATCTTGCTGAATATAAAACTTCTGGAAACAAAGCACTTTTGGAGCAGCATGAGTGATATTCCTGTTACTGCTTCCCTAACTGGTGTGAAACTGCCATGGACAGCACAGGGACCAAGAATGTGTTTTAAAAGCTTTCAGTGTTTCAGCTCTGCTTATCACATACATATTTTTCCACCCTTTGCTTCTCTTTCTTTAAAGTGCAAGTTTTCACTAATATTCACTGCTATCACTGTCTCCTTCTGGTTTGGGGTTTGCCTATGCATGGGAACACAGGGTATGCTGTTTAAAAAAGCGGTCTGACTTCCATGGAGATGAAAGTAGCAATATTTATCTTGCTTTATTGTGATTTTCCTTTCTTTCAAAGCCAAGCTACTTTTTAACCTGCAGTTTTCTTTCTTCAGACCAAGCCTGTGGTTTTGAGGACATGAACTAGAAGGTATTTTTTTATTAAGTTCTCAATTGTCTGCCACTTTCTTCACTTTAATTCTTTTTCTCACTTCTCATTTTGCCTAAAATTGGTTTTGGCTTGTAAAACTGTCTCTTCAGCACCAACTAAAATATACCATTATTCAGTGTTGGAAATGGCTTTTTGAATTTGGGGACTCTTCTATAATTTGTAGAAATCCTAAGACTGTTTCAATAGTAGAGGCTGCCACCAAATTATCCTACTCTCAGTGCTCAATGATGTTCTTGTAGCAGAAACTAATGACAAATACCTCTCTGTGCTTCAGTTTGTAGGGCTTTGTTCAAGATTGTAAGTAGCCAGTTTGTTGTCATCTCTGGACATGATTGCCACATTTTTCATAGAGTACTGACCACCTTTCCCTTTTACCTGTTCTATTGTGGCTCCAGCCAGTAATTTAAGAGATTTCTAATAGGGTCCTTTAAATATTTTTTTTTCCTTCTATGTTCTTCTGAGCTCTCTGAAATTATATTATGAGACCATAAATTCCAATGTGCAAATTGATACAGATTTGCCTATTAGGTCCAAAAATGTTTGCTTCTATACACGGGCCACATGTCCTTGTTCAAGGAAGACTATTCATACTTCTGCTCATTTATTAATCTTGATCCATAGTAAGACACGCCAAACTCTCTCAGGTTGCGATGCTCAGTAGTCCATGCTGCACATTATCAGTTTCTGTGCTCCAATCCCCCAGGTCAGCCTTCTAAGATATTTTCTGCACAGCCTAAAACCAAGTCAAGAAGGCAAACGTGCCCTGTGCGTCTCATCATTTGCTTCAAAACTCCTATTAGTCAGTCTGTTTGCTAAGGACTAATTTTCTATCATTTGTTTGATTCCCTATATGAGCACACTGATCACTTTTAATACCTTTTGGGGAAAGCAAATGAGATGGTAATTTGGAAGTTATTTCTGAACAATTATGTTCATGTTAAATAAGAAAAATCTGCTACTGCAAGGAATTAGCTATTGTTTTCACCTCATGAATAATCATCAGCATTTGAAAATTATTTCCACTAATCCATTTTCAAATAAAAAAGTGGCATTTCTCCTCTCAATCTGAGATCAATGAAAAGAATTTATCTTAATCTTTCCTAAACATCCTACCTCTAAAACTACTAGTCTCAATCAGGCAGTTGGCAGGCCACAAATACCAGCCCTGGGAAGGTTGTCAAGACTGTGAGTAAGCAATTTTACTGCTCAACAGATCACCAAGGGATGCTTTAACCTTAGCAATTATTTTTCTCAAGGTCAATGACATCATGAAAGGAACCAGAAACTTATTTCTTTGGACAATTATAAGCAGAGAATGTTCTTGACCTTGATATTTATAGGGTCCCAATCATCAAGAGGCTTGCAGCAAGAGGTTATGTGGGTCTCCAGAGCAACCTTGCCAAAAGTTCAGAAAAGTTCCAAAATAGCAATAAGCCATGATTTTATTGTGCATGGCTGATTATTTTTCCTGAAAGAGAATCTCACATGTTTGGCAGGTACCTTTGTAACAAAGAGATAGCAAGGGTTGTAAATCCCTGGACAGCTATTATTGCACAATCAAACTTTCTAACTCATATATATCTCCCCTGGAAATACAGTAATATGCTGTTAAAGTCAGAAAAAAAATGGGATTTGGGGCCACAGTATTTCATTACAAGCTGTACAGCAGAAACTTGAGACTATTTTTAAGAAATTATTAGTTAGGAAATACATCGATATGATATATACCACTGTATATATATGCAATATATATGGCCAAGTGGTCTATTAGTTCACTAAATGGAAAAAACCTACTATGTAGATGGTATTTTTCTCTAACAAAATGGGGGACAGAAACACAAGTGTTTCCCACAGAAGCAATTTCTGTCTATCACTGTTCATGAGTGAAAGGAGAATACAGGTAAGAGGAAAAACTTTGATGAATCAGAAATGTGGTCTACTCTACTCATGTCACAGTCCAAACTCACTTTTCTTTCACAGGGAGGGGGTAGTCTCCTCTTTTGGCCTAAATCCCTTTGGGATCTTGTCTGTCCCTAGTTGGATATCTGAGCATCTAGTTTCCTTCATCACTTGGAAACAAATATTTGGAGAGAAGTTTGGCTTTTTTTTTTTTCAGGTGGTGGTTAGATGGGATTTGTGGTGCTAGAATTTATCAGAATAGACATAGGTATAAATATGTTTTTATATTTTAAGCAGAAATAGAGAAGGGCTGGTGAGATGTTCCCCCCAAATAATAACTATAATGAGATTTAGACAGGTAATTTTAATTAATTTAAATTTATTTAATTAATTTTAAGTAATACATAGAATTTGGCTTTAGCATATTTGAGAAAGAGAAAATCAACTCTGAACAGCTGCTAGGGGAAAATTCAAGGATGACAGGGAAAAGGAAAACCTATCTTCTGATCAAACACTAAAAAGAAAGACTGAAAGAGGATGCTATCGCACTCTCAACCTAGAAATGGTATTAATAGCATTTGGGGAAAAGCTTAATGGAAATTAAAGGACATCAATGGAAGAGAACAAATGGCTCCAAACTGAAAATGGGTAGATATAGGCTGGATATTAAGCAAAGTTTTCTAACCATTAATGTTGTATTGGCATGGAGCAGAATTTTAATTTGATTAGCAGAAGAAGATGAGATGTGAATCCTGGCCACATTGTAAAAGGCTAAAATGGCCCAGAAACATCCTTCTAGTCCTGTATGTTTAACTTCTGTGTGTGCTGTGCCTAATGGAGAGAGAAGGCCTGTAGGCAGGCTTATCTGCAAAGGAATCAGATCAGAAAAATTGGGGAGAGCCAAGTAGCTCATAATCTTTTTGCTGAGATTCCCTGTTGCCTCACATATTGTCCTCCACATTGTGATTTCATATGTTCAATCTATTCTGTTCATTTTTATGAATCTGATCAAAAAGAAACAAAATAGCAAATGCTGAGTTAAGCAAGCATATTTCTAAATTAATTAAAGACAGGACAGTGAGCAAATACAGACCGTTGTTGATGGCGTGAAATAGAACCACTTTTGTTCTACATGCTTTTCTCTCACCAGCCTGTTTCCCATTTTCCCTTTCAGACACCATTAATTTGGTGGCATTATAACTCATCTTGTGTATTTGTGCATTTTAGGTGGCAAGCAATCTTTTTGTTTTAGGCCACTATAGATTATTATAATCAATTTATTCATGCTTTTTCAGTGTAAAATTTGTCAGAAATAATCCTGTGTTTTTTCCCAAAAACTGTATTTGAAAAATTCTTTCAAGAATGCTTAGGTGATTCTTAGACAAGACAGCTTATCTGAATATAAAACTCATATAAGATGAAAATAGTCCTTTATACAAAATATAATGACTTTACAAACATAGTGTTTCTTCAATTATTTCCTATTTTTTACCAAGAAAGACTAAACCTGTTCCTGGTTATTTTTTAAATAGTTACAGCTTTCCTTTTTTTCAGTTTTTAACTAAAAATGTTGGCCACAAGCTTAACATGCCAATCGACTCTTGGCTTCGGATCTTTGGATGTTGCAGGGGTTATCTGTTTCCTCCGTGATTATTCTTGCAGATTGTATACCTTTCATCTGGATTATATTCTCTGATCCAGGATTTCTTACGGGAGCCCATTTGTTCCCTACCACTGCCTTTCTAAATGGGCTCTTTCAGTTTTAATGATGACCAGGTAGTTTTCAGGCTCACAGCAGATAACCTCTCCAGAAGGCTTGGCTGGAAAACTGGCAATTAATCATAGGCAGGACTGAACTCAGGCTCCCCTAAAAAGCCAGCTTGTGTGTGATAAACTCATTATCTGCTGGCAACATTTAAATTCTCTGGTCACAGCTAATAAAGCCAGAAGAGATCATTAGATCACCATCCCTGACACCTCCATAAAACAGACCATTACGTTCCATGCAGTGACCTCTGAACTACACATGACAACTTGGATATGATGGAAATACCTTTGAGAAGAGCAGCTGGTGTTGTCTGAGGATCACCGAAAGCAGTTTGTCTCTTTAATCATTAGGAAAACTGGGAGCTACTTCTGCCTTGAATCTCCCTGGTTCATGTTATTCCATTCACAAGCTTATAGTAACTTAAATATTTGACTTGATCAAACTTTTCAACTGACAAGCAGTATCTATAATGCCTGTAACTTCAACTGTGGTATTTGCTTATAGTTTGCATAAAAGCATATACTTTCCTTCTATAGAGACACATGCAATAATTTCCTTATGAGTATAAATTCCCTTTACATCTGTAAGTCCATGGGCCCTGATGGGATGCACCCATGAGTACTGAGAGAACTGGCAGATGTTATTGCTGGGCTGCTCTCCATCACTTTTGAAAGGTCATGGAGAACAAGACAGGTGCCTGAGGACTGGAAGAAAGCAAATATCACTCCAGTCTACAACTGCCCAGGGAGGCTGTGTGGTCCCCTTCTCTGGAGACCTTCAAGACTCACCTGGGTGCAGTCCTGAGTAATGTGCTCTAGGCAATCCTGCTTTAGCAGGAGAGTTAGACGAGATGATCTCTAGAGGTCCCTTCTAACTCTGACAGTTTCTTGATTCCGTTATTAAATGTATTCATCCACCTTTAAAAAAAAGTCTGAAAGGCGAAGAAAATGTGCTGTACTGGAAAAAATATTAGGGGCTGGTACTCAACCCTACCTGTTAAGGACAAGGGACTATGAGAAAGTATCTAGGTCTCAGCCAGAGTCCTCTCTCATTATTATTAGCAGGTATCTTTTTCACACCAGAAACTTGTAATGTTTCTGTGAGCTTCCTAAAATGTGCATAATTAGTAAAGCCAGCACCATTACTGATAGTTGGTGGGTTTAATCTTTTTTTATTGCTTTGAGAAGAAATAAGTAAACCTTGAAAATGACTGCGGGGAGGACAGAGAACTGCATAGAAGTATTTTGCTTTAATAACCTAGAAAATATCTTTTCCTCAAATCAGAGGTTTCAAGGTCAAATAAATGTCTTGTTTTTCAGCTAAGATTGAGAAGATGATAAATGAGACAACTAGAGTCCCATCTCCACATCCTGAAGTAAAGAAGCAACCTTACATCATGGATAAACTTACTCTTTTACAGGTGATGGCTGAGTTTATTCACAAGCTATTGTTATTCACACTTCCAGAGATGTTAAATTATAAATGCAGATGAGGGCTCTACTCTAATACTCAGGAAGCAGCCTTTCTAAACCCTTTGGCAGGGCTGTTGGACTGAACACAAAGCTTTTATCTCCCTGAAGCCCTTAGGGCATATTAATCCTCCACTTGTAGGTTTGTCTGATGAAAAGCAGCTTCAATGTTTTAGTAATTTTTAAATTGTGTCTGAAATACTATTGGTGCTGTATACAAAGCAGATAAAGCCAGCATCAAGACATCCAAAGGCTTATGTGACGCTTCTTTCATTTGCACGGTACCTAGTTGACCTTTTGCTTCTCAGACCAGTGATGGTGGAGGCTGAGGAGCAGCTCAGCACATGTAGGTCCCACTGACAAGCCCACTAACGATGACTGGCAAACAACCTCACCATGGAATAAGAAACAAGTTTGTCTAGGAAGCTAAACCAGACAATTCTATCCATATACATGATGGCTGCTGTGGGCTACTAGTGTGTTTTACCAAACTGGCAGCTGTGACATTGCCTAAAGTCACCTTCGCATCAAGAGTTGAGTAAACTATCGAATGAACTATTTGTGAGTACTGTCTGGAGTACTGTGTCCAATTCTGGGCTTCCCAGTTCAAGAAAGACAGAAAACTACTGGAAACAGTGCAGCAGAGGACTACAAAAATGATCAAGGGACCAGAGCATTCCTCTGATGCTGAAAAGCTAAGAGACATGGGTCTGTTTAGCATGGAGAAGACTGAGAGGGGACATCATCAATACTTCTCAATATCTAAAGGGCAGGTGTCAAGAGGATGGGAACAGACTTTCTTCAGTGGTGCCCAGCAAAAGCTGGAGCACTGCCCAGAGATGTTGTGGAGTCCCCTTGTCTGGAGATATTCCAAACCCGCCTGGATGCAGCCCTGTCCAACCTGCTCTAGATGAACCTGCTTTGGTAGGGCAGTTGGGTAAGATGATCTCCAAATGGCCCTTCCAACCCTGACAATTC
>VXBJ01006189.1:0-17012 GCA_013400055.1 Nycticryphes semicollaris
CAAATCCTCCTTTTCTTTGTACAGAAGAAACCTTGAGCTTCTTCCTCTAGAAGAAAAATTAACTTGATTTAAGGGAATCAAAGTCATCCCCACCCCTCATAAAAGACAAAACCTTTCCCTGCTCTGGCTGTCTGTTCCTTTCGTGTGGGATTGTGGTGGCTGCCTGAGCCAGCACTTGGGCCCACCAGGCCTCTTCCTTCTATGGGATCAAAAGTTCTTCTACCCCTAGAGCTGCTCTGCGCTTTCCAGGCCCAGGAGAAGCTCTGAGAAGCCCCCAGTTCCTCTCCAGTTGTGGTGTTTCCTCACCGGTCACACTCCAGACCATCCTTAGGTTCCTCCGGTCATGCTCCCTTCTAATCCTTCCTGCCAGCGCCTTCGGGCAATCTTCCAAATAATCACTTAAGGAAATTGTGATTCTTGGGTTTTATGTCTTTTTGGGTACTTTTATTCTTTGATTTTGGGGTTTTGGGGTTTTTTTTGAAGGATTTGCTCTTTCCTGAGATCCATGTGACTGGCTGAGTCATCAGGAAGGGACAGGGGNGGCTGAGTCAGGAGTTAGGGACAGGGGACTCACACAAGCATTGACATGGTTCTCCTGAGTGGTGGAGCTCCGAGATTATGCTCTCAGGTATTAGGAGCTGAAAAGAAATGCATGAACTCGCTGAGTGAAGAAAGGGGATGGCTGATGGGACAGGTCTACGTTAGTGATTCTGTGACCGGTGGGGCAAGAGGGACAGAAAATCAGTCTCCTGCGGTCGGCATGTGAGGGTGACGCAGAAGCACCTTTTGTGGTACGTGGTCTTATTTCTCAGAATGCTTTGGCTATCTTGAAAAGTAACAGGAAGGAAAAGTTCACCAGCAGCAGAGATAGCTTTTTAGCTAAAAAAAAAACCCCAAAAAACAAATCCCGAAAAAATCTTTTACAGAGATCACAAAATTAGCCAAAAGTTTGAAAAACTTGAAACTCAAATACTTTCAGTTCCTTTCTAAATATTACAAAATCCCATAATGATACAGGGNCCTCCTGACACCCACCCTTCAAGGATTTCTAGGTGTTGATCAGATCCCCCCCTCAGCCTTCTCTTCTCCAGACTCCAAAGACCCAAGTCCCTCAGCCTTTCCTCACCACAGAGATGCTCCAGGCCCCTCAGCATCTTGGTGCTCCTCTGCTGTACCCTCTCCAGCAGTTCCCTGTCCTTCCTGAACTGGGGAGCCCAGTTATATATAAGTACCAGCCGTGTTACACACTCAATTCTTGTCTCAATTGTGAAAACAGGTCTTTCACAGGAATAAATATTGACATTTTCTCATTTATACAGAAGTGAAAATGTTCCCACCTGGAGCCCACTTGGAATGTTCTATAGATAATGCTGCACCGGCCCAAAATTTGGTGACTCCGGTGATTTCAAACCTCTGTTCCATTGACCCTGATTTGCTGGGAGGGGAATTTTGCCCAGGCCATCGGTCTCAGCCCACCTGCCGACCCGGTGACCGATGACAGCCAGGTGGGATGTAGGTGATGAAACCCTGAGAGATGCCTGCTTAGCTCTTCTGTGATATTTCACCCTCTTTCCAGTACAAAACATCTTTGAATTGCTTTAGTCTCTGGATCCCAGTGGCAGCAGTGAAACAGTAGTATCTACAAGCAGATGAGGCTTTGGCTGTGTCTGGCACAGGGCTTAAACCAGTAGCTCTAGAGGGACAGGACTACTGGCAGCACTGGGAAACGACAAGCCTGGGCTGCAGGACAAGGTCTTCCCATTGAAACCAGGGAGGAGAAGTTTGTTGANCTATAAAGCAATTCAAAGATGTTTTACTCTCTGGATCCTAGTGGCAGCAGTGAAACAGTAGTATCTACAAGCAGATGAGGCTTTGGCTGTGTCCAGCACAGGGCTTAAACCAGTAGCTCTAGAGGGACAGGACTACTGGCAGCACTGGGAAACGACAAGCCTGGGCTGCAGGACAAGGTCTTCCCATTGAAACCAGGGAGGAGAAGTTTGTTGAGAAGGTCAGCTCTTGGTGTAGGGAAGAAGGCAAGGACCACAGGAAGCTTTTCAGAAATAAATGCACTTTTAATGTCTGGATTCACCAAAGGGAAACCCTAAAATACTGTCCGTGTTTCCTAACGATCTTCTCATGCTGGGATTATTCACCCCTTGACGCCCCGTTCCCTTTTTTGTGGTTACTCTTTGCTCTTTCAAGGCAGAGAGAAAGAAAGGAGAATAATGTCTCCTCTACTTGCCCGTGGGCATGGAGAGGGGAGAGCAGCTGATCTTCTCTCCCACTGCCTTCCCGCTCAGCGGGTGGGAGGTGAAAAAGGGCATTTATCCAACGGTGCCTGGCTCAGACATGGCTGGGGACGTGCTCTGACCTTTGATCTTCTTCAGAATCACAGAATGCTGTGGGCTTGGAAGGAAGGGACCTCTGGAGATCATCTAGTCCAACCTCATGCCAATGCAGGGCCACCCACAGCAGGTCCCACAGGAACGTGTCCATGTGGGGTTTAAATGTCTCCAGAGAAGGAGACTCCACCACCTCTCTGGGCAGCCTCTGCCAGGGCTCTGACACCCTCACATGAAAGAAGTTCTTCCTCAGGTTGAGATGGAACTTCTTATCTTCCAGTTTGTGCCCATTTCCTCTTGTCCTGTCCCTGGGCACCACTGAAAAAAGCCTGGNGGTTCAAGGCCAGGTTGGAGAGGGCTTGGAGCAATCTGGTCTGGTGGGAGGTGTCCCTGCCCGGGGCAGGGGGTTGGAATTTGGATGGTCTTTAATCTGAATGTCACCAGAATGTCCGGCGCAGTCGTCAGCTGGCACAGCAGAAAGCAGGGATAAAAGGGTCGGAATCAAGAGGAGAACGGGGAAAGAGGTTACACTGAGGTTTTAGAAACTGATGGGTCTGAAATGAACTTTGTGGGAGTCCTAGAGGACTTTAAAGAACGTTTCCAGCCAACTCAGAGCTGTTTGTGGGGCGGGGATGGGGGACATTGGGAGGGAGGCTGAGAAAGGGGCAATATAGGCTGTATTTTTAAAAACAAAATTAAATGAGAAAACAAAAAATAAAAGGGAAGAAGGCTTGGAAAGTACAATCCAATTAACTTCATCTCCTGAGAAACAACTTCAAAGAGACCACGGGATAAGTAATTGGGAAATCATTCGGAAGGGCCTAAGAAGCAAATATGGAGATGAAAACCAGCCAGCGTAGAGCGGTGGAGGCCAAATGGTTTCCCTTTACTCTCCTTTCCTCCTGTGATGGGTAACACTGGGGAAAGAAGAGATAGATACCAGACTCCCCAGTCTGGGGACAGTCACCTGTGGTTTGTTGTCACCTGGGCACCCACCTCGCATGGGTTTGAATGTTAGTAATAACCTGGAGAAGAGAGAATTGAAATCTGGAGGGCACGCGGAGGTGGCGAGGGCTAAGACTTCGGGTAGGGACAGAGTTTCCAAACAAGCTTGAGGATTTGGAGGAAAAGGCTGCAAAATGGGCTGTGGCACGGAAAGGATGAGGACATGGTCACCCACCCCCGGCGACAATAACGGGGAGACGTGAGTGGGGAACAGTTTCCGGAGCGGTTCCTTCAGCAGAAAATAGATGGTCACAAGGTGGAAGTGAGTCAAAGTGCTGCTGGAGAAGCCAGAGGGTTCCGGCTGGGCCCAGCTAAAGCCTCGGGGAAGGGGGGTCCCCGTTTTTTAGGTTCTTGAATTAAAACAAGGAAAATACCAGGTATCTCTGGAAGAAGAGGCTCTAAAGTTCTCTTTCCTGTTGCCGTGTTAAGATATTTTCATTTTCTTTTTCTCCCTTCGTTTCCAAAGCTGCCTGTGAAATTCCCTGTCCTCGTTCCGGCACTTTCTAGGGCATCTGGAAGAAAATATCAGCTGTTGTTGCTTTTAAGAATGTTTTCAAATGAATCCCTTTGGAAAGTCTCTGTGCTTAAGAGCGGTATTTCATTCTCATCGTGAAACCGCTTTATTTATAGTTTTATTTATATTTTTTTAAAAGGAACAGAGACCTAACAAGCAGGAGAAATGGAACCAGTGTCTTGATACTAAAGAAAAGGTTTGGGGTTTGGCAAAGTGGGTTCTTGGGTGATTTGTTTTTGTTTTCTTTTTCCTTAATTCCTCCACATTTCGCTTCAGATAAAACTTCAAAACTTGCCTTTTCGGTCTAATATAAATTATTTCCCCACAGATTACCCGTCTTTCCCAGGAAATTATGAAGATGAATGCTTTTGGGGCGATTTCTTTTCTTTATTAACACCTCGGCCTGTCTTGCTGGAAACACTGATTCTTTGTTTTTTCAATAATTTCCATACTCCACAATTATACACGCTGTTAATACGTGTTGCTGTAATAGAAATTGCCAGGGCAAGGACACCTCTGGCAGCGGGAGGAGTCAGCGAGGTCTGACTTTGCCCCCATCTTTAATCTTAAAGGAATTTAATTTTGGAAAATGGGCTTCACCCTGCTCTTTGCGAAGGGATTTCTGCGACTTTTGGTCCCTGGTCCCTTTTGAAACGTCAGCGGTTAAAATTTGATGGGTTAGGGGTAGATATTTGGCCACGATCGTCCCTTCGGGTGATTTCCAGCTGCAGAGCTGCTTCAGCAAAACCCCTCCAAAATCCATATCCCCCAAAGGAAACTGGGTCACAGCTATTTTTGCCGGGAAGGGGCAAAGACGGGAAACTTGTTATCGCTGCATCCTGTATCCCGGAGGAGAGTCAGTTGGGTTCAGCTCAGTTCAGGCTGCTGGAGGTCTCCTTTGCCAAACAAAGCCCTGGCTGGTGGCCCCACACCTTTGGCTTGTTTTTCGTAGAGTCACAGAAAGGTTTGGGTTGGAAGGGACCTCAAAGATCATCCAGTTCCAACCCCCCTGCCCTGGGCAGAGACACCTCGCACCAGACCAGGTTGCTCCAAGCCCCCTCCAACCTGGCCTTGAACCCCTCCAGGGATGGGGCAGCCACAGCTTCTCTGGGCAACCTGGGCCAGGCTCTCACCACCCTCACACCAAAGAATTTCTTCCCCAGATCCCATCTAAATCTAAGTCTAAGGTATCTAGATCTAAGGGATCTGGACAGGCTGGATTGATGGGGAGAGAACAATGGGCTGAGGTTCAACAAGGCCAAGTGCCGGGTGCTGCACTTGGGTCCCACCAACCCCGTGGACAAGCCCCAGGCCTGGGGCAGAGTGGCTGGAGNGAGGGGAGACCTTCTCCCTCTCTCCAACTCCCTGAAAGGAGGGTGTAGCAGGGGGAGGGGGTTGGTTTCTTCTCCCAAGTCACAGGTGATGGGACAAGAGGAAACGGCCTCAAATTGTGCCAGGGGAGGTTCAGATTGGATATCAGGAATTTTTTTTACATGGAAAGGGTTCTTAATCCTTGGACTGGGCTGCCCAGGGAAGAGGTTGAGGCACCGTCCCTGGAGGTATTCATAAGCCGGGTTGACACAGTGCTCAGTGACATGGTTTAGGGATGGTTTTTATCAGAGTTAGGTTGCTGGTTGGACTGGATGATCTTAAAGGTCCCTTCCAACCTGGACAATTCTATGATTTCTTTTTTAAAAGAACATTTCAGTGGTGAGGACACACCGGTGAGTGCCCAAACCCCTGCCGTGGCTGCGTTCCCACTCTCTGCGGTGCGTGTGCCTGGGGTGATCTCCCTGAGACAGTGCCAAAGAAGGAAGGCTGGGTGAAGGGAGATGCTCAGCTGTGGGTTAGGAATCCTGGAAACTTTGTAGCCACGGAGAGAGCTTTTCACAAAAAGCTCAGTTTAACTGGAGCTTGAAAGTTGTAGAAGTTAAATAAATAAATAGCCAACACTAATTTGCTTTGACATTTGTTCCTGGCTTTCCCTTGAAGAAAAAGGGAAAAAAATTAAACAAAATAAATAAAATAAGGGAACCTGCCTTCTTGGCCCCAGGGAAGCAGCGATTGGTGGGTGGGAAAGGAAGAGATGGGGCTGGGCTAAGGGGAGGTTCTGTGGGTGGCCCCCAGACGGGACCCAAAGCCAGGTCACCTCCTCTTCCTCCTCTAGTCCCACTCCAGGCCATGGACTGTGGTGTGATCACCTCTAAGACAGTGCTGCTGCTGCTGAGCCTCGCCTTCTGGGTACTGTCGTTGGGGGGGGGGCACAACACGGACACCCATGGGGGACGGGGATGTTGGGGTCCCGGGTGGCGGGAGCCGCGAAGGTCTCTGGCAGAGGAAGAGGGTGCCGTGGGCTGCGCCGTGAAACCAGCGTTTCCAGAGTTCATCGGGTGTTTCGTTTATCGGTGTGGGGGCCATACACGGGGGGGCTGCCCCCCAAGTTTGGGGCGAGGAGTATGGGGGAAGGGGGAGGAAATAGCTGAAAACTTTGTTCCAACTATGTTTTGCTGCCGTTAGGCCTTTGCAAATCGCTTCCTCGATAATTAGTGACAAGGAGTCAGGGAAAAAAAAACATCAACCTACCCACGAGGGTGGGTACTTTTTTGCCTAAAAACCTGGCAGTTTGGGGGGGGCACGGCCACCTGGTGACAGTGCCAGTGGGGTTTGAGGTCGGTGGCAGCTGGGAAGAGAAGACGGTTATTGTGGTAACCAGTCCCGGGGTTTATACTGGTAACCAGTCTCAGGATTTTTCCCTGCGTGGGGGAGTTTGCTGAACACCCCCCCCATCCCCCAGTCATCGGGCAGGGACTTGTTGCTGGTCTCGGAGAAGGGTTTGGGTGTTCACCTCTGCTTCTTAGGGTGTGAAGAGTTTCAAAACAGTGTTTTACACCACACTGGGGACGGACGGGGTTGGGTGATGGAGAAGGTCAAGAACTTTTCTAAAGGGAGGAGGAAGAATTAAAGAACAAGAGGTTTCTCAAGGAAAGAAGCCACTTGGAAAAAAAAAAGAAATATAAAAATCATCCTTCTCCTCATCTATAGGCTCTGAATTTGGGGTGAACCAGACCAACCCTTTAGGGTTTTGTTTTTGTTTTTTTCTCCCAGGAAGAGCTGCGAGGCCCCAAGAGGCCGCCGCCACCATTAGCGTGGTAATTGCATTCCTTCAGAACCTGGAATTCAGGTTTTGGGAGGGTGGGGATGGAAGAACAGACTCTTTTATGTTCTTTCAGAACATTTCTAACAGTCGGGAGGGGGGGAACTGTACCAAGTACAAGGCTCCAGATCGTTATCAAAAAAGGAAGGTTTGCAAAGACCAGTAGATTTTTCCTCTAAGGAGTAAATTCGTGCTCAGGCTGCAAATCTTGCCCAGCTTGGAAATTATTATGGAAAATAATTCCCCACCTGCATATTCAACGGGTGTTTTGACAAAAGTTATTGCTTAGAAATGTCTTAAAAAGGCAATAAATCTGGGTTTGGCGCTCTAATGGTTATCGTTGTGCGGGAGTGAAGAGAGATTTCCCAGAATGACAAATAGGGGTTTCCTGAACAGGGTGAAAAGAAGCAACTTCCCTCTTACCCATCATGCTCAGCACTGATAGGGTGGTTATCACCAGGTACTGTGGGTCATCCATCAGTGGATGGTGGATTTGGAGGGGGCTGTGGACCTACATCCTCCCCTGCCCCAAGTAAGGCATTGGGGCTGTTGTAATATTGTGGTTCCCAATGGTGGTGCTTCAAGCTGTGGGAGATCCACCCACCTCCAATTTTGCTTTTTAGCACCTACTAATTAGGGCCAAGTGGGTGGGTATTTTGGTAAAGTGGGTGTTGGCCTCTTCTGGGTCTTCATGGAACCTAAAAGAGGGAGTAGAAGTGTTGGAGGAGACTCTGATGTTCTTGGCAATGGCTTGTGAGGGGACTTGGCTGGGTGGAAATTGATGATACTCCTTGAAGGAGAGAAGTGAAATGCTGAGATTCACTTGCAGGTCCGAGGGAAGAAACTTTGAATTTTAAAATTAGGTGGAAGTTTTGCACTCTGCTATTTCTTTATAGTGGGATCTGCACCCCCTCCCAGGTTGGTTTTATTCTAGCTCCCCATCTTTAATCCACAAACTGCTGAATGTGCATGTCCCTCTCATCCCTAAAGGTGTTCAAGGCCANCCAATCTGCTGAATGTGGATGTCCCTCCCATCCCTCCCAGCCAGGATGGATGGGGTTTTGAGCAACCTGGTCTGGTGGGAGGTGTCCCTGCCCATGGCAGGGGGTTGTAACTGGATGGTCTTGGAAGGTCCTTTCCAACCTAAACTGTTCTATGAATTCAGCCATTAGCACCTTGGCTCTGCTCACCATCTCCTTCAGCTTCATTGTCATCATCGGACAGGCTTCTGCTTCCAGGGAGGGTTTGCCTCTCCAACAGGCGTCCTGGGGACTTCATCACCAAAATGCCACCTTTTGGGTCGCTGTAGTGAAAATCCTGGTTGCTCTGGTTTCCCATTCAAAGGTGGGCACGTCCCCAGCCTCGCTCCCTTTGCCCTACAGTAGAGAGAAGGATGAAGATAAGTTATTTCCCCGAGTGGTTTTAGAGTGTATTGGAGAGAGCGGAATCCAATCTGTTGACAGCAACAGAACTTCTCAAGGAGAAGCCCAGGACTGGTCCATGGCAGGGTGTGCTCTACCTGTGACAAAGCCAGACTAGGATTTTCCTCAGACGATCCCTGGCTGTGTGGGATCCCTGGTCTCTGTGCCTGGGTGTGTTTGACCCCATCTCAGGTCGTTCAGGAGCTTTATTGACTCTTCAGAAAGCCCTCTTTGCTAACAAGAGGTGTGAATTGCCGTTCCCGGGTTGGGATTTGGCTCCAGGTGGCCACAAGAGTCAGCCAGTGACTGGAGAGTAGAGAGAAGTTTTGCCTTTCCACCTGGGCCCTGTGGAGAATGTCCCAGCACTGCCTTCCCATCTCCCTTTTCCACCTGGCATCAGGTGGTTTTTGCAAATATTCTTTGGATAAAAAACCCAGGAGTTTCCAAAGAGCATGAATTAAATGTGTTTGGAGGGTTCTTAGTGTCATCCCTGCTTTGAGGAGATCCTTGGGCAGGTTTGGGCATCCTGGAGTATTTGTTTTCATTTCTTTCTTTTGCCCCAAGATGAAAAGCTTCTTATTTTCAAGCTGACAGTGGTTGGCTGAGGGATGTGAGAGGGTGCACTGGAAGCTCAAGCACCCACAGTATTACTGTGGCGAGGTTTTAAAGTAATTATTAGTATTTGCTAGGGGTAAACCTCTCTGTGCAAAACAGTTCCTGCATTTGTGAGTGGTGTGGAATCACTCGTGCAGGTGATGGGAGGTTTGGGAACGCTCGCTCTGTCAGAGAGACATCAGATGGATGCTTAAAAAATAAATTAAAAAAAAAAAAACCCAAGGAGGATGGAAAAGAAATTAAAAAAAACCCTGAGAAGGAGGAGCAGTAGATGGAATTGAAAAGGTAGTGAATAGCAAAGGTTATGTTGGAGAAATCTGCTGATAGAAACACACTTATTTTTAAGGATTCTCCAAAGAATCATTAAAAGTCTGGGTGTCAGCAGCCCTGTGAGCTCTTTCGAACCTTTCCTCCATCTGTTCTTAGGCAGATCCTTAACCCAGCTGTGGGGGGACAGCAGGGGACAGGCAGCTCTGACTGGTTTAAATGCTGGAATTTTTTTGAGCCGTGGGAGCTCCCATCCCCGCTCTGGGTCAGGGAAACGCTGCTGAAGGGCCACGGGATGGGTCTGACTCACCCTCCGTGGTGGAAAAAGCTGCTTAACCAAAAGCTTTCCTTTTTCCCCCCTTCTGAAGACAGGGTCCCTTCTGAAAAGGCTCAGGGCCACGCTTCCCTCTGGTTTCTGCCCCTCTGATGGAGCCGTGGTACTGGTTGGGGTCCCCACGGGGCGCTGCGGGGTTGCTTGGGGGACATCTTGACCCAGCGTGAGGGTTTGTTTCTGGTTCTTCTCTGAACTCCTCGCTGAACTGCGGAGGGAAAAACAACCCCGTTAGCCAGAGTGATGCCAGGGCTTGGTAGCACATTTGGGGACTTTGTCACGATCCACCTCAATGTGCCTTGAAAGGGTAAAGTTCCTACTTATTTTAAAACTGCTCTGCCCAAAATCCGGAAGCAGAATTTAACTGAATTTCAGGAAAATGCACTTTATTGTATCCATAGGCGCCTCACAGACAAAAGTAAAACCAAGATGTCGGTGCTGTGTGGTCAGGAAAGGGAAGTGTTCAGATGGTGGTGAGAAACTTTACCCTTTCCTGTGTGTTTCTGGGGAACAACCTCGGCCTGGCTTGTCCCCAGCTGTCCCCAAGACTGCGGAAAAGCTCCTGTTGCGTGACCGGGTTCTGGATTTGGATCTAAACACGCTTTGGTCTCTTTGTTGCAGTTTGCAGGTCTTCAAAAACAGAAATCTGATGTTGTAGAAGTTGGCTCTGATAATTACAGCTGCTGGAGAGGTCCCATTTTTGTTACCCCTTTGGAAGAAGTTCAGAGCCGGAGGACACTTTCTCCAGGGGGAATAGAAAGTGGCTCTTCCCTGTAGTTCATGTATGAATGGGGCATTTCCTCCCTTTTTCCCCAAAAGCATCACACAACCAGGCTGTGTTTCTTTTTCCGTGGGGCAAGCAGGAGAATCCCTTTGTGGCAGGAGAATCCTAACCTGTGCTTTTCCCTACAGGAAGAAGCGTACACCAGCCACCCGCTGCCCACATCCCTTCCCTTTCTGCTGGGTGACGAGCAATATTTCAGGGCAGATGAGAGGTGGCTGCTCTGTCACCAGCTCCCAGGTGTTTCTCCAGGCTTTAGGATTAGCTCGGCTGTGTTTTAGGTGTGCTTTGGTTTAATCGCAGGATGAAGTGGCTGAGCCAGGAACAGCTCCTTGTGAAACTGGGGTGGTTCTGAAGGCAAATATTCAACTAGAGAGTGTTTTGTGTCTGAACTGGCCGTTCAGATCCCAAACGGCTTGGCAGTGGCTGATAAATCCATCCATGCTGAGGAAGAACCCCAGGCACCAGTATAGGTTAGGGGTGGTCCTGCTGGAAAGCACTTCTGATGAGAAGGATCTGGGGGTCCTGGTAGACAGTAAACTGTGCATGAGCCAGCAATGTGCCCTTGTGGCCAAGAGGGCCAAGGGAATCCTGGGCTGTGTAGGGAAGAGTGTGNGGAGGGTGTGGAGTCCTCTTCTCTGGAGACCTTCAGCCCCACCAGGATGGAGACCTGACGGATGTGCTCTGGGCAACCCTGCTTGAGGTCCCTTCTAACTCTAGACAACTCCAAGGAGGACATTTATTTAACATAACTTTAAAACAAAACCATTAAAATCAGAATCCCCTCTTGAGCCTGTGGGATTGCAAGTAGCTATTGGTTTAGGTTGGTTTTCTTTTGGTTTTTTTTTTCCCCCTGTAAGAGCCCCCTTTTTTTCCGAACCTTTCAGCTGCTGCTTGTTATTTTGATTTGAGGAAGAACAAGGAAAAAGCGAGCCCTTCCCACCATACCCACCGAGCAGCCCCGAGGTGTGAAGACTGGCTGAAACACCCTCCCCAGAATTTAGATATCACACACTTTGAAGAGTCTCCTGTGGCTTTGTACAAGTAGAGCTTTGTCAACTGTGTCCCACCTCTCTCTGTTCTTCACCTCAGGAGCCTGTGGTTCCAAGGGTTGGCACGAGATGAGCGGCAGGTCTCTCGTGGGGTTGTTGTTGGGGCTGGCAACTGAGGACAGCTTGGAAGGGCTCACGGCTTTGGTGGGTTTTGCCCCGATCTGAAGCCAACTTGCTGGGCTCTGTATTTTGTTTTTCTTTTACAAATTGGTGTTTTCACAACCTGAGAGTCTGAGGAAACACAAAAAGTGTGTATGCAAGGTTTTTAAATTACTTTTTTTTTAATTTCCAGCAGAAAAAAATAGTGGGGAAATAACCAAAGCTATGGGCTTCCAAGGTCTTGGAAATGCAGAGAGCTGTAGGCCACTGGGGAGCAGAGCAGAGCAGATCCATGGAAAGCAGCTTGATAGATGAGGCCCTGGGGGTCTTGGTGGGCACCAAGCCAACCGTTGATCCATCAATGTGCTCTTGCCACAAGAAGGTTGAGGGTAACCTGGGCTGCATCAGGAGGAACGTTGCCAGCAGGTGGATGGAGGTGGCCTTTCCCCTCTGCTCAGCACTGGTGGGGCCACGTCTGGAAGTGCTGGGTCTGGTGATGGGGTCCTCAGCAGAAAAGACAGATATACTGGTGAGAGGGCAATGAAGATGATGAAGGGACTGGAGTAGCTCTTCTGTGAAGAAAGGCTGAGAGAGCTGGGACTGTTCACTCTGGAGTAGTGTCCAGGGGATCTTAGCAACGTATATAAATACCTGAAGGGAGGGTGCCGTGAAGATGGAGTGAGACCCTTCTCACTGGTGCCCAGTGACAGGACAGTGAACACAAACAAACACAGGAGGTTTCTCTGAACATCAAGAAACCCTTTTTGATGGTGAGGGTGACCAAGCACTGCTACAGGCCACCCAAAAAGGTCTTGGGAGTGTCCATCCCTAGAGATATTTAAAAGCTGTTTGGACATGGTCCTGGGCAACCAGCTCTAGGTGTCCCTGCTTGAGTAGGGGGTTGGACCAGGTGACCTCCAGAGGTTCCTTCCAACCTCAACCCTTCTGTGACTTCATATCACACCAGTGCGTGGCCAGACTGTCTGGCGGTGGGCATAAGATGTGTGGCTAGGAGCTAGGGCAGGTGGTAAGTACATCCTCTCCGTAGCAGCTGTTGCCTGTGTGCCATCTGATGGATGTCACAGCCTGTAAGGAGGGTCACACGCTGTCCTGGATGAAACCAGGTGACACAAGTGCAGCAATAATTGGTTTATCATTCAGAGCAATCAATATCCTAAGCATGATAGGAACCGGTAGCCAAAGGTGGGAGATCTTTCCCGGTTTGCAGAGTTTTAAACCTGGGACAGGGAAAAGTAGAGAAATCGTTGCAAGTGGGATGGGAAGAGCAGATTTAGATGGGATATTAGGAATAGGTTCTTTTTCTGAGGTTGGTGGAGCACTAGAAGAGGTTGCCCAGGGAGGTGGTTGAGGCCCCTTCCCTGGAGATATTCAAGGGGAGGCTCAAGGAGGCTCTGGGCAACCTGGTCTAGTTGGGGATGTCCCTGCTGACTGCGGGGAGGTGGGACTAGATGGCCTTTGGGGTTCCCTTCCATCCAGAACCATTCTATGATTAAACTGTATTATTTACAGTATCTTTGCCCATCAAAAGTTGATGATATGGGACAAAGTTGAATCAATCTGGGTTTTGTGCTGCGTTAGGTATTAGTGCTGGCCTTGGGAAAGTCCTGTCTGAAAACTTGATGTGGGAGAAAAGCCTTTGTAAAGTCTCATTATTTGCCTTTTTTTAACTGGGTAGAGGATGCCTCTTGCTGAACAGGCTTGTTTGGTGAGTTTTCAGTTTGCCCTGATCTTCCAGCTTTCCCTTTTAACGTTGTAGCTTTGTTACTCTGCGTTTAACTGAGCAGCCTTTTAAAAAGAAAACCCTTTACTGGACCACGTGATCAAATCAACACTCTGAAACTGGAAGATGCTGAGGGTAAAAAAACCCCAAAAAACAACAACTTCAAAAAAAAAAAAACCCTTCACAAACCCCCAGATGAACAAACTTTTCATTTCGGAGCTTGTGGTTCCTTTTCTGTGTTTTATTTAGGTTTAATTTCGGAGCAGGAAATCTATGCTGATAAATGCAAATGAACACAAACCTCTGGTCCCAGCCATCACATAATAAGTTCAACTTAATAAAAAGAAGGGAAAGCAGCAAAAAACTTCTGTGGCTGTGACCTTGATAAAAGCGTTGTGAATTATTTGCCTTGCCATAAGTCTGTCTAGAAGGGCAGAGGCTCGTGGCCATCCGTGTCGAAAATATTCCCCTTCTAATGGTGGTAAGGTAAAAAAATGGCTGTAGTTTAAATACATATATATATATAAAACCTACTATTTTCCAACGACTGTCCTGTTCTGCATCAACTTGAGCTCCTTAGAGCCATCCAGTCCTGTCCCCTTCTGTCTCGAGGGCAAGACTGGATATTCACGGTGCTGCGTGAGCGCCGTGCGGCCGGAGAGGGTTCCAGCTTCTCGCAGCCGGTCCCCGTTGAAGCAGTGGGTGAAGTCCACGCCGTGACTAACCCTGCCCAAACACCAGCTTAGGGAAACCCCGTTGTTAACGGTGTTGCTTTCTTTTCGCTCAACCCCAACAAGGAGTTGGTTGTTGGCACTTAAAAGGGTACGCAAAAGCAAGTAGCCTTCGCTTGATGCAAGAAGAGATGGTCGCAACTTTGTCGCTCAGCTGTGAAAAGGGACTTTCTTGCAAAATTTCCCATTTCCCTCATCTCTTCGGCTCGTATCGTCAGCCTTGTAAAGAAATAGTAGCAGCGTTTCCTAGAGCCCCGAGTGAGTCAGGTGGGGATGTCTGGGGAGGAAGGGGGAAGTTCAGGAAGTTCTGCTTGCCCTGGCTGGCAGATGCTGCCCCACCGACCGGATGAACTGGTTGTCCCATATAGACCTTGCGTCACTCCTTGGCTGCCTGCCCTGGGGTTTGTGCCAGCTGCACCGGGCCAAGCATCCCCATGTGTTGCACGTTCTGTCCTGAATTCACAGAATGCTCTGGGATTGGAAGGGACCTCTAGAGATCATCTAGTCCAACCCCCTGCCAAAGCAGGGCCACCCACAGCAGGTCCCACAGGAACGTGTCCAGGAGGGGTTGGAATGTCTCCAGAGAAGGAGACTCCACCACCTCTCTGGGCAGCCTCTGCCAGGGCTCTGACACCCTCAAAGGGAACAAGTTCCTCCTCAGGTTGAGATGGAACTTCCCATGTTCCAGTTTGTGCCCGTTCCCTCTTGTCCTGTCCCTGGGCACCACTGAAAAAAGCCTGGCCCCATCCTCCTGACACCCTTCAAAGATTTCTTGGTCTTCATCAGATCCCCCCTCAGCCTTCTCTTCTCCAGACTCAGAAAACCCAAGTCCCTCAGTCTTTCCTCATCAGAGAGATGCTCCAGGCCCCTCAGCATCTTGGTGCTCCTCTGCTGTACCCTCTCCAGCAGTTCCCTGTCCTTCTTGAAATGGGGAGCCCACAACTGGACCCAGTGCTCCAGGCCAGAGCAGAGGGGGAGGATGACCTCCCTCTCCCTCCACCTGCTGGTCACACTCTTCCTCATGCCCCCCAGGCTGCCATTGACCTTCTTGGCCACCAGGGCCCATTGCTGCCTCATGGACATCCTGGTGTCCACCAGGACTCCCAGGTCTTTTCCCTCAGAGCTGCTCTCCAGCAGGTCACCCCCAACCTGTCCTGGTGCAGTTTATTCTTTCCCAGGTGCAGCACTAGGTATATAATTTTATTTGAGAATATGTTTGACTGATCATGAAAAAGGAACCTCTTCCTCCCCAAAAGGAATTGCTTGAACTCTCCTGTGTATTTGTGAAAGATTCTTTTGGGGTTCGGTGTTTTTCTGTGATACAATAGAAATCTGTTTAATCAGCTGTACTTTACGCTTTTTACACTTGACTTAAGGTCTGTCTTCAGAAGCTCAAAGGACATTTCTTGTCATATGAGGAAAAACCTCTTCACGCTGAGGGTGACAGAACACTGGAAGGGGCTGCCCAGAGAGGTGGTGGAGTCTCCTTCTCTGGAGACATTCAAACCCCTCCTGGACACGTTCCTGTGTGACCTGCTCTGGGTGTTCCTGCTCCGGCAGGGGGATTGGACTGGATGATCTTTCAAGGTCCCTTCCAATCCCTGAGATTCTGTGATTCTGTGAAAGGGACGAGGGAGGGAAAATCCCTCCACCAGAATTTTGAACTTGCCTTAAGTACTGGAAGGGCTTAAGTGGGAGAGCTCAGAGGTTTATGCGCTGAAATACTTTTCTTCTCCGCTTTCAAAGTTTAGCTCTGGGATTCATCTAGAAAAATAAAACAATGAACAGCTCGTTACCTGAAACTCATTCCACTCCCTGAGCGACCTTGCTCTTCAGGCTTCAGAGTCTACACTTTCAATTAAAAACCAGGGGTGAAGCCACGACTGTTCCTCAGTTTGTGGGGAAAAATATGAACTTCCTTTAAGCCAGATTTTACCCAAAGTCTTTCATTTTTACCTCATTAGGCTTCCTTTTTTTTCTCCTTGGAAGCAGAAGTTCAGAAATGATAATAGACCACCCTAAAGCCTGCTGTGATCGTGCCAGTCTGTATTTACGTTGATAAAGTTTGGGCAGGAACCTCCTTGAACTCAAAGCTGGACCTCCTGGTGTTGGTTTATTGTCCGTGGAGCTTTGCTAGTCCTTGGCTTTACGTGGCTTCCGTGAATGGGCTTCACCACCCGGGTTTGAATTTGTGGTGGCCGTTTGCTAGCAAGGAGGCTTTTCTTAGTTGCCCACAGCTTGGCCTGGTTTTACCGTTTCCTCTGCGCGTTTCCTTTACCTTGTGCATTGAATGTAAACTGGAAAGAGGTAGCAAACGGGGAGCAGAGAGGAGATGGGAGGAATGGGGCTGTTGCCTAAATGGCTTGCAGAAGGATAATGGAAAGTGCGGGAAGGTGAGGGGAGGCAGGTGAGGGGGACTGTAAAGGCGCTCGAGTGACTCGCACGTGGAGCGCTGGAAAACGCGTGGGTCTTATCTGCTGGTTAAGTTTGTTCCTGTGTCCTGCCTGTGTCGGCTCCCACAGAAAGGGGGGAGCATTTTTTTTATCTGTGAAACGTCCTATAGATGATTAAATTAGGAAGGCGACTGTCTTTGGATGTGGAGAACTGCTTGCAAAGGCTGGGACTGGAGTGATGCCAAAGAGCAGGGCTTCACATCCTCTGAAGGTGACAAATGATTAACTTGGCACTTTGCACGTTAACTTTGACACATTAACTAAGTCACGAGGCTGGTTTCGTTGCGCGTGCTTTGACATGACATCACTGTTAAATGCGGGTGACTCATTTACTTGCCAAAAAAACCCCATGGCTTATATGGTTTTTTTGTTTTGTACTCCAGCTACTCAGTCTGGGCGGTGATGTCAGACCCTGCTCCGTTTCTCCTGGGACCGCTTTCCTCCGTCATGAATCTTTCTGAGGCTCTCACAGATTGATATGGACTTAGAAGGGACCTCTGGAGATC
>VXBJ01006191.1:0-10170 GCA_013400055.1 Nycticryphes semicollaris
AGACTAAACAATTTGTATGTTATGATTTGTATTTGTATGATTCCCAGCACCCCAGGTGAGTCACTTGAGCGTACTTACAATCCTCCTCGCCAATCTTCTGTTACTTTCCCGCAATTATTAAGATAAGGTATTAACCAATAATTAAGTATGCATTTGTGTTTTAAACCATAGAAATATTCCAAGTAGCTTGTAGGCCAGGGTGCTAGCTTTGTGAATTATCACCTAGCACCCATCTCTGCACAGAAATGATTTAAAAAAATACTTCTACTCTGTGTGTATATTGGTGTAATGCACATGAGGTAAATGACTATGCTTTGGGCCAACAGCATAGCAAAAGTACAAAGGCACAAGACTTAAATAGCTTATTTAAATCCATAGGAGATTCTTTTTCAGGCAGTTTTAAAGAACTTAAATTTATTCCTGAAATAATCAGCATGAGAAATACTGCTGAAGCATCATGTTTGACACAACAGATGCCAAAATGGACTTTTCACTTAACCTTTCTAACTCCCAGAAAGGCTTGCTGGCCTCTGTACTTTACTAAGCTCTCTAGGCTACCACAGAGATAAAATAACACTGTGCCTGCCTGAGTTTCAGCACTTTCTCCCCAGCAGACTAAATCCTATGTCTCACACGTGGAATTTGTTGACAAATACACTATCCCCGCAGGATGAGGCCTTAGCAGACCACGACATGCCACAAGCACCACTGCCTCTCCAGCGAAGTTCTCCTCAGCTGCTGCCCTGTCTCCATCACCTCTGAAGGCACCTACGGGCTAAGCTTTTGTTTCACGTATTATCAGCAGACCGGCTAAAAAAACTAAGCTCCTTTGCAGCATCGGTAAGAAAACCAGCGCACCCCATACCCCTTCACACCGACTCCCGTACACCTCACCACCACACCGCCCCTCAACCGCTGCTCTCCACCCCTTCCGCCCGCCGAGGGACATTTCAAGGGCACCTACCATAACGGAGTATTTTTCTAAAAGTCCCGTTTCGAGTTTTTTTGTTCCTATTTACTTATACATACATACATACATACATACAATCACTCAACAACACAAGAAGGTAGAAGACACCACAACACATGAGAGGGTCGCTGGCGGCGGGGTAAGCACTTCCGGGCCACGCCCCTCCCCGCACCGTGGGCGTGACCTCACTCTCCAACAGGGGCGGAGTGCGTCACTGCCATTTTGTGGAGAGAGTGTAAGGTTGATAGTAGTCTTCTGTCTGTTTCAGCTTTCTCTGGTAGGAGTTGTCTACTGCCGTTATGTTCTCCGCCCGTGTGGCTGCTGCCTTTACCTACCTCCTGCCGCGGCAGGCTGCCCTGGTGAGCGTGCTCACTCTTCTTTGAAGTGGGTGGGAATGGATGCTGCCGCCATCTTTGGGGGCCGCGGTGACATTGAGGGGCCGCGACCTCCCGTTCTCAGGTGTTTAGGGCGAGGTGCGTGTAGGGTGCTCATCTCGGTGCTTGGTGACAGTGGGGCCTGACCCCCTGCTGAGAGGTGGAGAGGGTCTAGGGGGCGGCGTATCGTTCCCTGGGGACGCGGATTGGCGTTGCTGGCTTCAGGCTAATATTTGAAAGCTACTAGATGCCAGTTAGGGTTAGGCATTTGAGCTGTGAGGCTTTACCAGATGGCTTTTTTTGTTTGTGAAGAGAATGAGGGTGCAAAGATCTGTTGGGACCCATTTCTGGCTTGTGTCCCTTGTGAAGGTGACTAGAAGAGAGGCCTGTCCAGGCTTTTAGAGAAATAATGATAACACTGCATGGGACTGTACTGGGAGCTTTGCTTGGGATGTAGGATTATAATCTTTTGATACTTTTGTTATCATGGATTTTTATTTTTTTTTCTGCTATTGCATAAGTTCTATCTATGCTTCAGAAACTTTGCAGCTAAGTGTGTCTTCTAAGAGCTGGCCTTCCTAAGAAAAAATCTTATTTCTCACTTGTGCAGAACCGTGAGGGGTGCTTTGATTTCTTTATGCCCCAAGCTTTTGATGTTCAGAGCAAAGGTGACAAACGAGAGGAGGTGTTGCTTTGGGAGGTGCTGCGGTGATGGTGACATCGGTGCAATGCAGAAAAATGCAGCCAGTAACTTGGAGCAATCTCCTTTACCATCTGTCCTTGCTTAATGTAATGCTGGACTTGGTTCCAGAACTACAACTTGTGAATGGAGTGCTGTGAAGCTCAACTCAAAAACTGAGGCACATAAAATATATAAGGTCGTGATCAGAAATTTCAGTGTGTTATTTCTTAATATTTTTTTAGTGATTGAGGAAATCTAACTGTTATTGAACCAATTACTTATTATAGATATCCAGAAATACCCTGGGTGCAGTGCTTGTTGCTACGAGAAACATCCAGGCCTCCAAAACATGCTTTCAGAAAACTGGTGAGTCTAAGAAAGGTCTTAATATAAGAATGTGGTTTAAGAACTTGCTTTACCAGACAAAAAGGAATTTGAACATGGAGTGAGAGCTGTGTGTTTGAGTTGACAAAATGCTTAAGGGCGTTTATGTACTGACTGTTTCACAGTGAACTACTTGTCACACAGTTGCATCTGGGAGACTTCACCTGAACTATTCAAATTATGCCCAAACCAAAGGAGTGGTCACATGTCAATTGGCTTACACAGATTACCTGCTTCATGACGATTCAATTTAGTCTTAAACTCCTGCAGAATTATTTGAAAAAGTGCTTCAAATTCCAGCTTCCTGTCCTGTTTGTAACAGTATGAAGGAACGGATGACTGCCCCAGACCTGCCTGGGTTTGACCTTGTGTCCTTCAGTATAACTCTTTTGTTGCCAGCATCTTGGTGTTTAGAGAAGGCAGTGAGCACTGCATAGCTCTATTTTTGGTAGTGGTTCCTGTATGATTTTTGGGCTGGTTTAGGGTGACTAAAGGTATTGTTAGGAAACAACAGTTTCACAGTGTTACTTCAGTGTTTCCTCACTGAGGAAGTAAAAAGTTATAGGAGCTATATTGCCAAAAAAATCGGGAGGAAGATGGAGAATACATTTTTATAGCTTAATTTGAACAACTTGCTCCTTAATATATTAAACAGAACTTAATGCATTTTGGATCTTGGATTACAGGGTGTTTTGATGCCTGCAGTCTAAGTAAATGATATGTAAGTGGAGCTAGCATGTCTGTTCTTTCTAGGCTAAGTCCAATCTATGTAATTGCTTTCTAGGGGCAAAAATTGCTAATAGTGTAGGATGTACTGAAGGAAACTGATAACTAAACACCCATCAATGTTTTGATTGAATATTGCTCATAATGATGAGTTGAAGCTGTGAAATTCATTGGCTGTGAATACAGAAGCTGTTATTTGTTTTCTGCATCATATGTAAGGAATAGTGTTGTTTGTTAAACCTAATGGTATACCAGAGAAAGGGTACCTTGGCTTGTGAATTTTAGACAAGCTTACTGAATTTGTACTGTGCCTTAATATGATAAGTCTGGTTTGAAATGTCTCTTTCCAGGTACTGCTGAGGTATCCTCTATTCTTGAGGAACGTATTTTGGGAGCTGACACCTCTGCTGAACTAGAGGAGACTGGCCGTGTGCTCTCGATTGGTGATGGTATTGCCCGTGTGTATGGACTAAGAAATGTCCAAGCAGAAGAAATGGTTGAATTCTCTTCTGGATTGAAAGTAAGCTTTCACTAAAGCAGTTTGTTCAGCATAGAAATACNGTCCAACCCCCCTGTCATGGACATGGATACTTCCCACTAGACCAGGTTGCTTTTAGTATCAGTATCTGGTTCTTGGCCAATATTTGAACTTTAGTTGTCTTCATCTAGGAAGTATTAAGAACTAACCTGTTGTTGGATTTTGTTTTATTTGGTTTCAGGCTGGGTTTTCTGTTTACTATTGAATAATAGCCTCTCTGCTCCAGTACAGTGTACAGTTTGCTGACTTAGAGTCCTGAGAGTGGACTAGACTGTCTTGAGAGTACTGCAGCATATCTTCCAGTATTTTCAATGACCTAACTTGCCTTGGGCAGAGAAGCTGGTGCTTTTTTCATTTCCAGTTCATAGGCAAGAGAGAAGTGTTGGTTTTGAACCCTGCTTATTCTTTCTGCTCTTTTTAGAGAGATAAGTGACTTGATCCTAGGCTGATGCAAGTATAATTAAGTAGTAAGCTGAAGGCTTAGGCAGATTCTCTCACCTGTATGAAAGAACATACAGGCATTGTATGTAAAAGCAGAACATTGACTACTGCTACAAATAAGATTGAGATAAAAGTATGTTGGATGTTCTAAACTGTAGAATAATGTTGGTATTAAACTGTCAAAATTCTGCAAATGTTGGCACGGGTTTTCTCAGGATATAATCTTTGTCCTAGGGTATGTCCTTGAATTTGGAGCCCGACAATGTTGGTGTTGTTGTGTTTGGTAATGACAGACTGATCAAGGAAGGGGATGTTGTAAAGAGGACTGGTGCTATTGTGGATGTTCCAGTTGGAGAAGAGCTGCTGGGCCGTGTTGTAGATGCCCTGGGCAATCCAATTGATGGAAAGGTAAGTGTAACTAGGTGTTGACTACCTCTGCTTGTAACTATATGATACAGACTGCAACAGGACTTTTTCTCTCTTAAGGGTCCTGTTACATCTAAGACACGTAGAAGAGTTGGCTTAAAGGCCCCTGGGATCATTCCTAGAATTTCTGTGCGTGAACCTATGCAGACTGGTATTAAGGCTGTGGACAGCTTGGTGCCAATTGGTCGTGGTCAGCGTGAGCTGATCATTGGTGACAGGCAGACTGGGTAAGTTAAATGCCCAAGCTAAAAATGTTTTGTACAGTGTGCTCTGATGTACAAAGCTGAACACAGAACTATGTAGAGGTTGGGAGAGCCATAAACAGCTTAATTTACCAACCTCTGTGTTACACAGGAAAACTTCAATTGCAATTGACACAATAATCAACCAGAAACGATTTAATGATGGAACAGATGAGAAAAAGAAACTGTACTGTATCTATGTTGCAATTGGCCAGAAAAGATCTACTGTTGCTCAACTGGTGAAGAGGCTCACTGACGCAGGTACAGATTTTTGAAGATGGCTGAGCCTGGCAACCTAGTGATGTTCTGTTCTCATTGTAATGCTGAATACTACTATGACCTCTCACAGCTGCAAGTATGGGCAGAATTGTTTTCTTATTAGATGAGTTAACTGCTTGCTTTTCTGGACAAGAAATCTTTAGGTATCTGGGGGGGGGGGGAAACAGCCTTCTTTTGCTACATTGCATTAGAAGACTAGTATGAGACCCCAGAACTGCTCAATTGCTCCTGGAAGATTCATGGTTGGTTTGGTTTTGTTTTCTTTTTCTGTTTTTTTTTTGTTTGTTTGTTTGTTTGTTTGGGGTTATTTTGTGTCTGCAGAGTTCAGAGAGATTCTTCTTGGCAATCAGGCAGGCCTGATTACAAGCTATGTTCTACAAGCATCTATGGATTTGGCATTTGATCTATTTGTATGCGAGTCAGTGTAAATGACAGTTGCAAGTTTAGTGGAAAGACTTTATTGCCCAAACATAGACTTTACTTTCTTATCAGAAACAGTGATCTCATTGCCCAAGGTTGCTTATGTAACGGCTTGCAAAAGATCAGACACCTTACCTCTTGCCTGGTGGTCAAGCAGAGTCATACCTAGCAGGACAATGCTGTCCCCCCCAGTTTTAATGACAATAACTTGTTTAGAACTATGGGAGGGGGGAGGGGAGTATTTCCTTGCAGAAGCCAGGAAATCACAGACTTTCAGGCTTAGTTACTTCAAGAACTGAAGTGTTTATTAATGAAAATTTAAACTTAATTTTAAATGTGCAAGAAGTCTGCAGGTATTATACACTGGCTGCCATGAACTTGCTCTTGAAACTTCTTGGGTTAATTGAGCTAACAGATGTGTTAATCCACTACATTGTTACAGGAAATAACACTGTACTAATGTTGCCTGGGCTTGCTTCAGCAACTAGCACTTCACAAGTGTGTTGTATCTGCTGATAATGGGTATGATGAGGTAATATACTCACAGTGGTGTGTGTCTCCCAATTCTGTCCAGATGCCATGAAGTACACTATTGTGGTGTCTGCCACAGCATCTGATGCAGCACCCCTTCAGTATCTGGCTCCCTATTCAGGCTGCTCTATGGGGGAATACTTCAGAGACAATGGAAAACACGCGTTAATCATCTATGATGACTTATCCAAACAGGTCAGGAAACATTGTTTATAGGCCTCGTAGTCTATCATTGGTATTTGTAGCTGTAAGATCACCTCAGGTTTAGAAATTCAGAATTTTAAAGGAGCTACTGAAGTCTGAGAGCTTTCTTTATACTAAGCAGGCTGTTGCCTATCGTCAGATGTCTCTGCTACTGCGTCGTCCGCCTGGTCGTGAAGCCTATCCAGGTGATGTGTTCTATCTGCACTCTCGCCTGCTGGAGAGAGCAGCCAAAATGAATGATTCCTTTGGAGGGGGCTCTCTGACTGCCTTGCCTGTCATTGAAACTCAGGCTGGTGATGTGTCTGCTTACATTCCAACCAATGTCATCTCCATCACTGATGGACAGGTAGGACAACTATTTCACATGCCAGTGTAACTTACTGGCAGGTCTCTGAGGAGATTTCCAGGCTTCTGACCAAGGTAATACAACTGTTTTCTCCTACAGATTTTCTTGGAAACGGAGTTGTTCTACAAAGGTATCCGTCCAGCCATCAATGTTGGTCTGTCTGTGTCCCGTGTAGGTTCTGCTGCTCAGACCAGGGCTATGAAGCAGGTAAACATGAAACTGCTGCCCTTCCTCTTACTAAAGATGAGTAGTATGTAGGTTTTCCAACCCATTTTACTCTAGAGAGCTATGAATAGGGAGGGAATAAAGCTTTGGATTCCTTAGCATTATGAAATCATAAAAGAACAAGCTTTGAGGTTCTCCCTTGATATTTCCATTGGCTGCTGGGGGTGGGGGAGAAAGGAAAATAGTATCTGTGTAAAGATGTGGGACTTGTTAAGTTGCAGTATGCAGAACTGGATACTAATACAACTAGAAATAGAATGCTCTCAACTCTATGCTTATAGTTCAGATAAGGAATTAGAGAGGTTTAATGTCAACTGTCACTGTTTTAGGGAGGAATGACATACTTATGGTAAAAAGCTGAGCAGATGACAGGTGTTGGAATCTTGAGATTCACTTGACTGTCATGCAAGGCTAAGCTGACTCGTGACAGCTGAAGATAACCTACAAATTACCAGACATTTAGAAGGTGGTCAAGCTCTGATTTGTACGTTGTATTGTAGGTGGCAGGTACCATGAAACTGGAATTGGCTCAGTATCGTGAAGTAGCTGCCTTTGCTCAGTTTGGGTCTGACCTGGATGCTGCCACACAACAGCTGCTGAACCGTGGTGTACGTCTGACAGAGCTCCTCAAACAAGGACAGTATGGTGAGTGTCTTGAATGTAACAAGTCTGCATTTTCAATTAGTCTTGTGCTAATGAGGTTGGTCTCTGGCAGCATTTGTTGTGTCCATTCTGTGGACATGGTGGTAAATGCAGACCTGACTTGAGCTGTGTTGTCTATGTGCAGTCAGTCTTCAAAGGACTCTGTGTAGTCTGATATGTTCTGACATAAGAGTTACCAATGCCATGAATGCTTTCTCTCCTGCAGTTCCAATGGCTATTGAGGAACAGGTTGCAGTCATCTATGCTGGTGTAAGAGGTCACTTGGACAAGCTGGAGCCCAGCAAGATCACTAAATTTGAGAGTGCTTTTCTAGCTCATGTACTGAGCCAGCACCAGGCCCTCCTCTCCACAATCAGGTATGATTTGTCTTACTTCATCCCAAGGGTATTGACTTGATGGTTGGAGTGCAGATAAGTCACTGAACTATTAATTTAGCGTATCCTGGAACATCTGACACTAAGCTAACAGTACCAGAACTGGAGGTGAAACCAGCCTTCCTGCTGTCTTTGTACTGCTCTTCAGAGCTCAGCTTCATATCTCCAGTTTTGACTTAAAAAATCCAGCTGATGCTTAAAACAAACCTACTTGCATACTGAAATCATTCAGTCTAGTCAGTTCCCATGTTTTTGACAGCTTTATACTGTTACAGTATAGTGGATTAAGTGCCGCTGAGCAGACTGTTGGAGATTGAGTATTTCTATAGTCCCGTCTTGTGAACTGGTCTTAGTTTGTGTCATGAGTCAAATCGTGTGCCTTCCATCTCTGAAGCACAGCTCTAGAGAAGGTGAAGCCTTGTTGAACTAGATACAACTGTTTGGAAAGTATGTTGACAACCCTTAGTCCTTAAAAAGAACTAATGTTTTAGAAGTGATGTTAATTTCAGTGGTATTGCTCCATGCATCAAACAGAAATGTGTGTTAATTTATCTGCTAAATTGGAAGGTTTGTTGTAAAGATTTCTTTCTTTGCCTTAGTTTATCTGTTCCTGCATCAGAAGTTTAGTTAAAATCTTTCAAACAGGACTGAAGGGAAGATCTCTGACCAGACAGAAGCTAAGTTGAAGGAAATAGTCACAAGTTTCCTGGCTACTTTTGAGGCATGAACATTTAAAGCTGTTCAAACAGACCAGGCTCTTCTTATCGTGTGCTCCAGCTACATCAGAGACTTAAAATGTACGTGTGACCTGAATGTACAGATTTCAATGAGAATAAAAGTTTTCATGTAAAATGGTTTCTATATTCTGTTCTGAATTGTTGCCTTTCTGGCTGGTTACTTCAGTACCACGTGCCTTCAAAACCAATATTAAACTGCACTTCCTTATTCAAGGAACTCTGAAAAATGGGTACTGGCTCAGTTGAAACCTAGTGAGGCTGTTGTAACTAAAGATACTGAAGGCAAAAATGTTTGTGAAGACATTGAGACTTCCTCAAATGATCATATTCCGAATGATTCTTTCAGTCCTGGTCCAATTGACCCAGGGACTGAACCTAACTTCTATTCACCATTGCCCCCCACCCCCAGGGCCCCTTCTCTATTGGGTAGATCAAATAAGTTGGGGTGGTAGCTGGATTCTGTGCTGAAGACTGCAGTTCCTATCATCACAGAGCTGAGGATTACAGAACTGTCTGAGAAGGGACCTTTAAGATCGGGTCCAACCACTAACCAAATACTGACAAAAACCATCACTAAACCATGTCTACCCATCTTTTAAATACCTCCACAGATGGTGCCTCAACCACTTCCAATGCTTCATAACCCTTTCGGTGTAAAAACCTTTTCCTAATATCCAATCTGAACCTCCCCTGATGCAACTTGAGGCCATTTCCTCTTGTCCTATTATCTGTGACTTGGGAGAAGAGACTCTTTTCAGGTAGTTACAGTGAGTGATAAGGTCTCCCCTCAGTCTCCCTCTGTAGAGCCATCCTACCCTCAAGCAGATTGATGCTCCTGACCAACTTCGTGTTTTTTGGCTGAAAACTTATGGGGTGTGTTAGATCCCCTCGACCAGCTTGCTCTGGTGGTTTTTACCCTTTTTTGCTAGACAGCTGATCTCAGAGAAGGGTATACAGCTGGGGAAGCAGTTTGCGCTGTTTCATCGTGGGTGATAACTAGTTGGACGTTGCAGTATTTAACAGTCTGATGCTGTGAAAGACTGTTTTGTAGGATTGTTGTCTAACGTGTCCTGGTGCCTGGCTGTCAGATGGTGGGTTATTTCAGAAAGAGATCTCCTTGTCTTGGAAGGGTTGCACATTTAGCTGTTAGAGTAGTAACTAATAGAGATATAAATGCTACCATTTTCTATAGTTGACTACAGTTTGTGCAAGAGTGGCTAAGTAAAAAAGGCCATGATCTCATCAGGGTGAGCAATCCTGTTTTCCTGGGGATGCAGAAAGCCCAGAGAACGCAGTGAACTATCCTTGAACAGCATGAGGGAGTAGCGACTTGGTAGATAAGCGGAACCAAGTCCGGCAAATTCCATTAGACCCCTTCCCGTGAACAGCACCCTTGTACCAATCATATAATCACTTTAGACGTGTGGACAAGTGTAGTGAACCAATCGCATAGATGTTGTTATCGCATGCTCTGCTTGATTGTCTATATAAACCTTGTAAGTGTGTCAAATAAAGGAGAATGACTATACGCATATTGAGACTCCATCGTTACTCTGGGTCCTGGTAGCAGAGGATGGGTCAGCTTGACTGAGATCTCCGAGACTGTGG
>VXBJ01006192.1:50060-64163 GCA_013400055.1 Nycticryphes semicollaris
GGGGGGTGGGGGGACAGCCCCACGCAGCCCCCGGGATGGGGATAGTTGGCACAGGGGGAACCCCCCGGAGCCGGCAGGAACATGGCAGCCGGGAGTTGGGGGGGAGGTGAGGGGGCAGGAGAGAAAACAGATGTGTTTAGGGAAAGAGGGGAAATAAATAAAGACATAAAGATGTAGTTTCTTGTGGGGTTGTGACAGGCGGTGTCAGAGCTGGTGGTGCGTGTGCTCCTGCCTTTACAGTAAATAACTGTCAGCAATTAAAGGCGGAGGCGTTGGGGAGTCGGGCAGCTCTGCCATCTCCCTCACGGGCAGGGGGGAGCAGGTCTGTGTCCCCGTCCCCCGTCCCCAACCCTCGGTGGCAGAGCTGCCTCTGGGCCATGACTTGCCCCCTGCCAGGAAGGTGCCAGCTCCCCAGGGCTGCTGAAGTCCCCAGAGGGATGTGCCACCCGCCACTGCTGGCAGTGGGGACCATGGCTACTGCAGCAGTGCCCAGGGCCACCACAGGGTAGGGGGTGTGGGGGTGCGTGGTAGAAAGCTGAACCTGGAGTTCTGCATTGCAAATGCCCTTTTTTGGAGAGGTGACATTCCCCCACTGTTCATCACAGCCCTGTGACGGGACAACACTGGCCACGGCAGCCAGAGTCGGTAAGTTCTGCTGGCCATGGGCAAGGAGCCCCCAAAGCAGCACCTCGCTGCCCTGGTACCATAGACTCATGGAATGATTGCAAGGGATCTTAAAGACCCCCCAGTGCCACCCCCTGCCCTGGGCAGGGACACCTCCCACCACACCAGGTGGCTCCAAGCCCCCTCCAACCTGGCCTTGAACCCCCCTGCATGCTGTCACCGCGTTTGTGCGCTCAAGCGACCAGACCCACCATGAGCTGCACCACATCCACCGCCCCTGTCCTCTGGTCCCGGGGGGTCCATCAGGACCAGAGCCCCAAGCTCTGCCCCACGGCCCAATGGCTGGGGAAGGGTCTTGACAGGGACCAGACACAAACTCTGTTGGAAATGGGCCGTTTACCTGCCTTGGGTGTCCTCGGGGAAACCAGCCACAAGGTAAGTGCAGAGATACACGGATAATTCCCTACAGGGAGTTCACAGCCGGAACGGTGCCGGCGGAGGGGTTTAGGGGGGATGCACCAATTAAAATCCCCATTTTCTAGGTGGGAAGGTGGCAGGGAGGGGAGGGGGGGACTGCAACCCATCCCTGCCAGCAGCCAGGGTCCCACACCCCATCGGTGTCAGAGCGATGGATGACACCCCAAGCCCCTTGTGCATGTGTGTCCCCCCCCATCTGCCCTCTCCATCGCCTCCTTCCTCTTCCTCCCACCCCAGCCCAGCAATAATTGGCTCCGAGTCCAAGTCTGCTCCTTCCCCGCCGCAGCTCTCCCCTTCCCTCCTCCCGGTTTTGAACTCCCCTCTGCTGAGAAAAATGTAATAGCAGTTTAGCCTCTCCCTCTGCAAGTTCTTTTGACACCAATAACCTCTGCCTTTGTGCTCCCCGGCTCAGATAAAAACTCTCTACCTTTCAGGCTGGCAGCAGCCTGCTGGGGAGCGCGCCGGCCTTGGGGGCCGTGTCGCCCCGGCCTTGATAAACCCGACTTCAGAGGCTCATTAGAGCTCAGCCCCAGGAGCTGGGCCCCGGGGGAGCGGGGCGCGGGGGAGCCCCGGCTCCCCGTTCCTATGGCGACCGAGGATGCCGATGTCGCAGCCCGAGGCGGTACTTTTGGTACTTACAGATCAAACGGGGAGGGCAAGCGGTGCCGGGGAGGAATACACCGAGCGCAGGAAATTTAATGACTTGAATTAACAACAGGAGAGCCCGGCGACTCCCCTCGGCGCTGGGCAGGAGGAGACACAAACTTTGCAGTGCTGGGTTAAAACTTTGGATCTCTCTTTCCCCCGCCCCACCCTTGTCCTCTCCCTCCGTTTGGGAAACACGGACAGGATGAGGAGAGCGGTCCAGGACCCCCAGCGTGGGCTGGAGGGACTTTGCTGATGGATATTGGCCCCATCGTGCAGGTCGGAGCCCGAGATGGACGTCTGGAAACGGCTGACAAACCCCAGGTGTCTGACCCCCAGCACCCCCTCCCAGGGTCCATGGCCTGTGTCTCGCTCCAGTGGCCCAGGGACCATCTCCTGCCCGTGCCACATGCCCAGTGGCTGTGGGACGGAGCCTGGAGGGGCTGGGGGATGGCGGGAGAGGGACAACCCTTCCTTGGGGCAGCAGAAGCTGGGGGGGACCCTCAGCATCCTCGAGAGCAAGGGCTGGATGTGTGCAGAGAGAGAATGAGGAAAAGACGACTTCTCCTTGGTTTTGTCCCTCCCTGCAGTCTCTTTCCTTCCCTTTTCCCGCCGCCATCCTTCCCTTCGCCTGCTCTTTCCGCTCTGGAGCGCTCTGTGCTTTACTGGGGCATTAAGAGGCAGCATCTCAAACTGTTTAGTGAAGCATTAAAGGGGCATGAAAACACTCTCGTTGCATCTGAGCCGCTGCACGCCCTGGAGCATCTGCAGGAGAAAAAATAAAAAAAACAAACAAACAAACAAAAAAAAAAGCAAACCTACCAATTCTGTAAAATAAGACATATTTCTGTGCTCGCAGCGCCAGGCAACACCCAGCGATCCATATCCCAGCCCCATTTCCAGCCCAGCCATCAGGCGATTCACAGCTCCTGAAGCTGAGCCCTCCCTGGTCCCGGATGGGTCACTCGGGAGCGTTTGGGTCGCTGATGGCAGTGGCCACAGTTTGCCCCAGTCCAGACCCCATGCCAGGCTGGGAATGGCCCATCCCAAAGAGCTCATGGCCAAAACCAGAGATTCACGTGGGTTTAGACACATTAAACCACCTGAGCACACATAAAGGACCCAATTCCTCACTCCTTCATCCTACTAAAAGCACCACTGACCTGAAAAAGGGCATTTTCCCTCCCTGCCACAGGTCCCTTCCAGCTCTTCTGCTCTGTGTCCCCATGCAGCCCCCAGATGGGGTGTCCCCGCACCCGCTGGGCTTTGGGAGGAGAAACCCAGGGAGAACTGTCCCCAGGAAGCACCATTCCTTGGGGACACGGCTGGCACCCTGAGCCGAGCCAAGGAACGCCGATCTGGCTGGCACGTACCAGGGCACAGTCCGTGTGTGCCCGTCAGTGATCACAGCTCAGTGAGGTATCGGGGGGTGACTGAGGGGTGCTCAGGGCTGGGGACCCCAGGTTTGAACAGCACAGGGGACCTGGTACAGTCGGAGCCGCTGGAATCCTCCTGCCCATGCCATCTGCTCCATGGAAGCACCAGGAAACCCACTGGTACTGATGCCATCACCAGGAAACCACCGGTGACAGTGCCATCACCAGGAAACCCACCAGTGCCATCCCTGGGAAACCCACCGGTGCCGGCGCTGGATGAGCTTGGCCATAGAAGAGAAAGGCGGCAGGAACTGGTGCTGCTCCGGCATCCATTTCCCACCTCCCTCCTTTTCCATGGATTTGCATCTCTCTTTGGGGCAGCTCGGTTTCCAGCACAGAAAGGGCTCTGTTCGGGTCTCCCCCCTCCTTTTCCAGCAATTGTTATGTTAAAATCCCCAGGACATGTTTCTGCAAAGAATTAAAAGAGGGTGAGGAAGAGATTGTTTTCGTCGGTGTCTCACTAAGTCTCTGACCTTGAGCGTGAATAGAAAACAAGAAAAAAGGGACTTTATGCTAATATCACTCACTAAGCACAAGGGGGAAAAATAATAACGGCAAATGAAGATTATGAATGCAAATCAACTTAATAAAGAGACAGGGTCTGTGCAGGAGTCTTGTTTTGCTCTTGTATAGACGACTCGCATTGTCTGGTTGCGCTGCACCCCAGGTCTAATCATTACAAATTATATCAGGATAGGAAAAGGAAAGAACAGGAAAGATTTAATTCTCTAATTATGACATTGTTCATTTCCCTCACTTCACAGCTCCTCGTTTCGAGAGGCCCCTCACACCAGCCCTTCGCGTGCGGCTCCGAACTCGCCTCCTTCAGCTTCACTTCCAGCCTCTTACTCTCAGAAATGGGACCACCCTGCTGTGCCGGAGCTGGACCCCGGGCTCAGGACCCCTCTCCCATGTTATGGGGGGGCAGACATCATGTCCCTCTGCTGCCCAGAGCCGTGTCCCCTCCACAGCCAAGGCTCCAGCAGGAAAAGGCACCAGCCAGGCTGGGTTTGGGAGCTGTGGGACCACCCTACTCCCCAGCTAGGCTCTGCCTCATCCACAGAGAATTTTGAACTCCCCTTTTTCCCATTCTCTCATCGTCCTTTTCAAGCCTTTCCCCACCACCACCGTGGCATAGGGACAGGGGTCTCGGCATCCCTTGCACAGAGCACCCAGCCTGACAAAGCCCCGGTGCTGGGGGGGAGATCCTGGGCACCGTCAGGAGGCCCCAGGAACAGCGTTAAAGCAGGGACAGCCCCGACAAAGAGCACCCTCCTGCCGGCCCCACTCACGTTGGGGGTGGCAGCAGGAACTCGCCGGCTCCTTTTGAGCAGGGTATTTGTTTTACAGGCAGGGAAAGATGCAATAAGAGACGGGAATGGCCAGTGCTGGTCATTGGTGAGGGTCCCACAGCCCCTTTCCAACCCTCCAAACCCACCTCGGCCATGAGTAAAGAGCTCCCAGACAAAATCAGAGCCCCAGCTGGGACCCCCAGGCCACTGCTTTGCTGAAAGATGCTGAAAACCCAGGTCTGCACAAAAGGCTGATCCCCACGGCTGCTGTTGTGTCTCCTCCCCACCCTGGACAACACTGGGGGTACAGGGGGTGCTGCCAGGCTGGAACTCAGGGACAGTTTTCCTTCTTCCCTTCCTTCCACAAAAGAAAAATCAAGGTTAGCTCTATGGAAACGAGACGTGCACTGCCCTGGGAGAGGTGAAACCAGGCCCCAATTCAATGTGAAACTGAACTCCCACTGGCTGCAAATCCCACGGGGNCGGAGCCGCAGGCGGGGGGGGGGGGGGGGGGGGTACCCAGCCAGAACTCATTTTCGGGGCTCCAGAGCACCCCCCAGCCCCACTCCTCTCCGTGGACCTGTCCCATCTCCAGCCTGGAACAAACCAGGACCCCCCAGCCTCTTGCTGGGTGTCTGGCTGCTGCAGACACGGGGAGGGGGGTGCTGGGGCTGCCCTCCAGGAACCGCTTTTAAACCCGTCCTAAAGGAAAGCGTGGGGTGTTTAAATGAGAGCAAACCCTTGGGAACCCCCCCCGGCCCAGGGAGCAGGGACCTCGGTGGGGTCTGAAACCCACCCTTCCAGGCCCGGGTCGTGCTTCTCCATTGACACCACGGCAGCAACAAGCCCCGGCTGGTGTTATCTTCATCCCACAAACAGCCCCCCCATCCCCTCCCCTTCCCAACAACATCCACCAGAGAGTTTGGGCTGGGAAAGGCAGCTCTTTAATCTCCAGCAAGGCTTTGACAACCTGTCTCGTCCCGGCTTTTAGCTGTGTGAGAGCTGCTCGCTAATGGAGCATTAACCTTGGAGAGCTTCTGCAATTACTCCAACACTAATTCTGACAGTTTTTGGTGTATCTGTTTGTTCTTTTGACAGGCAAAAGGAATTTCTTTTTAAAAGCTGTTTGATACATTTGAGACCTTCTGTCCACATTTTCATTTTCTTTCTTTTTTCTTTTTTTTCTTTTCCTGGGCGATGGGAAGGTGGGGGAGAGCGAGCAGAGGTGGAGACAGCACCTTCCTGCAGACACCAGTCAAGATATTTCCCCACCACCACCCTATTCCAAACCCCTTCCCACCCCCAGTTTTAAGTCACAGAAGTGTTTGGTCTCTCCTGACCTCATTAGGGTAATTAGTAAACCTTTTGAAGCTGGGAGAATGGCTCTGAGCTGTGGGAAAGTGAGGAGAGCAAACAGCCTCTAAAAAGGAGCACGTGTGGACGAAGAAAAGGGGGAGAAAAACATCTTTTTGTGGCAAAGAGGTGACCCACAGAAAGGCAGGAGAAGGGGAGGTGGACGCAGAGCCAGCAGCTTCTTTCCCCTAGAAATGTCCTTAAATTGCCTGCTTTTAAGAGGATGGGAATTCCAGCCCTGGTTCTCCTGTAGGAGGCTGCTGGGGCAGGCTGGGACCCGTGGATCTCACTTGGGTTCTCTCCTCTGCCACCGCTTCCTGGGATGCCCTTTGGCAGGTCACCTTTCCCTGCGCCTTAACCCTCCCTTTGCTTAGTAAAAGGTTCCCTCCACCTTATTTTCGACGTGGGAAACACCAGCTTCGTAGGGAAAGGGCTTCTCTGGGCTGCAGGGCCCCCGGCTGAGCCACCCCCACGGGAAGCGGTGCAGAACCAACACCTCGAGTCTGAGAAGGCAACGGGGACGTTCCTGCTGGCTTCGGGTGGAGGAAGAGAAGAGCTCTTTGGGTTTGAAAACAGCTTTGACTGAACTGGCCTGAGTTAATCCCTGCACACGCGCGTGAGAGAGGGACAGGAACCTTCATTAAGGACACATCATCCTCCCTTCCTCTACCAAACCCAGCAAATGTTTTCAGCGTGCTCATCCGAGGAGTCAAAGGATGACTGGGGAGAAGCTAAAGTTACAACCTGGATGAAAACCTCCACTTCTAAAAGAAAGAAAAAAAAGGCGGCATCTCAAACCTTTGCTACGTATCACAAAGGGCACAAACCTAATACTGCTCTGAGTTCTTTAGAAAGAGGGGGTTTGATGTGAGAGAAAAGCAGATTAAAATAACGGTGGCAAAAAGAAAAAAGAGATCAGAATATACCCTGGTACCAGAGAATTGGAACCGCCGTGTCCCCGGGTCCCGCTGTGCCTTCAGCTGCACACAATGATGGTGGCTCCGCTCCTCCTCGCTGAGATTCCCTGTTATATGACGAGGTTCCCCAGCCTGGGCCCACAGCCAACTCTCCATCCCTCCAGAACATCCTCCATCCATCCCTCCAGGAGAACATCTCCCATCCCTCTCTCCAGAACATCCTCCAGGAGAACACCCTCCAAAACATCTTTCATCCATCCCTCCAGGAGAACACTCCCCATCCCTCCCTCTCTCCAGGAGAACACCTTCCATCCCTCCAGAACATCCTTCGTCCATCCATCCCTCCCTCCCTCCCTCCAGGAGAACACCTTCCATCCCTCCAGAACATCCTTCGTCCATCCATCCCTCCCTCCCTCCAGAAGAACCACCCTCCATCCCTCCAGGAGAACATCCTTTAGGAATCACTCCCCAGGGATGTCTGGGGCAACAGAAGCTGGAGGAGCCCAGCCCTGACACCAGGGACCGTGGCCTGCTGTGATCAGAGGCAGAAGCTCGAGACTTGATGCACACAAAGCCTAAATGAACAAACTATGACCATGCAGCCCTGGGCGGGGAGTGGTGACACTCCAGATCAGGGTGGTGACAGCTCTGGCAGTGCCCGACAGTGGCCAGGGACAGCTCTGGGTCCAGGGACTGCTGGGTGACCAGCAGAATGGTCCTGGGCTGAGCCAACACTGACTGGGAGAGCCGAAAGCTGGGTTTGTTGGAAGAGCTGACCCCTGGGACGTCCTCAGAGAAGGCAGCGCCGTGCGGTAGGGACACAGGAGCTGCTCCATGGCCCTGCCTGGGGTTTGGGGGGTAAAAAGGCACCATGACACCCACACCACCCCCCAGAAAAATAAAAAAGAAAGGCTCCAAACCCTCCTTCTTCTGCTGGTTCATGGTATTAATGCCCATCAGGAGTGTCACGGTGTTTACACCACTGCTGTCAGCGTGGGGGCAGCTCAGCTCAGGCTGAACAATGAAACCATCGGAGTATTTTAAATCCATCGGGTTGTGGGGGTTTGGGGGACTTTTTTGTTTGGTTTGGGTTTGTTTTTTATTTTTTCTTCTTCCTTTAAAAAGAACAAGAGCAATTACCCAGCAGAACATATTCGCCGGGTATCAGGGGCGCAGTGAACGCTCCACCGCTCCCTTGTTTCCAGACGAATCCTGGCACCGTCTCCGAGAGGAACCTTCTGGTTCTGCTGCTCACCAAAAAAAAACCCACCCAAAATAAAATAAGTTAAAAAAAGGGCAAACCAGGGGGTGCTGGGCAGGAGGCTCCGTTCCACCAACAGCAAAAACTGCAAATCTCAACATTCCCACTGCCCAGATCGTTATTAACCAGCAGACGGGAAGGTTCTTCCGATTAACGACAGCAGGAGGATCCCCCAGTGCTGACACCACCAGTTGCTGTGGTTGGCAGCACAGAAACGCTCGGAAACCAGGAGAAGGGGAGGGAGGGAGGGGATGTCAGCCCCTCAGACACCCAGGGGGATGTCAGGCTACGCTCACACGCAGGTTCGGTGCCATTTCAGTTCCATCGGCAAATACAAACCCCTTCACACCCAGGAGCCGCCATTACTGGGAACCAGTTGATGTGCTCCAACGCGTCAGCCCGTTTCCCCACATCCCAGAATCTGATAGTAATTAAAGCTGCTGGTAATTAGAATCATAGAACAGTTTGGGTTGGAAGGGACCTTGAAGACCATCAAGTTCCAACCCCCCTTCCCTGGGCAGGGACACCTCCCACCACACCAGGTGCCTCCAAGCCCCCTCCAACCTGGCCTTGAACCCCTCCAGGGACGGGGCAGCCACAGCTTCTCTGGGCACCCTGGGCCAGGCTCTCACCACCCTCACACCAAAGAAGTTCTCCCTGAGATCCCATCTCCACCTCCCCTCATCCCATCGCTCCCCTCCCTCATCAAGAGTCCCCCTCAGCTTTCCTGGAGCTCCGTCAGGGATTGATATTATCCACAAACACCTCTCCACGGGCAGGGTGGTCTCCAAACCCCTAGGGAACGCTGCTGAAGCAAAGCAGGTCACCACGGCCCCCCAGTGATCCCCCAGCCCACGGAAGTGTTTCCACAGCCCCTGTTTTCTGGCAATTCCACCCAGAAGGTGCCGTGAAGTCCCAGCCTTTCCACGGACACGGGCTTTCGCTGGCGCCTTTGATCCGTCGACGGAGAGGAGAGAATACTGAAGCGTAACATCTGAGATGCTCATCTCAAATTTGATTTTAGGGACAGCTCCTGCCTTCCACGCGTGCAGCCAGGCATTAGCATGCACCAGAGGCTCCATGTCTCCCCTTTAATGTTTACTCATCCTTAGATTGCAAAAATTGTTGTGTGAATTCCTCCTTCAATTAGCTCTGGTACTCGAAAAAAAAAATATTGTTCCATGGCCAGTACAGTTATGATCATTCCTTTCCTTTATACTTTTATTCCCTGGTGTAACTTGAAAAGCAAACGCTTCCCCGTTCTCCCCTGCAAAGCCCCCTTTAATTTTTTTTTATTATTATTTTATTTTAAAAACAAAAACAAGCAGCATTTCTGAAGGAAAGGCTTTTGTGGCTGAAGTGCCACTTCCATTCACCTCTCCATCATGTACGGGGGAAAAAATAAAGATCAGAAGGAGGATTTAGACAAAAAGCCAACTAAGTAAAGCTAATTTTTATACAGAAGAATCCTGCTAGTTTTGTAGAGGAGCTTTGTTGAGCGGAAGAAAAAAGACATCAGAGGAGACTCTGCAGTGGGTTTTCGAGTTTTTCCAGCCCCCTTCCCAAGGCACTGCCTGTACCCCCCTCCACCACCAACACGGGGAGGGGGTGTCAGAGCAGCTCCTGTACCCACAGAGCCCCATGGGATAGATCTGCAGCGTGTGGGGAGGAAAACCACCCCCGACACCCCCTGCGGAGACCCCAACCCTGCCTCTGCCTTCGGGAACAAGCAAAACGGGGAGCACAGCTAAAAAACGGGTATGGAAATTCCACTTCCCAGAAGCAGGGTCACCCCCTGATGTCCCTAGAGCCACCCAGCGAGCACATGAGCCGCAGACTGAACAAAACACTGGCCATCTCCTGCCACAACCACCCTCGTCTCCCTCCCACGGAGGGCTGCCTCTCACTGCTCAGGCCCACAGCGGCCGGTCCCAGCCCCACCAGCCCCCAGCCAGGACAGTCCCCACCTCAAAAAACCCCAAAGAGGTGACAGGGTGACCTGCGTGAAGCAATGAATGGCAAGAAGCAGAATAACCCACATCCCTGCCCTTCCACTGAAGGGAAGCGAGAGCCCAGGGCACCCACGGTGACACCAGTGACAAAGTGTTGGGAGGTCCCTGACCCAGGGGATGGAGATCTGGCACACACAGAAAATGCCACCTATCACAGCCAGGCTTCTTGTTGGTGCTAGAGGGATCTACCTCCCCAACAAAGAGCTCAAATCCACCAACGAACCATCCCTTAGCCGTGGTGAAACACTGCTCCTCTCTTCTCACCTCCCTGGGCTAAGGGAGGTCAACTCCTCACTGGAGTAAAGAGGGGCTTGGTGGCACTGGGACCGTCCCTCCACGCAGCGACCGGAAAACTCACACACAGACTTGTTATCCACACACACCCCCTCACCTAAAAAAAAAGAAAAAACACCAAAAAAAAACCCCAAAGCTCAACTCTGTCCACAAAACCCTCACTAAAACCCAGGTCTGGCCACAGAGAGACGGAGAAGTGCTTTTCCACACCAGCAGAGGAGGTGGTTCCACCCCACCCCACCCCGACGCCTGCGGCAGAGGCGATTTCGCACTCCAGGGAGCACGGTGCCCGGGTACCACGCTGCTGCTGCCGCAGCAAACAGGCTGCTGGAATCCAAAAAGCTCAGCAAAGGGCCCACAGTGCCCATTGCAAGGAAGGAAATCTGCATCCTCAGCCGTCAAGAGCACTCGAACTGGTGTCTGAAATCCAGGTGGAGCAGATCCAGGCCGCCAGCTCGCGCCTGTGACTGGAATCCCAGCCAGCGCCATCCCCAGCCGGAGACCTCGGCGGAGGGCAGAGGGAGAACAGGGCCAGCAAAATGATGTGGAAAACAAGGAATCTGCCACTAATCAGCAGGCACAGGCCGTGGCCATTAGTGCTAATTGAGGCTACCAGCACCCCCTCAGCCTGAAAAGGAGCAAGCACTGGGTCTATGTCCTCTCCCGGCGTTCAAAAAGGCAAAGCTGAGCCCACGCTGCTGCTGTGGTGAACACCCTCCGCCCCTTCGTTAAGCTCTGTGGTTAATTGTGCACAGCCCGCTCCCCAGAGAAAGCCGGGAGCGCAGCCAGGGCTTGGTTTTCACACCTCTGTGCCATGAGGGGAGCAGGGAACAAGGCTCAGAGGGGAAGGGGCCAAACCCTGGGGTCTCTCCAGGGTCTGTGCCAAGCCCTGGCTGGACCAGCAGGGAGGTACGGCTTAATCCAACCAAACCAGGGGATCTTCAAACCTTGTCTGCCCCAGAATGGCAAAAAAAAACCCTTGCAGACAAGTACTAACAGGGCTGGGTTACGCCTGGTGGAGGTAACGCCCAGGGCACCACCTGGGAGAAACCTTTTCCTGGCAGAAACCCTCAAGAGCTGCCCCAAAACCTGCTGCTCCACCTCCCTGAGCCCAGGGGACCCGCTGACACCAAGGCCAAGGGACAGACAGCCCCCGAGGCCAGGGGACATGCTGCCAACGCGCTCCTGGAGCTGCTGGAGGGAAGAGTTGCCCTTTTAAGGCATCGGGATTTATTCCCAGCTTCAGCAGACACTGCCAGTGCCCCCTCAGCACCATGTTTGGTCTGTGAGTGCCATCTACAGGGTGGCACCGGCCCCTCTCCAGCCCCAACACCCGTGGGAGAGAAGTCCCTACCAGTGAGAAAGTTAAACCAGGGAGGAAAGAAAAGGCTCTTCCTTGGATGCGCCGTGCTCGGGGACAAGCCACCAGCCTCCCGCACGCAGGGCGTGGGGACACAAGCTGGGTGGCAGAGCAGGACACGGGGAGGTGGCAGAGCAGGACCCGGGGAACGGGGCTTCTCCTCTCCTCAGTGCCACTAATCTCACATCTGTAAAATGGGCAAGAAGCAGATGTTAGTGCCAGGGAACGCCCTTCATTCTGTTCAGGCTTTAATTCTCTGCACTGAGAAGCCGGGAAGTCCCCACCCAGGGGACAGTCTCTCCTTCCCAGCTCCCCAAAAAAGCGAAACGTCACCTGATTCTGTTGGGGAGAGGCCGGGATCGCCCTCGCAGGGCTTTTACTTCTTGTCTGGTGAACAAAAACGGGGATTAATGTAAGAACAGGGAGAAAGGCAAGGGGGGAGACTTTAGAAAAATCAAAGTAAGCCCCGAGATGAAGGGCGAGCGGGCGGCAGTCGGTGGGAGAGGCACGGATCCGAGGGGCTGGTGGTGTCAGGGCTCAGGGAGGGAGAGGAGCAGAGAAACGACTCCACAAAACTCAACTCTGGACCCCCCAGAACAACCCCCAGTGCCGACAGCCACGTGTGCTGCCAGGGGGGAGCGGGGTGAAATGGAACAGTCTTCCATTTGTGCGAGGATACAGTGTTGGGGGGGGGTCCATCAGTACAGGGACTGGCTGCTGTTTAAAAATAAACCACCAGATCCCACCAGAGGGTGAAAGCCGAGCTCCCCCCCGTCTCTGAGAGCACAGACAACACAACGCTGGTTCATTGACTTCTTGGAGATCCTCTGGGAGAGCAGGGCCCTCTCCCGGTGCTCCGACGCCGCCCGCCCCGTCCCGGCCACACGCACCCAAAGACACACAAGGGAGGAGGGCGGGTTAGGGACAAGGGGGGAGCTGCTGCTCACGCCGCGCTCAGTCCATCCCGTCGTCCCCGGTGGATTCGCCCCCGCGGCTCCACACCAGCAGCGGAGGATTCGATGGAGCCCTCCAAAAAAAAAAATCAGAGAGGCAACCGCGCCGAGCGTTTAAATCTGGCTTTGCCTTAAACAACAGGGATTGTTTCAGGGGAACCCAGCAGCAGTCACCTCCTGACACGGTGACAGCACGGCATCTCCGTCCTCACCACCCCGCGCCCCTCGGCTCCGGCAGCCCTTTGGCAAGGAATATCGAGGGCAGCCCTGCACAGGCCACCAGCCACCGGTGGCCACAGAGATCCCCGCTCGCCCCCCGATTCACTCCAGAGAGAGACAAGTGCAGCAGAAGCTGGGGAGGCACCAGGGACAGACACAGACTCACAGGAGCCAGAGCTGGCGTCTGTTGGCGTCCGGGTATTTAAATCTGTTCTGAAAAACGACCCCAAGTTCTGCCCCTCGTGAAGAGACCCACCAGGCGGTCGGCACCGCTACCAACTGCACATAAAGTGACTAAAACCATAACTCGGGACACCCCCAAACTGCTCCCATTACAAAAACGTGACACAAGGTTTTAAAAGTCACTGTTATTCGCGAGATCTGTCCCCAGAGCCTGCCCTGGCACTGGCTGCCCACGGGGCACCGTCCCCCGACCCCGAGCAGGAGCCACTGTGATTGCTCCCATTTATTCTGCCAGGAGAAACGCAGCTCAGCAACAAACAGGTTTGTCCTCGAAGCACTCTCAGATCTGTACCCAGCACCTTCGTTTTCTCCTCTCAGAAGATGCCTTTAACGGCCCAGAACGGAGCAGGAACGTAAAAGCCTTGGCCTGCGAAGAGCCCCCACCACCAGGACACAGCTCCAGGGGAAAACAGAAGGAGCCACGCAGGGTGACCCATTACAGCTCAACACCTCCCTCCAGCCACAACAGGAGGAGGATAAAAGCCACAACAACGCTTAGTGACAGCCCCACACATCGTGGTTTTATTCCCCACATGATGCAACCCACCCCCTTTGAAGACACCAGCAGAAGGGCTCTGAAATCACAAAGGTGGCACAAGGACACCGGGGCTGGGAAACCCTCCAGGCCCTCAACTGATTTATCATTTGCCTGCACAGAACCAGGACAGGGACCTCGGTATGTGCTCTGCCCGTGTCCCTCCACGTCTTGCCCCCCTCAAATTCAAATGACCTATTACAGCAAAATCAAATGCTATAAAAAAGTATTTTCACAGCAGGACCCGCAGCTCGAGGTCCCCTCCTTGATCAAAATCATTCAGCTGTTAACATTAAAAAAAAAATTTAAAAAGAAATCACCCACTCCTGCAAAGTAAAGAAACTTCAGAACTGGAAGAACCCTGAGGAAGAGCAGAGCCTGGAGAACCATCGAGTTAATTCTCTTGGATAAAGGAAAGGCCGAGAAACGCGTCGGAGGAAGCGCTGAGCCAGGACGGAGCCACAGCCAGGATCACCCAGACC
>VXBJ01006192.1:64220-76683 GCA_013400055.1 Nycticryphes semicollaris
GGGTTAAGAGCCAGAGAAAGGTATGGGGGTGTACAGGGACCTGCCAGCGTGGGATCAGGGAAGACATCGGACCAGGAATCCCAAAATCCCCGCTCCGGTAACCCCCGGGGGCAGCACCCACTGGATCCAGCCGTTCCCGCTGCTCCCACAAGAGGAAGGCGGCAAACGCTTTCATCTCCCCCCTCCCCAGCCCAACACCCAAAGTACCTAAAAAGAGGCATGAAAGGATACAAATGATATGAAATTAGGGCACATCCAAAGTGCTGTGGTCACATGAGAGCATTACTAAAAATATATATATTATGTATTTTAAAAAAAAAATATCTTTTGCACGTGTGTAAGACAGTGCTGCCAGCACCTGGGGGGGTGGGGGGGTGGGCAGAATTCTCCAGCAAACCACAGCCCCTTGCACGGGTGAGCACCAGGATCGTACCAGACCCTCAGGCAGGGGGTTTCAGGGCAGCAGCGAGACCCCCAGCTCTTGCAGCTCCTCCGTCTGATAAAGGCATCCCTTCTTTCTGCCCCACTCTTTTCCTTAAGTCCCAGCTTTGTCCCCTTCTCGGCAGGGGCTTTGCCATCACTCCAAAGACAATCTATCTCCATCTCCATCGAAAAGGTGGGGTCTCAAAGGGAACTCCCTGACCCGCAGGGGAACTCCCTTGGATTCTCCTACCAAAGGCACAACCAGTTTGGGGTGGAACTGGGGCTGAAGGACCCAGCTCTGCTCAGTTTTCAAGGAAGGGCCCTTCCCTCAAGGTTACACACGACATGAACAGGAGCACTTTGCAAGCCGTTTTCACCATTTTAGCAGCAGATCCACCTAACAATGACCTTCCAACACATTCACATTTGGTCCTACGCATAAAAAAAACCCAAATACCAACACAAGGGGCTGCACAGAAACACCCCAGTTTGCTGGGCTGAGAGCGGGACACAGCCCAAGTACCCGCAAATGGAACTCCAGAACCCTTCACAAAGAGGTTATTTCTCAGCCAGGGCTCTCTGGTGTAAAAATCACAGTTCATGGGGCTTTGGGTCCTCCTCTTCCAGTCTTCAGACTCTGAGAGACCGGTCACCATCACAGTTAAGCTCCTCCAATTCAGGCAGCAGTGCCCTGGCTTTTTCTTGAGTGATCTCGGAGGGGGCCAGCAGCTCGAAGTGCAGAATTTTGGTAGAAGTGAGACATTTCTCTGGTGAACACACCACCGGAGCTGGTGATGCAACGGTGACAGCCCCACACACAGGCTGCACAACTGATGGTTCTCCTGGAGAAACGCTCCTTCGGGCTAAGAGGCACCTTTCAACTGTAAACGTGTCGTTGCTGTAAACCCAGGTAAGGACCCCTATCGTCACACGTACCTGCTAACCCTGCAACTGCAACAAAACTGATGCATTTAACTCATTCCCAAAGCTATTCTCTCTCTGAATTAACCCAGTACCCTCCCCAGACGAGCTCCCACATCACCACATCAGCGTTGATTACAGACACCTCCCCAAAGAAATAACCTGATAATGCAGGAAGGAAAGAGGATCAGCCCGAAAATGGAACCCTCTCGTCTGATATTTGAAGCCATGGACAGCAGGGAGAGGGATGGGAGCACCTATCAACTGCTGAGGGGCCAGCAGACACAGCCACAGAAAAGATTTCAAATGTTCAACACCCATCCAGGAGCCACGTTTTCCTGCGCCGATAACAGCACCCAACGCAGCACCATTTAACCTGCAGCTCTGCCTTTCCCTAAAACCACGTGTGAAGAAAACAGGTTTGGTCCCCTTTCCCCTGCCCCAGCTATGGAATGGTTTGTACTGTTAATTAATAGTCACTATAAGCAATTATAAAAAAAAAAAGATAAAACTTGAGCACTGGTAAGGTGATCCCGCTGGACTTGGTCAGTCTGTGCAGCTGGCAGCACCGGTCCCACATCATCTGGAAATAAAAGGAAGACACCCAGCGTCAGAGCGAGAGAGTACACGGTGACAGAGATCACTACGGCCTCACGACAGCTGGGGGAGCTGAGAGGTCGGGCAGCCACACGCTGAGCCACGCTCTTCCTCAGCTCTAAACAACATCCTCCGGAGAAACCCAACGCGTGCTGAAAGCAGGAATGGATGTCCCACCGGGACCGCAAGTTTTAGCTGCAGTGTGACTCGGGAGTAATTCCTAAACTGTGGAAAACAGGAGTTTTTGTTTTCCCATCCCCCTTTGGGAGGTCAGGGCTGTCTCTACCTCCCGCTGAACATCAGGCACAAAGCCATGTCTCCGGCAAACCGGGGCACGTCCCTCCCGGTACAGAAAACGAAGAAAGGCGAGATAAAGTCCATGTGCCAACACGGGGAGACCACACGCAGCAGTTTAATTTATGCAGATCTGTACAGGACCTGTGCCAAAGCTCCCACATCTTCAGAAAAAGGACTCCTGGCCTCTCATCAGGAGAGGAGAAACAGCCAAAATACCCACTTACCGCCTCAGGTTTCTCGTTTCAAACACTGTGTCCTCGTCGCTGTCGAAGGAGGCCATCTCGATGTTCTGGTCGTNAAGCTCCTCCAATTCAGGCAGCAGTGCCCTGGCTTTTTCTTGAGTGATCTCGGAGGGGGCCAGCAGCTCGAAGTGCAGAATTTTGGTAGAAGTGAGACATTTCTCTGGTGAACACACCACCGGAGCTGGTGATGCAACGGTGACAGCCCCACACACAGGCTGCACAACTGATGGTTCTCCTGGAGAAACGCTCCTTCGAGCTAAGAGGCACCTTTCAACTGTAAACGTGTCTTTGCTGTAAACCCAGGTAAGGACCCCTATCGTCACACGTACCTGCTAACCCTGCAACTGCAACAAAACTGATGCATTTAACTCATTCCCAAAGCTATTCTCTCTCTGAATTAACCCAGCACCCTCCCCAGATGAGCTCCCCAGGCTCTCACCACATCAGCGTTGATTACAGACACCTCCCCAAAGAAATAACCTGATAATGCAGGAAGGAAAGAGGATCAGCCCGAAAATGGAACCCTCTCGTCTGATATTTGAAGCCATGGACAGCAGGGAGAGGGATGGGAGCACCTATCAACTGCTGAGGGGCCAGCAGACACAGCCACAGAAAAGATTTCAAATGTTCAACACCCATCCAGGAGCCACGTTTTCCTGCGCCGATAACAGCACCCAACGCAGCACCATTTAACCTGCAGCTCTGCCTTTCCCTAAAACCACGTGTGAAGAAAACAGGTTTGGTCCCCTTTCCCCTGCCCCAGCTATGGAATGGTTTGTACTGTTAATTAATAGTCACTATAAGCAATTATAAAAAAAAAAAGATAAAACTTGAGCACTGGTAAGGTGATCCCGCTGGACTTGGTCAGTCTGTGCAGCTGGCAGCACCGGTCCCACATCATCTGGAAATAAAAGGAAGACACCCAGCGTCAGAGCGAGAGAGTACACGGTGACAGAGATCACTACGGCCTCACGACAGCTGGGGGAGCTGAGAGGTCGGGCAGCCACACGCTGAGCCACGCTCTTCCTCAGCTCTAAACAACATCCTCCGGAGAAACCCAACGCGTGCTGAAAGCAGGAATGGATGTCCCACCGGGACCGCAAGTTTTAGCTGCAGTGTGACTCGGGAGTAATTCCTAAACTGTGGAAAACAGGAGTTTTTGTTTTCCCATCCCCCTTTGGGAGGTCAGGGCTGTCTCTACCTCCCGCTGAACATCAGGCACAAAGCCATGTCTCCGGCAAACCGGGGCACGTCCCTCCCGGTACAGAAAACGAAGAAAGGCGAGATAAAGTCCATGTGCCAACACGGGGAGACCACACGCAGCAGTTTAATTTATGCAGATCTGTACAGGACCTGTGCCAAAGCTCCCACATCTTCAGAAAAAGGACTCCTGGCCTCTCATCAGGAGAGGAGAAACAGCCAAAATACCCACTTACCGCCTCAGGTTTCTCGTTTCAAACACTGTGTCCTCGTCGCTGTCGAAGGAGGCCATCTCGATGTTCTGGTCGTAGCTGGAGAGGAGGCCATACTTCTTCCGCTGGGGCTTCTTCAACCTGGAACGAGTTTTGGGTTCATTTCTGGGTCCCTCCGACCTGGGACAGAGAGAGGACAGGGTGAGGGTGTCACCACAGCACGTGTTTGCAGGCGCCTTTATCAGCCAAAAAGGCAAAAATTAACGGCACTGGAAGACATTTTATTGCCACTAATTACCTTCGGTAATTAACAGTGGGATGAATTAACAGCAGGATGTCAGACGCTGCTAGAGGGATACACAGGCAGAGGGAGGAAGGAGAGATCCAGGGATAACGGGGCACAACCACAGGGACCGGGGAGAGGGGGCCGGGGCAAGGAGGAGCACAGCCCTGGCCCCAGGGGGGACTGGGCCAGGCCACACTCACCGGAACGCCCGCAGGAGGAAATAGAAAACGGCCAAGGCGGAGAGGGCACTCAGCACATACACCGCCCGCTTCAGCACCGGCAACCCCGACCCCGGCGGCCTCCTCGATTCCGGCGTCGGATCCGGCCGCGTCCCGTTTCCCGCCGCCGGCCGCGCCGCCTCCGTGCCGTTGAGTGGGCTCGGGGCGGCCGAAGGAGCGGGGGAGGCGGCCCGTGCGGCGTGCAAGAGGAGGAGAAGGAGAAAGGAGAGGGGCTCCGGCCGCAGCATGGCCGTGTCGGGACGAGCGGGTCTCGGCGGGACGGTGCGGCGCGGAGCAGGCCTCGGCCGGGCCCGCCGGAGCCGCACGGTAGGTTCCGGGGCAACGCCGTTCCGGGCCGGCCCAGCCCGCGCAGCCGCCGCAAACCCCCTTCACAACGCCAGTTCTCCCTCACTGCCGCCATTCCCTCCTCCCAACATCTGCCACAGCCTCCTCGGGGCCGTCCTTTTTCGCTCTAGGCCACCATTTCCCCCTCACGGCAACGCTCCCTCCCTCTGGGACGCCATTTTCCCCTCATGGCCGTCATTCCCTCGCCTCGCAGCTGCCACAGCCTCCATAGGGCTGCCATTTCTCCCTAAGGACCACTATTTCTTTCTCCCAACACGACTCCCTCCCTAAGGGCCACCATCTCCCAACTCTGGGTCTCTGTCCTTCCCCCCTCACTGCAAGACTCACTGCCTCAGGGCCGCCATTTTCCCCTCAGGGCCACCATTCACCCACCACAACAGCGATTCCCCAGCCAGAAGTGACCACTGCTTGAAACACGAGAATTTTGGGCATTTCCAACCATCGCCTTCTTTCTCCACAGGAGCTCGGGACTGACCCGGGGGCTCTGCTCACCCCCATAGGCTCTCCCTTCCAGGGAAGGGCTGGGGGACTTGAAGAAAAAAGGCATTTTGGCTGAAAATGTGTCTCACACACACACACCCAGCAGATGCCACATCAGACCCATGAGATGGGGTTTTACATCCAGCCCCCACAAGTAGCTATTCCCTCATTAATGCACTGCTGTTAATTAGCAGTGCCAAAATATCAGCCCCTTAAACTAGGCCTTTATTTTTTTGCACCTATTAATTATTCCTGCCTGTGTTTAAGCATCTGGACATCCTGCTTAGGAAGGCCTTCCAAATAATGCTTTGTAAGTATTTACAGTTCAAATTCATTTAAACATCACCCAACTGCATTTATTTTTTGGGGTTTTTTTTGATCAGCAAAGGTTTCTCCCACCCTCACGCCCCTCTATTTAATATAGTTCTTCATTAACATGCAAAAATCCTCACCAGTGAATTGCTGGATACAGCCCCCAAAAGCATCGTCAGCTGGTTTCTTTTTTTAAACTCCGTTCACTGAGATAATTTGGGGGAAGGAAAAAAAAAAAGAAGAAAAAGTAGGTTTCGGGCAAGCAAGCTGGGTCATCATTCCCCCTCCACATGCACCAGTGCCCCAGGGCTTTTGGGCAGAAAATGCCCTGGTGGTACCTGACTGAATTCCTTTGTGCCCAGGCCACCCCCCCAGCAAGAGAAACTTCTTCATAAGAGCACAAGTTCTTAAAGCTTTTTTCAAATAATCTCCCCAAAGGCACTTGGGCTGCGTGAGCAGCTTGGTTTTTCTGCATCATTCATTGCACTTGGAAGATCATCCTTCAAGTGGGGCATAACCAAAAACCAGAAAAGTATCAGTTAAAAAACAAAAGGGCAGAGGGGGGGCGACACCAAAAAAACAGGAAAAGCAGGATAAAGCAGTCAACTCTGTTAACCCAGGGAGGAGAACAAGCAGAGACCACCAGAAACCCTCTCTCTGCCTTCACATCTCCACCTCCTGCCCCTGTTTCTTTTCAAAGCCACCTAGAATTCATCTGAAATTCAGCCACAGCCACCAGGAAGAATCCTCCTCATCACTGAGCTACCACCTTTCCAGGAGTTAACAGAGAACAAGACCTCATTCCTCAGGAGCCCAGATTCTGCTCGTGAGGGCCTTGGGAAGGTGGCAATTGCTTTGGAGCCCCAAAATGTGCCAGGCACAGCTTGGAAGGAGGCGATGGAAGCCGCTTCCACCCCAGGGTGTAGCAAGACACAGGTGTCACACATCGAAGACAACACCCAGAAGGGCAAAAAGACTTTCTCAACGAGGGTTTGAGTTACAACATGATGTATCAGAAAACATCATCTTCTACTTTTGGAGAGATTTTATAATCCAGGGCATGATGAAGACAGGAGTCAAGGACCCAGAGAAACCCAGCAACCAGCTCTTGTGGCTTCATTACAAGCCAGGACAAAAAAGTCAGAACTATTCTACACACACACAGAAGAGGAAGAAACAGGCAGTTTCTCCAGCTTGTTTTAACTTTTTGATGGTCCCATTTTGAAGATGGGACTTAAAGCTGGGCAGGGAGTAGCACTGATCCAACCGAGCTGGGGTTGGGAAGCGCCATCTCCACAGCAACAGCCCAACAAACACCGAAGGCAGAAAACCCTCCCAGTGACTTCAGTTTCCTGGAGAGAGCAGGTAAAGGTTAATAGGAGCAGAGGAAAATTAAACCTTTCATCAAGACCAGGAAGCAAACTTCCTGCAAGGAATCTCGAATTCCTTTGCTCTACAGAGCAAGAAAAACCCCGTCTCTACCCTGAGCCCATCACTCAGGTGCAGGAGCCAGGTGTTTGGGCACAGCAACCAAAATTACAGCCATTAACAACCCAGCACTAACAAACCTTAATTAAACACCACAACCCAAGTGTTTTAACTCCTGCACAGACCCCTCCCTGCAGAATAGGATGGCCACTGCTAAAAGGCAACACCTGCTCATTAGGGAAGATGGCTCCAAGGTCTTTACTAGCCACCGCCCCACACAGGAATCAAAGCGACCAGAGTTAGTTTGTCAATACCCAAATTGTTGCTTTTCAGACTTATTTAACTCTAGTAGTTGATCCCCAAAACCCAGACCGTGATGTTTGCCCCCCGAACTCCACCAAAGCTGGGGAACCTGTGGCAGACTGACCTCCTGCCAAGTACCTGAGCAGACAGGCATGGCCACTTCTGGGCAGGGACATCTCACATCCCACCCAACAATTTTAAGGTGTAACTTGAGGAACTTCTGTGAGGAGCAGACACATCACACCTCAGCTCGCACCAGCAACACCATTACTCCAATGCCCAGGGAAGGAAACCATTCAGTGCCCGCGCTCAAACCAACCACCAACTTTCAGCAACACCACACACTTGTCACTGTTTCACCCGCAGCTGCAGCTCCTCTCCCACACAAACACCAACCCCGTGCCACCCGTTGGAGCCCCTCAGACACAGCTGCATCTCAAGCCTGGCAGACACACAGGCTTCAGGTAATTAAGCCACTTAATGGAAGGTTGCAATGATGCAGTTCTAAGTGCCTTCCTCACACTTGCCCTTAGAGACAGGTCCCTCCCCACCCGTGTCCCCAAAACACACCACCTGTGGTTTATTCCTTATATTCTGGGCTCCACACAAGAACTGGGTTTCTCTTCCATGCCTTGGCCACAACCCAATATTCTTGTATTTCCCCACAAAAGCACTACAGAGATTCAGTTATTTTTTTCCACATTCCATTATTTTATTCTAGCTTAACTTATTCCCCCCTTCAGTTGGCCTATATAAAACCAGTCACAACAGTGGCCAAAAGCTCTTCATCTCCCCCTTTTCTCTCTCTCCAGTCAACGTTTGTTCCTTGAAGGTCTTCTCTGATGCCTTTAATTGCTGAAAGAAAATGAAGATGGTCATTTTTATTAAAGGCAGAGAAAGAGAGGAAATTTTCACTTAGAAATGACTGGTTGGACTATTTATTTCCCCACTGGGACAAAGAGCTCTGGGATACAGTGATGGCTCCAAAGCTTTTTTCTTTTTGGCTTGGGAAGAAGCTACGGGACAAGGGATGGAGTTGTCCTTCACAGGGACGGGGGCCCTGCCATTCAGGGGGGTGGGGGGTGCAGACAGTCCTTACCTGGCTGGCAAACTCGCCTCCCAGCCCTGCTTCCTCAGAACCTCCTTCCTCACTCAGGCTGTCCCCGGCCGTGTCCGTCTCCTCTCACCCTGCCAAAGCAACGGGGCGTTAATAAAGCCATCAAGCAGAGCCTTCTCGTCGCCCCCCGCCTTCCCCCCCCGACACACCGCACAGGAGGGTTTCACCAGCCGCTCGCTGAACCCACCACACACCACAGAAGCACAGTCTGGGGAAAAAAAAAAAAGAAAAAAAGAAAAAAAGAAAAAAAAACCCAACAGAAAACTGTTGCGGGGCTGGCTAGTGCCTTTGACACGCTGGCCAGCGGATCATGTGCTCCCTAAGCAGAGAGTTAACCACTCGGACATGGCCGCTTAGGAAGTGTGGGCTATGGGAAAAAGTTAATGGCAACAAGTAGGATGGCAAAGAAAGCTACAATTAAAAGTGAGCAACTTTAATGAAGTTCGAGGAAGAGTCTCGATAGATGAACACGGATCGAGTCAGGGAATTCCGTTTCCCATCTTGCTTCCGCACCTACTGGCAAGACACGACGGCATGCCCAGCTCTCATCTGTGGGACACAAGTTGTGCCACAAGCCAAAGGTTGCGTACGGCACGGCTTACAATTATCATTACTGGTTTTGGTGCTTTTTGGTGGTTTTTTTTTTTGTTTTGTTTTCCATCAGTTGACCAAAATTGCCAAAAGGACTATTTCACAAGGTACATTAGACTTTCAAAAATGAGCTCTCAACAAGAGGAAGGATGCGGACATGAGCAAAAGGAGTTACCTCGAATTACAGGACTATTTCCACATATGAACTAGCCAAGAGAGCAGCTTTCGTCTCAGAGGTTTCTGTTGGAGGCACAACACTTCTTTTCTCCAAGGACACTGCAGTTTCCATATGCTAGCAAAGAATTCTTAGAACTTGTAAGGCAATGACAAAGCTAGCTAATTACGGCAGTTTACCTACCATGGCACACCCCTGGCACCCTACTAACGAGGCCGGTGACTACAGGACTGGTTCTCGGCTACAGCGTTTCGGTGCAGGCTATTTCAGCATTTTACAGAAACATCCATCATCCTTCCTAACACCAGCCTTCCCTCCGCTTCCGACTGTCGGTCCCCTGCCTCTAGACACATTTCACTCTTCTCATGTGCAAGTTATTTGACAAATTCACACGCCAAGACCGATTTAAGATTAAATTCTAGCCACTGGTGGATACATCTGGCTGGCTCTTACAACGTCACTAAGGCTTCTCTCCTCTCCCTCTCTCCTCTCTCAGACTGTTCTTCATCGTCAAGGATTGTGTTGTGCAATGAAATGTAAATGTCAGGAGCAGAGTTCATTTCAGACGGTCTTTTAATAGGCTTCGTAAAGCCAAAGAAAACTGTATACAAGAATCCTTTACCACTTCAAATACAATATCAATGGAATATGCATATTTCTTCCAGTAAAAAAGGACAATATAAATAAACATTTTCAAGAACCTCTTTTTTTTTTTATGGTAAGTTTGCAAGTCTATTTCTGGGTAATTTACATCATTACAACAGTAAAAATACCGTTATGCAGGTTGAACATACAAGCAAGTTTCTCTTTAGATATATCAAGGTGGTTTGCCTTCCAATTTGTACCCAGGCTGCATTCCTACCTTGCTACACTAAAGGAATGTTACAAAAGACGAAGGTAATGCACTTTTTTTAAAAAAAAAGTCCACAGCTTGTTCAGCTTCCAGTGAACATTGAATTAAAGGTCCTTTCTATCTCAAAAGAAACTGAATTGGGGCCCCAACTTCACAACTTTAAAAAAAAAAAAAAAGAGAGAAACACCTTGGCTCATCGTGAAGGATAAAATAAAATCTGAAGTGCTTTCAAAAAAGATTAAAAACACTTGAAAGCAGAGCTTTCTTAAAGAAAAGTCTGATTAGACCATCTTATTATCAGAAGCTGTCAGGCTGTGTTTGACAAGATTAGAACTGATAATACTACAAAAGTGAAAATACAAGTAGATGTACTACACAATAACGATTTCAGCGAAGCTCCAAAAATCTTTATAAATACAGCCATTGGAAGGACGATCTTGAGTCAGGAAGGATTTTTACTCGTTGTGTGTAGCTGAGGACAAGAAGCAGGCACAATTGTAAAGGCACTGAAGCATAGACAAGTTCCAGCATTTTACTCCCTTTGCATTATTTCCGAAGCTAGAGCTAGTGGGCTACACCGCACGAGAACTCCCCCACCCTTGATTAAAGCTTGTTAGGGCATCCGAGTTTGGGCTTAGTCTCAAGCCCAAGGAACAGATTTTTATAGGTGTTTTTTTTTTTTAAAAAAAACTTGCTTTTTGCCTTAGATCCAAACAACACCTACACATGCATTACAAATTAGAAACTTAACCGGCACAACCACGTCCAAAGCCTGACAGATTGGGTTTGTAGGGGCCAAGAACAGACATAGTGGTACAGCCCGACTACGCCTCGCGGCGTCTCCAGACTCGAGCAGCAGGTGAGAAAGTTTAGAGAGTGCCTACAGCACACAGACATGGCTCCCGTTTGAACCAGGACTTACCGTAACTGTCGTAGCTGTCTCTGTAGGAGCCTCCCGAGGACCTGTCCCCATAACCACCTTGACTCCTGCCACCACAAAAAAAAAGAAACCAATGTCACCTGCTTTAGATCCGTTCAGCCCTTTATCGATATCAAACCGGCATCGCATCTTCACGAGCCTCCCCAACACCCACCAGTGGCCACGATGCCTTTACCTGCTATTATAGTAGTCTCTGGAGCCATTGTACCCTCCACTTCTGGAGTCAAATCTGCTTCCACCGTAGCCTCTGTCCCCACCGCCTGGAAACAGACACCAAAACCAGGGGGTTTAAGCATTCTGACAAATGACATCACCACTGCAGGCGCTGAGAGTCTCACACACACACACACTCACCTCTGGAGAAGCCACGGCCCCGACCTCTGCCCCCACGGAAAAAGCCTCTGCCCCCAGAGGAGCCCCCTCTGTACCCACGGGATCTGTTCTCTGATGATTTTCCAGCCTGATCAACTCTGATCTGACGTCCATCTACAGACTACGCAGAGGAAAAAACACAAACCAGGTTGACATTTCAGTATTTCAACAGCAGAACACAAATACAACGAGTTACACACCTTCACTGCCAGCTAAGCAGTACTACAGCCTAGCGAGTCTTACAAAGGTCTTATTTAAACACCACAACTACCCCAGCTACACAGTAAATTCACATTCCAACAGTAAATAGACACTGCTGTAAAGCATCGGTATTTTTTAGCCATATAGGTTAAGTCATGAAACTTCAACAACTGTCATTTCTCATTATTGATATCGTTTCACTGCTTTGAAACACTACATTTATCTGTTTTCTGCATGGCATTCAACAGAAACACATCCTCCAAACTTCTCTTGCCCCATTTTAACGGGGTAAAGCCTCCTCACCTTTCCATTCATGGCCATCATCGCATCTTTAGCATCATCTATGTTTTCAAAAGTAACAAAGCCAAAACCTCTGGATCTCTGAGTCTCTCTGTCTTTCACCACAACAACTACATGGAAGGGAGAAAGAAACGAGGCATCAGCACCGGTGCAACCCATAGAGTTTAGGAAAGCCCCCCCCTCCCCAGGTTGGGCGCTGCCGTCTTACCTTCTGAGATCTGTCCGTACTTAGAGAAGACCTGTTCCAACGACTGCTCATTGGTATCAAAACTCAGCCCGCCGACAAAGAGCTTTCCTTCGTCTGATGCCATTCTGACCTGCGAAGGCAACAGAACCCCAGTCAGTATTTTAAGGTAACCCACCCCGCAAGGGCTGCAAAGTGACCCTGGTTAGAAAGGCCGCCGATAATGGCGCGTTCTCGTCGGGCACACGCTCAGGCCCCATAAGCTCTGCTGTCCGATACACCGGGACAGCCTCCGGAGCGCGACACACAGCAGCCGCCGCCTACCGCGACCCGCAGCAGGGCTCGGGGCACCGGCAGGGCCGGAGGCCGCCCCCGGGACCGCGCCGCACACTACACACACACACACACACACACCCCGCAGGCCCCACCGCGCACGCGCGCCCCG
>VXBJ01006195.1:0-45671 GCA_013400055.1 Nycticryphes semicollaris
ATGGTCACTGTGTGCTGACACCTTTAAATAGGGCACATGGCAGCTTTCAGTGAGTCTTTCTTACTGGTAAGTAGGATGGGTGATACTGTAATACATAACCAGGAAAAACCATACAAATAGGTTTGTGACCTCCAGTTAAAGCTTCATTTTAAGCAGAGAGAATGATGCTGGCCTGCAGCCATCTGGTGGAACAGAGACATGAATGACACCTGGTGTTCAGCATTTCTTACAGAATTTCTGAGCTGGGACAGGGACCAGCAGCCTGAGTAGGGAAGACGGGTGCCAAGTTGGAGCAGGGAACAGGAGCAAGACAAAGAGCAGAAGCTGGTTTAGGAACACAGCTGGGATGAACATAGTGGAAGAAAGAGAGAAAAGGATGTTAAGCCTGAGGGACAGAGAAGAGACAGGTGTGTGCATTCAGATCCACAGCCCTGCCTGGTGCTGTACAGTTCCACCTTGGATGAGTTTTGATAGATGCTGATGCCTTGTCACACAACCCTTTGCTTGGATCCTAGAACAGCAGCCACCTTGGTGTGGTGGTGCTCCTCGGTTGTGACGTCCTTCATTGATACAGCTAGACCTGTAATTAGTTCATACAGTACATGTGTGGGGATCTCTGTACCAGCTTGTGTCCTGAATTTCACTATTCCTCAAAGGCAAAGCATCTTGTTCATTCCCTGGTCATCCCCTTAACCACCTTCTGCAGGAGTAAAGCATCCTAATATTGAATCAGTTACTTGGCTCCAGTGGCAGAGATTTGTGCAATGGACTAAGAGCTTCCAGAAGTGCTACTGAGCTCTGTGGATTACCAGCAGGATACCACTCATCTCACAAGTGCTTTATGAGTTTATTAGTATTTGTGAAGTGTCTAGATACTGTTGCAAGGTGCCTCATAGAAAAGCTTGTAATAATTCCCTTGACTTTACAATTTGCAGAAAACCACCCTAAGGTCTATAACCTAAATTTTTGCCAGTCAGTAGAAAAAAAAAGCAATTTATTGAATGTTATCCTTTCGGGACGTTGACTCCGGCACGGCTCTGCTGAGAGAAGGCAGACATAACTAAGGGCCATCTCAGACTGTGTATCCAAGCTAACCTTAATTCCGGCATCTTCTGACATTCAAAAATTTGTAGCCTTAAAAATACAGAGACAGGGTTAATTCAAGGCAGCCATCAAAGACAGCAGACTGTTGGGAGAAACAAAATTGCTGTACCTTTTGGCCTATGCTGCAAACCAGGAAAGCCAAAGCAGAAGCTGAGGAAGCAGCAGCGTGTGGCAATACCTGCCCCAGGTCAAAACTGGCTGTTCCAACAAGAGCAGCACCCATCAGCCCATTTCCCTGTCAGCAGGGGAGCAGCAAGTCTGGCTGCCAGCTGCCCTGGCTCACAGCTCCCGCCTGCTTCCCATAGCGGGCACATCAAAGGTCTCACCAGTCTCTTGCCCAGATCTTCTCTTTTGCCCATGCTGTGGGCAAATGGAGGAACACTGCATTTCAGCTTTGATGTCCAGCTTCTCCTAGTCTTCTCTGGTATGGACAAGTAGTCAGTCTAGTCATGTCAAGTACTAGAGTGTGGTCATATTTGAAACATGTTGAGGTTGAGGATAACAAACTCCTTCACCTTCACTGCACCCAAGCTGCAGAAGCAGCAGTACAACTGTGTGCAACTGCTACTGTGGCTCAGGGGGCGATCTGTGCAGCTGCTTGTGCAGCCTTCCCTCCCACCCCCGCTAATTAATCAGATGATTTGCATGTTTAGGCTTGTTTAACCACCAGTGAAAGTCTTATGGAAGAGCCAGGGATTGTGAAAATGTGGAGAGAGAGTGTACTTAAGAGAGAAGGGAGAAAGAGAGCAAGGAAACTCCCAGAGCAAAGGGATAATGCTGAAAGAAGAAAGGTTTTGCTTGGAAGGAAGCAAAGGAGCAGAGAAAGAAAACCACAGCTACTGAGTTAGGAAGTAAAAATGAATCCCATAAATAGGCATATTCACCGTCCTCCTCTGAATCAGGTAACTCATTAACTCAGCCAGAAGAACAACTCTGGTCTTATGCCATACATCTTGAATGATAACACCTCTGCAGCTTGGATGCAGTGCACAGTGAGCCTCAGAACCTGCCCTGTGGATTATGCTTGACACACCTGATTGTAAACAGAGTAAGACTGTAGGGTTTCAAGGTATTACTTTACATCACACGAAACACATGAAAGGTATTTTTGTTGCCTCAGCTGTGTGCCTTTATGGGCTGACCTAACATTAAAAAAAAAATGTATCTGGATTAAATGGCTATGAACTTCTTTTATTCAGTTAGTTTTTTGATCTGTAATAAGATTTGTCATGAATGGGTGGAAGTAAATTAGGCAGATCCTAGCAGATCCATTCCAGGTAGCTAATGTACTCTTGGACTTGAAATTTACTTTTAAGGAAACAATACTAATTTTTTATTGAAAAAAAAAAAAAGAAATAGGATTATGTTCCTGTGTATTCTATGGTACTTCTTATATAAAATAGAAGAACGACTTTTCCTTTGCAAACACTGTTTTGCTATGTGAGTTCTACTCCTGCTAATCCATTTGAAGTGAAAATACATCACAACCTACAACTTGTCTTCATTTTATTGAAGTAAATGCAGCAGTCCGATATAATTTCATATGCCCCTGTACCTAATGAGGAAAGGTGATAAAAATTGTGTGTTACAAAGACCACTGTGTTACACTCCACTGTATTGAATGTTCCCTCTTTACACTTTCAACACATGATTTCAAAAGGTGTATGAAGGTTTCCATGCTGAGGAATAGTCAAGGTGGTTCAAAGGAGAATCCACATAACAAAAACATGCCTCTAGCATTTGTAAAATTATTAGCATAATGAATTTCCTGCTAGGCTTTGCTCAAAGAATTAGCAGCACATGAAATACCAAAACAAGTTGTGTATTTTGGACACTGTGTGTCGTAATGTAACAACCTTTTTGGAATCTTTGAAATAGCGAATGAAAAATAAATTGTGAATGCTGATTTTTGTGGCAGAGGTTACAGGTACCACAGTGAAGTCAGACTGATGTGGGAAACACAAAGATGTCACTGTCATTGCAAGCATTTGCTGGCTACCTTTGAAGTCCCTCATGTGGCAGTGGACTTTAAACCTTTGAAAAATCAAAAAAGAGATTCTAGCTTACTTACTGATTAGTTAATTACTTACTCTGGTACCTGTTTTATTTTTCTGTGAACTCCATAAGGTGATATTCTCTTATCAACCTAGAACTCCACCCTTCTCTCTTCAGCTGCTAACAATCGGTCTTTTCCCCCATGATCAGTCAAGACTGCTATAAGAGTTGGGATAAAGACCCTGTCCCTTTTCCGTGTTCTGTTGGTACAGGCTGAATTGAAGATACTCTTAGGATACAGAAATGAGGAGAGGTTTCTCCTCTGCTTTTGCCAGGACGCTGCTAGGTCTTTTTAAGAAATGCACAAAGGTAGCATAAAACTACCCCTGAACACCTACCTCTGGGTATGCGTATGCTCTTAAACTTTGAAACTAATAGTAGGTGTGTATATTTACATTTGTGGGAACCTGGAGAAACAGAAGAAAGGTGTGGCAAGAGAGAGAAAACTTTAAGGCATTCTGCATTTCATTGTAATTAAGACCTTATTCCTTCTACTTTTAAACTAGGACACTTGCATCTTTAAGTAAATTTTCCTTTATCTATGAATTGATAACGTATTTTCAGATAGATGAAGAAGACTGAGCTCGGGATGTCTGACTGGGTTTGGGTTTTTTTGACTAGGCTATCAGCTCCTGGATGTATCAAGAGGCGTAGATGTAGGTGTGTATACATGCTTTGTACATGCACATAGACAGTGGCTAGCTTCTGTCTGCATAGATTTCTACATTCTTGCCATTTTTATGATTTATTTTGTTTCATCGGAACATTTGTGGGATATTTGATATAATATTTCACTTAAAGGGTCACACTCTCCTCCCCCTACATTCCTTCTTTCTACAGTACTTTAGAGAAGGAAATGCCCTTTAGCTACATAACTTTGGTGCTTCTTTGTCTCATGCTTCCTTTGAGACATCGGCAGCGTTATTTAAGAATTCATTGAATAAAACATCACGGGCTTCTGGGCACATAATGGCCGCTCTTAATTTATTACTAAAGAGGTCAAGGAAATCCCCAACGAGGCTGTAGTGAAATTTATGGCTCGTGCTTTCAATGCCATCTAGTGGCGCCACGATTTATGCAGCCCCAGCGGTACTAAAGGAGATTTGAGTAATTCCTCATGCTACTAACCCCGTGATCCATAACCACGAGGCGAACTGAAACAAATACAGTGTGATGGATTGTTAGTATTAGTGGAAGAAGATTAAGTGGCCCCGGGACCACTAGGAATAAAGGCTGGCCTGACTGCTCTTTAGTCAGATCTTAAAAGTATTCAAGAGGCTCTGCAGGAATATTAATGCTACTAAATTTGCCAGATCAGTTTGTGGAAATCATTACACAGCCAATTTTCTCACTTTCCTGTACTTTACACTGTGCATACAATATCCATCTTTCTTAGTAATCTGAAAAAAATGTTAGAGTTCACAGAAATTGGAATAAATCACCAACAGCTTCATGGTTTTATCCACAATGGACAAACCTGTATGTTTGATTTGCCCAGCTGCAAAAGGCAGACTGTTCTCCCATAATCATTTGCACTGGATGATGAGGCTGAGTATAAGAACAAACCAGAGTATGACATTTTTGGGACTGCTAGTCTTTGCTGCCTTGATCCTTCTCTCCTAAAATGGAGTGAAACTTTATCTGCAGAAAGTGCATGCAGGCCTAACACCTCTTCAGCTGTTCCAATCTGTGCTGGCTGAGAGTGATTGCCCACCTGTAAAGAGCGATAGCCTGACTGTTCAGCAAAGGCCACCAGACTTGTGGGGCACAGACTCCATGCCATGCATAGCTTTCTAACTAGCAAGCTGAGTACAGACTTCTAACTAGAAAATGAAACAGAGATGTCAGGTCCCTCTTGGACATCTGACCGGTCTTCCTTCTCTGATCCTTACCCCATGTCTAAGCTCTTGTTCCTTGCCCCTGTTCTCCCATTGACTCTTACTGACCAGGCTGCTCAACCTTGCTCAGATCCTGGCCCAAGCACTTCAATATACTACGTTGAATTCAATAGGATAGGATAAAATAGAATAGAATAGAATAGAATAGAATAGAATAGAATAGAATAGAATAGGAGTAATTCAGTTCAAAGGGACCTACGATGATCATCTAGTCCAACTGCCTGACCTCTTCAGGGTTAACCAATATCTAAACCAAATTATTGAGAGCTTTGTCCCTTAATAATTTAATTTTAAACACTAACAGGCTTAGAGCATTGACCACCTCTCCAGGAAGCCCATTCCAGTGTTTGACTCTCGGTAAAGGAATGCATCCTCATGCCAAGTCTGAAGCTCCTCTAATGCAGCTTCGAACCATTCCCACGCATCTTATCACTGGATCTCAGGGAGAAGAGCTCAGGACCACCCTCTCCCCTCCTCAGGAAGCTGCAGAGTGCACTGAGGTCACCCCTCAGCCTCCTTTTCTCCAAATTAGACAAACAAAAGACCTCAGCCGCTCCTTGTGCCTTCCAGCCCTTCCACCAGCTTTGATGCCCTCTTCTGGAGGCATTCACTTATCTGAACATTCTTCTTGCATTGTGGGGCCCAGAACTGCACACAGTACTCCAGGGGAGGCCTCGACAATGCTGAATACAGCAGGATAATCCCCTCTTTTACCACCTGACTGTGCTGTGTTTGATGCATCCCAGGATATGGTTTGACCTCTTGATTGCCAGGGCACACTGCTGACTCCTACTGAGCCTTCCGCCAACCAGTACCCCCGGATCCCTTTTCATAGGGCTGCTTTCCAGCCACTCCTCTCCCAATTTATATTTGTGCCCAGCATTTCTTTGTCCTAGTTGCAGAGTCCAGCATCTGGACTTATTAAATTTCATCTCATCAGTCAATTTTCTGACCTGTCTAGATCCCTCTGCAATGCCTCTTGTCCCTTGGGAGAGTCGACAATACCTCCCCAAAAAAAGGATTCTGTGAATTGCTTCAGTAGTATTTCTTTTTTTCCTGAAAATTAAAATTGTTTCTTGTCTGTAATCTATCTACCAAAATCTTATCAGACCACAATCTGAGATTGCAGTAAGGGTGGATAATATTACACATTCTAATTGATCCAAACTTTAGCCTTATTCAAAAATACCATCTTAAAATAAGTATACCATATGAATCAATATGTATCACATAAACTCATGTGTAACACATAAATGAACTGGACAAATTAGACGTATTCTAAATATTTCAAGGTTTTTCACCTATATTCATGGAGATATTGGTGAAAGTCCAGTGAAGGGCCACCAAGATGATGAAGGGACTGGAGCATCTCTCCAATGAGGAAAGGCTGAGAGAGCTGGGACTGTTCAGCCTGGAGAAGAGGAGGCTCAGGGGGATCTGATGTGAGCAGCCATAAGGGCAGCCTGGTGAGAAGGGGAAATTTACTGAAAAAAAGAAAATGTCTGCCAGCTTGGGAGCTGTGAACCTGGGAGTTAGGCCTTGGAACCAGAAATATCCCTGAGAAGTGCACCTGGGCTCTTTGAGCTACAACTGGGGTACCTAGAAACAAGACGCACTCTGAGATACCACTGATAAGAGCAAAAACCCAAAGAAACTGTAACATCAACTTATGGTCTGAAAAGTGGAAGCAGTCTAGAAAAATAAAGTTGCTCTGAAAGAGCAGAAAATATAATCTATTGGCTGATTAAAGTGAAGAATTGAAATTAACCGCATCTATTGGCTACCTGAAATGGTGATGTCCTGTGCCCTCTTATATGTCCATTATATAGAAAGAATTTACTTTTTATCTGCAATGAAGTCTCTCTCCATGAGGAATTCCTGTGCTGGATGTACTTTTGCTTAGCTAAAGAGGGTGAATTCCTCAGAAACTTTCCATGAGATCTTGGACTCTCACTGAGGGTGCCTGACTGACTCCAGACTCTCTGATGCAGATCATCTTTGAAGTGGGACTCTACCTGTTTATCTTACTTTTCCTCCTTTGGGCCCTGTTTTGGGGTTGGGTTGATTTGTCCTCCCACCTCTGGGGTGGTTGGGTCCTCCTTTGGGATCGATTTGTCCTCGCATTTGGGATGGTTTAGGCCCTTCCAAAATTTGTTTGATTAATGGACACTGTTTATTATGTATGTATGTAAGTCACCTGTCATAATTGTACCTACTGCTGTATTTTTGATACATTGTTTCACTAATGATAAGTTCGTAGTAACCTGTAACATTATATACCTACTTAGTGTTGCTATTGTTGGTTGTTACTAGACAATTTTTTGCTGGTATTATTAACTGCTGCCATACTATTGATTGATACTAGGTTATTGATTGCTGAGAGTAACTTGTAATAGCTTGATATGTGTATTTTTCCTTTGTTAATCACAAGTATGCTTGCTAGTGGTGATTTTTTTTTTTTAATTTGTGGTTAGCTGTAATAAAGTAGAGAAATTTAGAGGATAAAAGCCTCCATGTTGTTTTATATTATGGAATACAACAAACTCATGGTTGTGATCCCTATACAGCTGCAGGCTGTGTAACGCCTTTCGATTGTGACAGGATCTTACCACTGTATCTAAAGGAGGATGCAAAGATGACAGAGCCAGGCTCTTTTCAGTGGTGCCCAGTGACAGGGCCAGAGGCAACGGGCACACACTGAAACACAGGAGGTTCCCTCTGAACATTAGGAAACACAGTTTTTTCCTGTGAGGGTGACTGAGCACTGGCACAGGTTGTCCATAGAGGTGGTGGAATCTCCACCCTTGGAGACAGTCAAAAGTCATGTGTACATGATCCTGGGCACCCAGGTCTAGGTGACACTGCTGGAGCAGAGGACTTTGACCAGATGATCTCCAGAGGACCCTGCCAACCCCAGTTCTTCTGTCTTTCTGTGACTGTGTGATATTTGACTTAATTTTGAAAAACTGTTCTTTTACCTAAATGGTTGGTTTTCTTCAGTATTGAAAGCTGAAGACAACAAACTTGTTTGTAGTTACAGAACAGAATGAGTAAAGTTGTATGAAACTCATCAACTTGCTTTAGTGATTGAGCTCAGTCAGTAGAAGATACAAAACCAGAACAAATTACATGAGAACTTAACCTAGGAAAAATCATGTTTTCAGTGACACACTATGGTGTTAACATGACAAGCAAAGGAAAAATATCTTTTTAAATCAGATTTTTATCTTGGTAATGGCCCTTTAGTTGTGAGGGTGGAGGGAAATATTGGCTCCTTGTCAGTTGCTTTTCGCAAGTAACTCAGCTGTGACGGATCATCTTGATTTCAACCTGATGTTTGACTGCAATGACCTATATTAATCAACTTAAACATAATGCTGCTTTGTCTACCACAGAATGAATAGCACCAGTAGTTGGAGCTATCTGTTGTCTGGCTAGTTTTTCTTGTGAGGATTGTCAGCAAGCACTAAATAAAATTCATTGAGCTGGGTGTGCATGGAAAACGGAACAGACTCAGTCTCATAATTTACTAGATGACCCTCTCCACTTATGTAATAAGTTTAGACATTAAAGATCAGCTTTTGTTTTTATTTGGAAACGTCTTCCATCTTTCATGGAAAAAGAGGAGAATACTTAATTCTTTCTTGTTTTCTTTACCAATATAGTTTATTGGCATTTACCATTCAGTCTTCTCCTGCACCTCTGACTTTGGTGCTGTCTTTGGATTTCTTTCAAGTTGTTTAAAAGCTTTTCACAAGAAAATTTATTACCACAAATCCTCATAAATATTTGTATGATAGGTTTTTGGCAGCAAAATGTACCTGATAACCCAGTAGTTATATATATTGGTTTTGTTTTTGTTAATTTTATGCACCCATGTTTTGGTATATCTAGAACCAAAAGCACAAGAAAACACATCAACACTATCGTAGTCAGAAATGAGACTTTGGTTTTCATAATGGATGTGCGGCTTAAACACTATAAAATGAAAACTGGCCTGTTCTCTGCAAACAGGAGTAGCAGTATAACATTAGGATCGTGTGATTCTTTGTGTGAAGGTCACTCTCCTGAATTACTGTACAAAGTTGTTATCTGAAGGCTGTATTTAAATGATCCATTTGGAAGTGATTAGACAGGAGCCACAGTCGTCTGGCACGTAGGGCACGTAGGGCTTTGCTGTGGGTTTTACTCTTCTCATGCTCTTATCAAACCAACTTCGTTTACAGGAACAAATGAAAAATAAGAAAAGCCCAGTTCTTAAGCTAAAAGACGTAATTGAGAATTCACATCTTATGACACAGCAAAGTAGATGGGTGTGAGTCGTATTTGCAGAAGGCTGAGATCCGCGAGAAGACGCATGTCCTTACTCCCAAGTAGTTTCTTGAGACAGCATCAGTAATCCACTTAAATATGCTGCTTTGTTGTTGGCTAGGCAGAAGCAGTTCACATGTCCTGCCCTCACTCTGCAGTCTAATTAATGCCACAGAAGGTAATTTCCTTAGGGCACCAGTTACATAATGCATGTAAATTGTATACATTTTGTGCTCTGCTGATTGTCTTCACTCCTGTTGTCTTCTCTGGAGAACAAAAATTGGGTTGATCCCTAGACTATACACAACAAGGCAGGAACACGTTATTCTGTCTTTGAGAAAGATGACAAATTAAAATGTTTGGTTTCTCATATTTATTGTACAGACGCAGATTGGTTCACACACAAACTCACTACCACTGTTTCTATGTGTAAGGAGACAAAATTCAGTGCTGAATTCCAGATCTATAAACATGGTCTTCTCAAGAAAAAATACCACTAATGTTATCCCTGTGGAGCTCTGGGACTACAAATCTAAATATTATCACAGGACACACATAGGATTTTTTTACTGCATGAAAACCAAAGTAAAACTAAAAATAATGGAACAACAAACACTAAGAATAAATTTCCATATACTGAGTTTTAACTATTTCTGTTTTTCATAATCTGAGATTAGAAATCTTCCTTTTTTAAACAAGGTTTAATGTATACTTACTTATAATGCTCTGGGCCTGTTAATATGACATGTACTCTTTCTTCAGAAGTCATAAGTCACTAGCATTTTAATCATAGGCATTTTTTATAGAGGAGATGAGGAGAAATGGCATGTCAAAAGGTGATAATCAACTTGTTTACAGATAAGAAACTGGCATTTGAGATACAATTCCTGCTCTTCTACTGACTTAGCATAACTTCCTGGTTAAAGTGTTGTCTGCACTGCAGTTTTCTCAGTTACAGAAAAACATAGTGACCTCTGCCCATCTCAATTGCTCCTCTGTGAGGCTTTATCAGTTATTTTTGTGTTTTCAAAGTGCTTGGAAATACTAGGGTTTTTTTTTGTTTTATATTCCCTTAATGGTTACTTTCAACAATGTTTGTTATTGCTACAAGTAAATGTTAGAGTTTCCTATCACAGAAGATCAGAAATTGATCTCCTTAAATTTAGTATTTTAATGAGAAATTGTGGATATTTAAGGAAAAAGAAACTTGACAGCTAATTAGTGCATGGCAGATGCTGGTTCTGGAGGCAGTGGTTACTGATGCTATGTGTCAGAAAAAAATGGTCTGGTGGCAAACTCATCCTGTGAAGAAGACAACTGCTTTTATGGACCATAGCTCAAGGACTTTGCCACGTAAATCAATTAGATAATCACTCTCGTAACCATTCACACAAGTTGCTGGAGAAGGAAGAATAGTCATAGAATCACCTAAAAAGAGCACCTTGCTGCTTTTGGTATCTTTTTTTGTCACCTGATTAACACACGGCAAATGAAAAACCAAACCTCATGATTCTCCCTCTAGGCTGCTGCTGAATGCATAGCCCCAGGAGACTGCTAAGAAAGAATATCCTTCATTTGGAAATAATACTTGTTAGGAAATAATTTTTATGGGACCAGTTCAGATAAAGTAATGTGTGGAAGAGTGACCTGGAACAGTAAGTTCATCTCCAACATGGCATAGTTAGCTAAACACGCTTTCATTGAATCTGCCTTACTAGGAGGGAGAAACACAGGAATAGAAATTACTATTTTGTTATAATTCAGTGTTCTTCTACTGACACTGCGTCATAATAAACCTCCTGCAAAGTGAGTAACTCCTGCCCTCCCTGTACTAAGGCACTGAGCATATGCTGCCCTTCCAAAGACCGAGTAATGAAATATCAGGAGGTGTAACAGGAGTTATACCTGCTGCAGGCATTAAAAACAGCTTTAGATGTTGCAAACCAATTCTAGAGTTAAAGAACCATTGTTTTCTCTAGCCCTATGTTTAAACTCTGAACTAATTATGCTTGGTCCTGATGACTGGCTATTGGCTAATTTAAAACCAGCCTTCACAGGATAAGTGGTGGTGTTAGACTGGCTTCAAGAATCATGTCTTCTGGCTGCCTCTCCTCTATATGGTAGTGGTCTTGTCGTTGCATTGAGCCCTTGATGAAGAGCAAAATAAAAAATATTCTTCATTAAATCAAGCTGTTCTGAGCATGCTGATACCATGGAGGGACACCCTGGAAAAAAATTGTACAGAAAATTTTTCTAAGTGTTGTTCCCAATAAAGTGGAAATCCTGGCTAACCAGCAGTCTAATTCTTGACAAGGTTACTAATTTACTTATAACTGAATAACTTCTCAATATTCTTTTACCAAGAATGTCTCTGCCTATGAAGAAATATACAGGATAATCCCACAAATGCTGTGCAGATTGTGGCTAACTCTGTAGGTGTTTGAGTAATATCAAAACCCAGCAACTGTTCAGTTGCTCACATTTCCTTCATGAAACTAAAGCTTACGCCCGGTTTTGTTTGTGATTATGGCCAAATTGTCGGTCTTGCATGGAGCTTGTCTAAAGGCATCAGGCATACCTGCATTGAAGGAGCTCATGAAGAGAATGTCTTGTGGCCAGAGGACCCTGGTATGTTCAAACACTCATGCAAACTAATGTGATACCTGATTTTGTGGCTATCTTGTGCATGTATATACAGATGCAAACAATATGCTGCCTTGATGGCTGTCATTTACTTGTGTGGGAGTATAAAGCTGTGTAGTCTCCATCCTTTGAGGTTTAATTTAAAAACTGGGCTGAATATTGCCCTTAGGCAACTTTGTCTGCTTCATAGTTGATTGTGTTTTCAGCAGGAGTTTGACCTAGAAACCTCCTGAGACCCCTTCCAAGCTTATCCTTTGATACTATGATCCTAAGTTTTCAATTAAACATCAGCTGAATTATCATCAGTTCTGTGGTGGATCAACTGTGACTAAATTCCAGATGCCCACCTACCTGCTCTTACACTCTTCCCCTTCAACTAGACAAGAGCAGAAAGTAAGATGAAAAGCTTGTAGATCAAGATATGGACAGGGACATCTCTTACCAGTTACTGTGATGGGGAAATCATGGGCCAAGCGCCGGGTCCTGCACATGGGTCACAACAACCCCATGCAGTGCTACAGTCTGGAGTGCTGGAGTGGCTGGAGAGCTGCCTGACAGAAAACGACCTGGGGGTGTTTGTCGACTGTTGGCTGAATACAAGCCACCAGCAGTGTGCCCAGGTGGCCAAGAAGGCCAACAACATCTTGGACTGTGTCAGGAACAGTGTGGTGGGTAGGACTCAGGAGGTGATCATCCCCCTGAACTCGGCACTGGTGAGGCCCCATGTTCAGTATTGTGTCTGGTTTTGGGCCCCTTATCACAAAAAAAAAGACATTGAGGTGCTGGAGTGGGTCCAGAGGAGGGCAATGAAGCCGGTGAGGGGTCTGGAGAGTAATTCTTATGAGTAGAGGATGATGGAGCTGGGATTGTGCAGCCTGAAGGAGGCTGAGGGGAGACCTCTTTGCTCTCTACAACGACCTGAAAGGAGGTTGTAGAGAGGTGGGGTTGGTCTCCCAAGTAATACGTGATAGGACAAGATAGGCCTCAAGCTGCACCATGGGAGGTCCAGATTGGATATCAGGAAAAATTTTTCCATGGAAAGCATTATTAAGACTTGGAATGGGCTGCCCAGGGAAATGGTTGAGGCACCATCCCTGGAGGTATTNAGAAAATTGGTTTAATTCATTGCCATTTTAAAATAGAGTAGGATGGTGAGAAACAAAGACAAAAGCTAAACCACTCCTCCTGTTCCCTCTTCCCATGCTCAACTACTCTCCTCTACTCTCAACTCTTCTAACTTTTCCCCCAGCCCGTAGTGGCACAGGGGAATGAAGCATGGGGACTGTGGTCAGTCCATAATAATTCCTCTCTGCTGCTCTTTCCTCCTCCTGGTGGAATCCCTCCCATGGGATATACAGTCCTTCACAAACTGCTCCAATGTGAGTCTTTGACATGGTCTGCAATTCTTCAAAAACCCTCTCCACAGGCTACCGTCCTTCAGGAACTGACTGCTCAAGTGGGTCCCCCACAGGGTCACAGGTCCTGCCAGAAAACCAGCTTCTACATGGACTCCTCTCTACAAGCTGCAGCTCCTCTGGAGTGCATCCTCCATGGGCTGCATCTTCCTTCAGGGCACCTCTGCCTGTTGCAGTGTGGGGTCCTCCACGGGCTACAGTGTTGATATCTGCTCTTTCATGGTCTTCCGTGGGCTGCAGGGGGACAACCTGGTCCACCATAGTTTTCTCTATGGACTGCAGCGGAACGTCTGCTCTAACACCTGGAGTACCTCCTCCCCCTTCACTGACCTTGGTGTCTGCAGAGCTGTTTCTCAGCTTGTTCTCTTTTCTCAGAGCTACTATGCAGTGTTTCTTCCCCTTTCTTAAGTATGTTATTATGGAGTCACCACCACCTTGGCTGGGAGGCTCAACTGTGCCCTGTGGTTGGTCCTTTGGAACTGGACGGAACTGTTTGGAACCATCTGTGTGTGTGTCAGACTCATCCTCTTCCAACAGAGGCCACCCCTGTAGACTGTTCCTGCTAGCACCTGGGAACCTGCACCCAGTGAAGTTCTACTCAACAGTCTTCTGCACTTGGTTGCTCTGAGACTGGAGGGATTACACAGGAAGGATGAAGAAATGGGTGAACTTTTTAAATTTGTTCCTAAAATGGGATCCTGGTCCTTAAACTTCATGCAGATACCGAGCTAAGCAATGCCATAATTTCTTGCAAAGTTTCAACTTAGTAGCTGAAACAGTCACTTTAGAAGACCCAATTATTGTTTTGAAAAGGTCAAAATTGTTTCAACCACCTCTCTGACTCTCCTTACACCTTTTACAAAAAAACCTGAAGCATTGGTAATGGTTGGGACACAGTCAATATGGCCCTCTTGGTTTTCTTTACACTTCTATAAAGAGAACAGTATAAATGAAAGGCTTTGACTTAGTTTTTAATTAATTTTTGATGGTACTGACAGAAGCAAACAGAAGTATAACATAATTAGGCTTCAATTTTAATTGGTAAACTTATAGTCTGTGTGAACATATACCTATAAATGTGCAAGGAATGATGTGGAACTTGGCTATGAGCACCAGTTGGGTTAACAGACTTAAATGTATAAATAAGCAACCCTTCAAAATGGTATTTCAGGTATGCTGTTCTGGCAATGAAGTAAGATGCTAGGAATCCAGACCCTATCAAAACAGCATGACATGATATAAAATGCACGCACAAGCAAATTAAGAATTCGCTGTAATCATTCAGCGCTGACAGCACTGGAAATGTTACCAGTGAATTTGGTATTATGAATATGGAATACTATCAGGTAGTAAAGGATAACTTTTCTGTAAAAGTATTAGTAGGAAAGGAATGGTTTAACCTCATTAAACTTTTCTTCACAGATGCTCCGTACAGTGCTCTTACATTCATGGAGAACTGCTGTATCAGTTTCTGGCAATCTGTGCCCTTCTGTAGTATAGTGGGTTTGAAAACATGCATATATTAGAATAGTAGTACATTTTACACCTTGTGTTAACTGGGGAACATTCCCTCTTTTGTGTCCTAGAAAAAATATGAATGTTCATGCTGTAGTAATTTTTCGTATAAGGAATAAAGTGTGCATAGAGGTGTGCACTCTAACACTGAGATATTAAGGATTTTGTACCAACATCTAATGTAGGATGCATTACTCTTCCAAGACTGTGACAAAAATCCATTTTCCTTTACAAGCTATATAAATGTGTTTGACTTTATGCAGAGTGACTAGTATATGCCTTGCTGTTTAACGTGGTTAAGAGGAGCTACAATGGGACACACCATTAGCTCCCTGCCTGGAACACCTGACGCACATGTTTTAAAATTGCCTTACACCACATAGTGAAGTAAGACACTAGGGACTGTGAGGAGCACAGCAGGGCTGTGGAAGCAGATAATGGGGAGGAACACCCACGGTGTTTAGACCACACTCCAGTTGCCTTCGAGGCAAAATGTTACATTGGAGGATAAGACCTGTACAAGCAGCATTTGCACTTCAATTCCATCAAAGCTGTTTACATTTTCATAACCCAGACTGATCCTGTCTTTCTCTCCCTGTTTGGCCCTCCCAGCTCCTACAAAAGCATCTCCTGCTTAGACCATTTTTACTACGCTTTCATCCTCTTCCTCTTTTTCAATTTATATGCTTTCTTCCTCTACTCTTCCTCCTTTTGTTTCTCTCTGATGTGCCTCTCATTATTTCTTTTATATTCCTAGGTTTCACCTCTGTATTGCATACTTTGCAGTTCTTGTCATCCGAACAACAAGCAGATTAGTTTGTTTCTCCCTCTCATCTTTCACTTGCCCTTACCTTGTATTTTCCTCTCTCCTCCCCTATACTGGAAATAGAGTTTCTTTTCAGCCAGCCGAATGTTAGAATGACCAAGTAACCTCAACGGCAAAAGTGGGGTGGCAAGAAATTAGACTCAGCTATATAGAATGATGAGGAATAGTAAGTATTGCTATACTCTTAAAGGCCAGGTCAGATTTAGACTTATGACAACATGAAATGCAGCTGGACCAGGTCTTCAAAAATGCTGTGAAACTCCTTATTTACCACATACAGTTTTTGAAATAAATTTAGGGGCTGAGAAAATTTTTTCTAAAGGCAATCTGAGTTCTTTAATTTCTTTGGATTATTAAGGGACTTCCTGTCCCATGCAGTTCTCATTTACATTTTTTTTAAGTTGTCAGAAAAGAATAAAAGGCTATAAAATTATGCACACAGAAACATGTCAGTCAGGTGTAACCACACATACAAACAAACTCTCAGAAAAGGGGCAAACTTTCCAGATCTTCCTGCTATTCAACCTGACTTGATAATTCCAGAAAATACACTTTATCAGAGCGAGTTCTTGGGCTCTGCAGCAAGAAATGTTCCAGTGTTCCCCATGTTCAAGGGGATGTGATAAACAGGAAATCAGTTTGGTGGCTTAGTGGTCTGGTCTGACTTTAAACTGGAGCAATCCATCTGCAGGCTGAGCATCACTCAGATTCAGTGACTGGTGTAGAAGCTCGAGGAAATCCTTCCCATTCTCTGACTACAGAAAGAAAACCTGAAAGGGAGTCACAGCAGGCTACATTTGCCATGTTTCATTCTGTATTTTCACTTATCAAGCATCTGAGTCTACAAGATAAATGATGAGCCACTTATTTCCTCAATCAGTTGCAGGGAGCTGCTAAAACCCTTTTGCTTTTGAAATCAACACAGATAAGTGTAGTCACTGAAGAAAAGATTTTCTTCTTTCAGTTACCTGCAGCATCCCATCATCATCCTGTCTCATCATATCTCAGGTGATGGTCTCCAGACAATGACTGCATTTTCTGCATTCAAGCTGCAGCTAAAGAGGACTACTTTGCCAGGAAGAGCAATCCTTTGTTCAAACTATATTAGAAAATCTCTAGAATTTCAGATTATCCAAAACTCGAAATCTTGCTGCATACTACAGCTGACACTATTTTAGTATAGCTCTCACAATATTAGAAATTCAGTTAGCTACATGATAAAAACAGCCTTAATTTAGAAACTCTATTTAACATTAGAGTTGAAGATCTCAATAGTGAATGTGGCTGTAATATCAGACATCAAGAGACAAACTGAACAAAAATCTAATACCTGTAAAAAAAAATTGGATCTGACTTTTTTAAAATTAAGGTTCACAGTGATAAGTTTAACAAACTTTATAACAGTAGTCAGTAGTTTTCTCTATGAGATCTTCCTGCAGATGGCTTGTCTACATAAACACAATCTTTCTTCCATGGGTGGGAGACACTCCCTGTTAAAATGTTAATCTTAATTGGCACCTGTTTAACTTTAACTAGGTCCTGACCGGTTGCCTCCCTGAACTGGCTTGGGAGTTCTGGCTAGAGGAATCCTCTCAGCCTATGTTTGGCTTGCCGAAGTCATTGCTTTAGATCAGTGGGTCCCCAGATTTATTTCCATGGTACATGGAGATCTGATGACCCTGGGGCAATAGAACTGATGATATCTTGGCAATGATGCTCCGCCATTTCTGCAACATGCATTCAGAAAGTGGAGAAGAGGCAAAAGAAGAGATGATACGTGCAGGCAAAGCTTCTGTTGTGTTTGAACAGCCTCACATTCAAACAGCCGCAGACTGATTACCTGTCTTTTAAAATTTGTCGGTCACTGTGGTCAGCCTATCTTTGAGATAAAAGGTGCTCCATTAGGCATATTAGAACCACTGCCTTTTAGAAGAATATCAGAGTGTGTCTAGTACCTTGGAAAAGGCATAGCACCAGCTCCCTGAGCATGAAGGTTCTGGCACATCATTGCTCATTGTCTTACCCCAAATATATAGTTCTGGAGCTCCTCTAATACGGTAGGAAAGAGTGCAGCAGTTTGGAGACAATAACCTTCTCTTTTTCTGTGCTAGAGCACGGGTATACTTGGTCCTGATTTACTAAGAATGGCGATAGTAGATAGTATTCTTTGAAAAAGATACTCTTTTCTGCACAGGAAGCTCACCTCCTAAATGTCCACAAGCCTTCACAGCATCTATTTTTCTGCTGATGGGGGCAACAAGGTATCAATCTAAATTGCCAGAGCATGACAGTCCTGGAGAGAATTTTACCTTTTTGTTTTTTCCTCCTGCAAAGTTAAATTCTTACATCCTGCCACTCGATTATCTTTAGTATTAAAACATACTTAAGTTCTGCCAAGAAAGCTGAGCATAAACAAAATAAAACAGGATCATCTGGTTCTTCTTTGCATAGGGGTAACTTGTCAAAATCTTGACAGAGACCCTGGAAAACCACATCACACAAAATCAGGTTCAATAAACAGTAGCTAAAGACATAACGTTTTCTTGCTTTGATAGAAGTATACAGATTTTTCAGTTTCTAATTTTAACTCTATAGCTTACAATAAATATCCCAAAAGCTTTATTTTATATTTTTGGGTGGAGAAAATACATTTAATATAATATTTTCTTTATTAAAAATCAGTTAATTAGAGATGTTTATGATTTCCTTAATTATTAAGAGTGTGTTTGCAGTGCTGCTGTCTTCTAGGGTCTTGTTAAACAAGCAAACAAGAACAATGGATTTTTACTCAGTGCTATATCAATTCCGAGGTTCTCAAAGTGTTTATTGCTATAGAAGTACTAATAAATTTAATCAGCTGTTCCAGCGTGCTTCGTGGCCTCTTAGGCAGTTGGGTTTTGTTTGGTGGTTTTTTGGTTTTTTTTCTGATTATCACTGCATTATGGATCTGAATATTGGCCTTACTTTAAAATTTCTCATATCTAAATGGTCTTGACTGGCATGTCTTAATTTAAGGGCTCTCTATGGCTCTCTAAATGTATTGTGCACAGAATAGTGTCGAGATACCACATTTTGGGGGGAAATAAAAAAAATGATCATACAAGAATAAATTTTTTTTTACCAAGCTTTTGACCGTGGATTGTTACTGTGCAGTGGCTGCATACGCGTGTGATGTGCGGCAGTAACACAGAATTTGGAGAAATCATTACATGATAGCATCCATGAATGAATGTGTTTTAAGCAAAACCTTCATTAGTGAAGTGAGAAATTTGAATCCACTGACATTTGCAACACACTCAAAACTTCAGCCTCTGAATGTTGTAAAAGGTTATGTGGAAGTGATTCTTGTTCCATTGCCTGCTTTGGTCCTCTGTTTGGGTGGCAGAGACACAAATAAATATAGGTCTCAATAGCATGTTGAGCTTGTGGAGGACCTCTCCGGAAGGGTCGCAGACATCTGGGGCAGTGCTTTAGAGGCAGGTGGCCGCATGTTGAACCAAAGCAGTGAAGTGCCACTGAAGGAGTTGTACCTTTTTTTCTGTAAACACCCCAAAGCCCACTGCACAATAGCCGTTGAACAGTACTCGTGGTACAAGTTTTTTTCTTTAATGGTAGACGCATTCAGAGTTGTATATTTAGGGCACGGGGTATGTGCCCTTGCTCTCTGTTTTCTTTCAAATTCCCTGCATTAGACCTCAGTGCTTTTCTCTGCTTACTGTACAAGCAGGGAGCTGAGCCCAGGAGACTTGTCTTTACATGTGGAGGAAGATGAAGAGGTTGCTCTGTGGCTTTAACTTTTCACTGGTCCCCTAGAAGCCCACATGGATAAGACATAGGAATTTCATCCCTACAGGTCAGTAAATAGCAATGATAAGTAAGTGAGAGATAATGGCTGAAACAGGTCAACATGCCTTTTACTGCATGTTCAACTACAGGCAGCAAATACTCATGAGCAAATTGTGTAAAAATTAGTGAGAAACCAGATATGATATCCTGCTTCCTTTGGGCAGTTATTCTCATTGCTGGTATGCTAGCACATGGATGTAGGTCACTTCATATATAGAGATCCTTGTGGTGCGCAGTGCCTTCTTTATAAGACCACACTGAAAACACTTGATTACAGCTAAAATGGATCATTTTAATGAAGGTGTAGTGAATCATAGTGGCTGCAGTGAATTGCACTGGGTACCTCATCAAACAGGCAATGGACAAAAATGCCTTTATGCCCTGGTCCTGTACTTACATGTCTGAGTTAAACATGTCCGTAAGTGTTCGCATGATGACAGCTTACGTCAGCAAGTTTTCCTTTGTGGTGCTTGACCTGGGTTTTTTCTTGTAGAGAGAAGTAAAAAGGAGTTCAGTTTCCTAATGGATTTGGAAAACAGATGACTATCTTGTGTTTCTCACAAATTGTGAACTGGCCTGATACTTGAAATACTGAGGCAGGGCTCGTCTTAGGTAGTATGGAGCTTCAAGCAAAGCTTGGGCCCTACATTTTTGCCCAATAATAGTTATTTTACCTTCTTGAGCTCCTCAGAGCTCATACTGGTTCATGGTATAAATCTCATCCCCTCTTGCTCCACTTCCCTGGTTAATTTTCTGACTTCTTCAGTCCAAGACCTCCTCCCACACTTTTACCTCAAATAATATAGATTCTGGTACTGCTCCTGAATCAGTGGCTAATTACAGGCAGTAGCTGGTTAGAAGATAAGTTCATAAGTTAATGGCTCTGCACTCTGAACATTGGTATCAGCTGAATATAAGTGCACATTTTATATATTCCTCATAGACCAATCAGCTAATGTGCAGTAGCATGAAATGGATATTCAAAAACAGAAGACATGAAATAGCTCACCTGGACTGCTTATAACCAAGACTAGTCTTGATTTAAACTACTCAGCTGGGGGATTGTGTGTAGCCGTATGAGTCATTTTAAAATTATAATTAAAGGTTTTAAAATGGGGTTTGAGTTCACTGAGCCCTCCCTCTCACTTGATTAGTCAGTGATTTATACATATATAATGACTTTAACTGACTTAGGGGGTAATTTATGTCATGATGTGCGTGATATATGGATCTAAATAGACTAAGTTGAGAGAAAAAGGAACCATCTGTTCCGTAGAAAACTGTCCGCTGTCAGAAAAACAGTGTTTGAAAAATATGTTTAGAAAATCAGGAATAAATTTATCTAAATTTCTTGTGCTGTCTGGATGACATTTTCATTGGGTATACATTGCCCAACAAATGAGGTAAGGAACCTGATTTTTTAAGTTTTTTTAAGACTTTATGCACCTTAAGCTGTTCAAAAGGCCATATTTTTTTTGTGAATATAGATAATGTTTTTTGTCCTGACCTTCACAATGCTCTTGGAACACTGCTTTTGCAGCTACAGGATGGGTACAGAGATCCTAACAACCCACTGCCCAAGTTTAAACACTGCTTGCACCAAACTAGAAAATGGAAGTAGTATTTTCTTGGAGTAAGAACGTTTTGTTTAGGGGAGGTGTTTGCTTAACGGCAGAGTTTTCATTCTCTGTGCTACTTACCTACATACTTAGTGGGGTTTGTCAAGTGAGAAATATCCTTGTGCCCTCTCTTATGCAATATGAGCAAGGTAGCTATCATAAGAAAAACATTTACGCATATTCTTAAATTTGCACATGCAAACTTAGTATAGTCTTCAACAGGGCGACTCACGTATGCAAACTTAAGCAAATGCACAGGCGCTTGTGGGATAAGAGCATAACTTTTTGGCTCAGGGGGAAAAAAATCATTGAATATAGATCCGTGCAGCAATTAAAATATAAAGGTGGACTGGTGTGTGTTCCAGAAACTACAGACAGCAACTGCAAAGGCAGTTGCAAGTTCTTTTATGTTTTGCCCTGTCTTCCCGCCTCACAACCTTTTTTTTTTTTTTTAATACTGTAGGTTTCTTGCTTTTTAAAATTAAATATATCTGCAGCAAGCTCAGTATTTAACAGCATGCCAGGGAAAACATTTCCTGCCAAGGCTACGTTTAAGGTTAGCCTCTCCTGGACCCTTACCGGTGGCTTCCAAAGCGCTTCTTCCCGTAGTACGGCGACAACACCCACTCCCCGATCTGATGCCCTCCGGGGAGCCCCGCCGAGACACGTCGCCCACCCCCGAGGCCCAGCAGGGGTCAGTGGTGCCGCGGCGTGCGCGGCGGCGACAGACAGCGCGGGCACCCAGGGTAGGGGGGATTCCAGTACCGGTACCGGGAGCATACCCCCTCACCCCACCGCTGAGGCCCGGGAGAGGGCAAGCAAGGGTCCGGCTCCGGACCTGGGATGCCAGTGGGGTACCGTCAGACGCGGCGCGGTGCTGCGTGTCTGCCCACGGGCTGCGCCGGTGCCGGTGCCCGGCGAGAGGGCGCGGAGCATCCAGCTCACGGGCAGCGGCGGCTCCTCGGCCTGGCAGGTGCCGTGTGCCGGCCTCCGTCTCAAAGCCGCCTCTGTCCTCCCGCCGCCCGCCCGCCCGGGGGGAGCCCTGCGCGGTGGACGGCAGGAGGCGGCCGGCGGCTGTCCCTCGGCTGGGTCGTTCCCGGCGCCCGGCGGAGCTCCCCCTCCATTCCCTCCGCCCCTACGGGGGGAGGAGGCGAGCGGCGGTCGGCGCCCTCCCTACACGGCGGCGGGTAGCCGGGGGATGCCAGCGCCGCGCCCGCTGGGCACCCTCCACTATCAGGGTCCGCGGCCGGTGGTAACGCGTTCGCCGGTCGGGCAGACCTCCCCCCTANTTTCCCCACAGGGAGCGCCCGCCACCCCCCGTCCAGGCTCTTCCACGGGATGGCGGCGGCGGGCCGCCCCGTGGGGCTGGGCGCTGCGCCCTAGCAGCCGCCGGTCTCCAGCCGCTGCGGCGGAGCGCGGAGCCGGGCCCGGCCCAAGACCCGGCTGCTCTTCAGCCCCTCTCCTCCTCCGCCGCCGCCGCTCGGGATTCTCCCCGCCTCTACGCCCCGTCCGCGACTATCGCAGCAGGCATGGGCTGTTTCTGCGCCGTCCCGGAGGAATTTTACTGCGAAGTTTTGCTTCTGGACGAGTCCAAGCTGACCCTGACCACCCAGCAGCAGGGCATCAAGGTAAGGGCGGCCGGCGGGGCGGCGGGACGCGCTGTAGGAGAGCCCCCCCGGGGCCGGGCTCCGCGCTCTCCGGTGCGGCTGCCCGGTGGCCTCCCCTTCCCCACGGCCTTTCGGCAGCCGGGGAGGGAGCGGCGGTAGGAAAGAGGGTTTTCGGGATCCCGCGGGAGGCGTAAAAATAACTTACTAACTTTCGTTGTGGCGGCGCAAGGGAGAGATGAATGGGGAAGAGGTGTGCGGGTGGGGCAGACGTGGCTCTGGTGGAGACTTTACTTTGAGATACTCCTTTAAGTGAGCAGGTGCGGACCGCTCCGCAGCTCTCGGGACACTTGGCACAAGTATTACTCTATACATGCTACCAAAAAAAAAAAANCTCCCTGCTCTCCCCGACCCTCGCCGCTCCCGTGGGGCAGAGCCCGGCGCCTCCCCTCCCCCGGCCCTGGGGCCGGCAGGGCAGCAGCTTCAGAGAGGGGGGTGGTGTGGGCGTGTGAAGGTCCCTCCGCGTCCCCAGCCCCGTGGCCGGTAGCCTGGTCGGTGGGAAAAGCTCTTGGGCTGCTGCAGCAGCCTCGGTGCGGGTGAGCCCTTCAAAGTCGTCGTCAGCCAAACGCTAATGAGCCCTGACAGACCATGTGAAAACAAAGATTTTTCTAAAGGCCCTAAACTTGGTCCTGTTTGGTTAAGCCTGATGACAGCGAATGGCATCTCTCAGGCACTTGAAGCCCTTGTTCAAAAAGCTAGAGAATTGAATTTATTAGCAACATAAGTACATAGTTTCAGCATTGGATCATGAAAAAAGAAAGGAAAAGATCAGTGCTTCTGAAATGTATTATTGGAAATGGCTGCTCTATTTTACCTAAGACATTCAAAGAATAAAAATCCTTATGCCTGTATGTTTCAGCTTGAATTATTAAAATTTGGTGAAGCAACTGGGGAAAGGAAGACCCAAAGAGGAAGGGAGGGAATCTAAATTTAACAATATGATTTTAACTGTAATCTGTGGCACTACCAGCTCTCCGTGTATGGGGAATTGTCAAGCTTTGCTGAATCAACTGCCTGCAAATAAGCTCATAAGTCCATGCTTAGTACAGAGGAGTAAGCAAATCACTGTGCCAATGGAATTCAGTAGCTTTGTAGGGGCTTTGAAGTCTAAGTTTAGACACTTCTTAAAAACTTCCCTTTGTATGTGCAGATGCGTCGATGTGTGTTATACATGCATATATGCTTTTGTTGCCTGTAAATGTGCAGTGGCAGAAGAAGTATATGCAAAGAATCATCTGCAAAGATAGTCCTATGGCTATGTTCGTGAATCTAAACCCTGAAAGATGATGGGTTTGTGCGCAGTCTAATGAAAGTGAATGTTGCATGGGAAAGAAAGTGTCTGAAGATGTAACTTCTTTTTAAGAATGCATGGCTTAAAGTGTTGGGAACCCTCTAGTTTAAGATGAGGGTGTGGTTTCCTGCCATTCTTAGTGTGATCTGAATGTGTTACGGTGCTAAAGATTTCACCCAGTCCACCTGCTCCTTCTCTGTCTCAAATCTGACTGTGGAGTCAGTTGGAACACTGTGTGGATCTGACAGAAAAGTATTTGTTAACATTTTGGTGTAGGCAGTAAAACTGTACAACAGGAAACTTTAGGGAAAAGGAGAATCTCTTTTTGAAGCAGTCTGGGATTTTTTATTTATTTAAGATTAAATTTGTATAATGTGAAACCACACCCCAGCACTGTAGCTCCATGAGCCTTTGACAGCCTACTGAGAGGAACTGCATAGCTCTCCCCTAGCCAGTGGTTTCCACCATTGTCTTCTCCTTTGCCTTTGTACTCACACAAGTGTTTGTGCAGCTGCGTGTGAAGAGTAGCGCATGTCCTGCTGAAGGGTAGCCACTGGTTTTCCTTTTGCTGGGTTAGTCTTTGGCTGGAATGGTGCCTTGGTCCCCTTCACAGCTGGAGGAGGGCAGAACTGGCTCTTTCAACACAGTTCTGGCTTATGGGCTTTTCAACTGCTCAGGGATTGCTTGTCTTGTTTGTATTCTGCAGGTTTCCACTGAAGTTATTTATATGACTATTTCTTAGTAAAACAGAGCTTGAAATTTGTCATGTTCTGTCATTTGGCACTTTAACCTTGAAGTATGAATGTTGTGTTTTAATTCTTTTGTTAGCGGGTGCATGGCTAAGAAAGCAGTCTCGTATTTGTTTTTATAGAATTTAAGGTTTGGTACTGAGGTATAGATTGTAAATGTTCCTTTGTATTTTATTTAAAGATGAAGATATCCTTAGGACTTAAGATTCTGGATGTACTCCTTCTTTTGTCTTCAGGCTTCTAATGGGTTCACAGCTACACAGGAAACATATGGTTTTGGTACTGTTTCACAAATCTTGAACTGTTTCAAGGGCAGGGATTTTAAGTGGTTATGCAAGCAACTTTGTTCCCTTTTTTTTTTTTTTNCCTACAACTTAATAGTTATTTACTGTGTAGTTACTCGATATTAGTGGATTTAGTCCTATTTGCTTCAAAGGGTGGAAAAGTGAGCTTTGTGACTGTAGGAGTCCTAGGCAACTTCATTTCTTCATTGAATCTGAAATAAAGGCATGAAGTAGATACTTTTTTCTGAATTGACACTGAGTTTTGAAGATGTATTGCTTAGTTTGCATGGTAGTTATTTCTGGCTTGCTCTGCTTGACAGAAGCTATACACATCAAAATATGACATTTTTGAATTACCAGTTTTATTAACACGTTCTTGACACTACAGTGGGCTTTAAGTTGTACTTAAGATTAAGATGATGAGCAGAGGTGGCAAGAGACTAAGACATTGAGTGCAATTTAGAGATACTTTTCTCTTCTCTCTGGACTGCAAAGAGCTTGTTAGGAAAGTGAAGGAATTGGTTATTTCCTGCTTCCAAGTGCGGAAGCTGAGGTGAAAAAAAACTTCAATGAGTTTTCTAAGGTTGTGCAAGATGCCAACATCAGAGCCAGGAATAAAGTTTTCAGCCCTCCAAGCTGGTAGCAGCTGACCAGTCTGCCATGGGCCATGCTGTCTGGAGGGGTTTGTGATGGTCTCTTCCTTGTAGTTTTGCTTCTAATGCTTTTTTTCTGTTTTCTCATGGTTACCAGTGATGTCTTCCTCTTCTGCCCTTATATCTCCATGGTTTAAGGTCAGAGCAAGATGGTTCTCCAGCCTTCTAGTTTATAGCAGTGTGATAATAGCTAGATAATCAGGAAGAGGGCATCAGGTATATCATAACCTCAGTTTTTGTGTTTCCCTGTAGTACATTAACAATGAGACATAGTTTGAGGGTGCATGATTTGAAACAAAGCACTGGCAATTGTTAGTCCGAAAAACTAAAAGTGGCTGGTGCAGTTTGTCTAATAAAGGTATATGGTCTTAGGTTGGGGCAGCTTTTCCTCTAAAAAGGGTGTTCAAGATGCCAATTAAGAAATAGATTTTTTGGTAAGACTCAGCTGTTAACTGATAAATAATAATCTTCACATAGAATAAACAGTAACTTAGGCATTTTTATGGTAATCTATTACCTTCTCAGTAGGTAGGGATGTCAAAAGACACGTCAGTAGTGGTTTGACATGATGCCTGATTGATGGGTTGTGGGCATTACATATTAGGACTCTGTTAAGAGTTGGAGTAATTGTCCTTACAGAAGGATACTGGTGTGTCTTGTTGCACAAACTTGTTATTGGAGGTCAAGGAAACTCCTGTGGACCCTTAGAAACTACTGCTATGAAGTCTGTGATGAGCTGTTACAGAAAGAATGGCCATCCTGTAGTGTACATGTAACAGGGATTTAACGACTCTATTACTTATTTTTCTTGAAAAAGTCATTTAAGGGAAATGTTTGTTTTCTTTTTCCTAAAGAAGAATATTATGAAACATCTCTATTTTATGTTTGTATCTCTCTGGTGGGAATAAAGTTCTTCAAAAATATAGTAGCTACTTCTCCGGTGAACAAGCTTTCTAATTAGTCTTGAGCCATCTGGTCATTGCACTTTCGAAGTATTCTGTGAAATTCCTCTCTGAACACTATTTCTGTACTGTCTAAGTCCTATTTAATTTGACACGTGTGATGGACCAGCAGTGGTTTCATCAGAAGAGAAGTGATGAATTGGACAGATAGAGCAATTCTTCCTGGAAGATTCTGTTTACAGCATCTGTTCTGTAACATTATTTTATTAGGTAGTAGCACCTAATAGTGATATTCTGGCCACCATACCACTTATGTGCTATGTTAAGGTGTTAATTAGCACTTCTGTGATATACAGGGCTGTCTGGTCCTCCATATGTGGCCCCTCATACAGAGATGCATTTCATGGTTTGTCAGGTACACTTAGAGGTTGAATCTCTATGTAAGGTACTGAGTCTCCAAAGAAAGCGTATGTTTCTTATCTGTGAGATAAGCAGACAGATTTTTCTTTATGATGATTTACTGAGAATTTAACAAAGTTAGATCCAACAATCTAAAGACAGTCTTCAACATCTCAACACTATTTAAAAAAATAAACAAAAAACACTACACACAAAAATACTTGGAATAGCAGGTGGCTGATGCTAGGAACTATGTTAAAAGACTTCATATGTAAAAAAAAAAAAATACATGAGAAGGTTCATCAGGCCGTGATACATGTTGTTAAGAAACTTATGGAATAATTGACAATATGATTTAGTGAGATAGGTAAATGTGCCGTTTCTTAGAAAGTGTTTGGGGGATTATTCTGGCATTATTATTCTTTTTTCAGGCCCCTATGAAGTTTGTTGGGGTTTGGTGTTTTTTTTTTTTTTTTTTCCAATCTGTGCACTTCAAAATCTTCCAGGCTTAACAACTTCAAAAATTAATATACACAGAAAATGTAGGGTGCACTTCGGGATCAATGTAGTTTCGCTCTGGAGACTCCATGGAGTCAATGTGGGAATGGCAGGCTCCTATTTTTTTCCCTGGTGAAAATGCTTAATGAATGCACATGTCAGCAGGAAATAGAGCCCTATGAATAGAAAGATCTTACACTGTGTTCATTATTCTAATTGCGAGTTAGCATTAAAAGTCAAATTGGTAGTCATTTGCTGTGTGAATACAGAATGTAGTCTTTGTGACAGTAATTTCTGCTGGTTTATACTTCTACATTTTTTCTAAAAAGGAGAGCGTCTTTCTGTGAGAAATTTTCGTAATTCTGCAGGTACATTATTTCAGAAATCATAAAAATCTTTTTAATGATAGGTTGCTGTTGCTTTCCATCTATGGTAATTTGCTTAACCACCTACAGCAATTACCAAAGTGTAATACTGAAGCTCAAGCATACTAAATCATATTCTTTGTTTTGTCCTGCTTGATATTGATCAATAGATACTTTTAAGGCAGATTCTTCTAGATATTCAGAATATTGTTTTGAAAAGTATGGTTAATAAAAAGTGAATTGCTTAAAAGGACACAATCTTGAAATCCAGCTTTTTTTTTTTTTCTTTTTTCCTAAACACTGAAAACAGTATTTAGAAAAACTGATACAATTCTAAGGCTTGTTGACAATCTCATAATTTAATTTCTTTATAAAGCTACATTCTTCTGTTACATGTGCATATTTTGCACAGCAGCAGGGAAACTAAAAAGATAATATTGTCAAGCTCCAAGTGTAAATAAATATGTTTTTCTTCTTGAATGTCATAGTTATAATACATCTAAGGATTGTTTGTAACAAAAGCAACATTTTTTTTTAACAAAAATGTAAATTAATGGTACTCCATAGCACTTGCGTATTAGAAAGATGCTGTTCTTTCTTAAATTTCTACTATGGGTATAAAACAGCCATCTGATTACACACTGAGTACAAGAAAATGCATGTGGAACTGTGCACTGTTTCAGTCCTCTAAAAATGGGCTGAAGTAGTGCTCAATTCTGGTTGAAAAAGAATGAAAGGAACAAAAGGACTCAAACCTTGCCATTAACTACTTCTCAAAATTACTATCACATATTTGAAATAGATTAGTAATTTCACCGGTGTCTTTACAGATGAGACCAGCAATTTTGAATACCCCAGGGAATAACCATAAAATAAATGAACACTGAGACACTTTATTTTCCCTACGTACACTTAACTAAATTAATGAAACCAGCAGGACAGCAAGAAGGAAATCCATTAACTTTTAAATGAAGTTACCTCTTTGTTGACCTGAGGTTTGAGCAATAATATTGTCAGAGGGGTCTGTTTTGCTGGTTTCAATGGGCAATAATTCTGTAATATAACCAGGGCAAATGTATGCTGTAAGAGGTGGCCTTTATATTTTATGGTTTTGTATTTCTGTAACTCGATTGAGCATTTTTATATTGGAGTATTTAGTATAGTCAAATCCCATCTGTTGATATTTTATTCATTTTAGTTTTTTAAAGTTCTAAACTAAAATTCAACTGCAGAATTGCATCCCTTCCCCTCCAGAAAAAAAAAAAAAAAACCTGCTAAAAATTACCATGTTATATGAGAGAACCTCTTGAAGAGACTGATTAATTTGAAATGTGCTTCAAAAAGAGAATTTAATTAAGAAGCTATAGTTTCATGTTACTTCATACTGTAAAATATCCATGGCCAAGAAGGTATTGAACACGTATGAAAAAACAAGAAGTTATGTACTGGTCATATTGCATGATTGCTAATATCCCTATTTTTGATGGAAAGATGAGAGATTGCTGATGCATTCTCCATTCTTTAGCCTTGTCAGGTTTGGGTTTGTTTTTTTTTTTAATTTAAACTCTTATTTTCCTCAAGAGGATTTTCATTTTTGTTATTATACAACAACTATAATAGCTGCATTTTATTAAAAAGTGAGATCTTTGCAAGTGAATAATCAATATATGAGTGTAATTTTGCAGACTGCATTTTTAGTACATTAGTATTTTAGATACTGCTTTTTTGAATCAGATCTTGTGCTTGCTGCATACCCATTTAATTTCATAGTTTAAAGTGAAGATCGTAATTTCAGTATTGATTGTGCTTTTGTTCCCACTTCTTTCTTTGTAGCCTGTGTTGAGGATGGTTGAACACTGTAGGCACTAAGGTCAAAGGGACATGCTTGGGGTCAACACATGCTATTATTTAGACGTGGAAAACCAATAGAAACATTGCAAAATGAGAGTTCTGCTCCTTTGATTTTGCTGCAGCATTAGGATGGAAACCTGCCTGTTTCGCCAAGTGGGAGATGTGCTTTTTAATCTCTGGTAGAATGCCGTATTCCCTGGTTTATGATCATAAATATTGTTATTTTTTAAGCTAAAATTTTGGTGTAAGCGTAAGTATACTGTGCCTTGTTTTGCCTCGTGTCCCAGTGGTCAGAAGCAGACTGTACGTAGTGGAGGCAGGTGCTTACCCGTAAGAACATGGGTCAGGGTAGCCCAGTCTCAGGTGTGTAAGGGAACACACGCAGCAGTAATCACACAGCCAGTAAGTGTGCATTCTTTATTTGAGGAAAGAAGACCAGTAATATTGGGGAGGTTAGAAACAGAGAGAGAACCAGCTAGGAATGAGAGTGAGAGGAAAATAAATGCCGCGATGACAAGGAAAGAGACCTTTTGTGAAATGTAATTCTAGTAGTAGCTTTCCAGAGCTGGAAAAAAGACCTCTCAGTAGCTTCTTTGAATTGATAGCACAAATCATCATTATTGAAAATAACAACTGAACTTTAAAATACTTGGGTAGGGCTTTTTTGATCACTTTTCATGGAAGACTTCAGTGAGTTGAAAAGACTTTAGTGAGTTGAACGCATCATTAAACTATAGTACCAGGGTTATTAAAGTAAAGTTTGGTTGTTATAAGTTTCAGAGGTTTTTAAGGGTTCCTTTTAAACAAATCCATCTTTCACATGGGTTTTATTTTTTTATTTTGTCTTGGTGTGACATGAGGGAAGTCCTCCCTCCTGTCTGGTATTTGTATTAGTTATATTTAATAAGGGGAATCCTTTACATTTTGTTCACTCCAACTGCTCCTTCTGCTTACATTTAAAAATATATAATAAGGTCATAATCATGTATAGTTAATAATGTGGAGGGAAACGTGGGCTATATTTTGTGTGGTTCTTATACTTTTTATTTGTCAGTATTTACATTTTAAACTGTGTGGGGTTACAAATTACTCTCTATAATCCTGAAGAGAAGACACTCCGTTTTCCCTTAGTTCTTGAAGTTTTTGATGTGTGGGTAAAATCTGTATGTGGTTGAGTGAGCCAGTTTGATAATAAGCGGGTCAGCACTTTACTATCTTTCCCATACTCTCAGGAAAATGAGAACTGAATGCACTGAGGGATAAATTCTTTGGCTGTATGAGACAAAATGCCTTTTAGTAATGGAAAAGGAGGATCTTTTCTATCTCAATTGCATGAAAAGTATTTGGAACGCAGAAAACGGCAGTTTCCCTATGTAATTAGTGGTAAAATTTGGCATGGCTACTAATGTATGTAAGCACATGCTTTAACACTTTGCAGAACTGAAAGCAGTTGAGCATCTTGCAAGCTTGATTCAGAAGAAAGATGATCCAGATAAAAACCACTAGACCTGGCTCTTGTTTTCCATATATGATACATTTCACTGTAAGTTCTCATTTATATCCGTGAATAGGTTATTTGTAGTGTCACCAAAAATATTTTCTATCTACAGCAATACCCACTTCTTATTTAGTAAATATTTAAGATCTAGTTTGTTATCAATCTTGTAAATAAATTAGATATGGGAAAATTGCAGTTCCAGTTTTGGATCTTCAGTTTTATTCAGTGTCACCGTGTAAAAAAAAATTGCGATAAACTTCTTTCCTACATGGTGGATGAATGGTGGTTAGAAGGAAGGTAATGGAGTAGAGTTCTTTTTCCCTTCAGAATACCAGAACAAGAGTTGTCTTTAGGAGGGCCTACATGCAGAACCACAAAGGAAAATACACTTTTTTATGCCATGTATGAGTACCACAGGAAACTGGTCAACCTAGCTACTGAGAAAAAAATAAATGAGGAAGGACACTTACGTGAGTAATAAACACTGTCTTACAACTTGTAGCAAATGGTTAGGTATCTGAAAGGACATAATCTCCGAATCTCGGTATGTTGTGTAATATGAAAGCAGACTTTTCACATCTCCCTACTGGGGCATTTTAAACTGTCCTCAAAACTAGCTGGTGTTGGCCAATGCAAAAGACAGAAGAATACTGCACTGGGCCTTGCCTCTGCACTAAATGTGTTTCGATGGTGTTATCTATTTGCTTATGGTATAGAAGATGACTGTTGTTTATAAAGTAGTGTAATCTCATCAAGGCTGTTAAAGGGAAAAGAAGTTGCATGTCAGGACCAAATGGGACTGGAAAGCCATGGCTGCTACTACCTTTCCAATTTCTGTTCATGCTGAAGAACCTTAAGATTCTTGTTTCCCGTGGCTTTCTGTGGCCGTGTCTGTGACTGGGGAAGACAATGTGAGGGAGTGCAAGGAGACCATTGAACCCTGGGCTAAGTAGTGCAACTGGCCACGTCTGTGTTGCACGCAGCCCAGACTGCCCCCTTTGGGGTTCCTTTGAAATCTGCTTGATGCTGAGGGACAACCTTTTGTCTGTATGGTTGGCCTGTTTATTCAACATAACACAATAAAAGAAAGCTGAGTCTCTGTCTATCATAATTCTGGTTGTCACAGCGTAACTGTAAGATGTGAGTGATATGTGTTGGGGTGCTTTGAAGGTACATGCATTGCTGGGTAATGTCGAAGGCTGGCTTGAATGACTGAAAACAAGCTGTTCATATTGAGGACCAAACAGCAAATGATCCTGACAACTGTGACTGGATCTCCCTTCACAGGAAACGAGAACACTTTAGAAGAGGTCATGGGAGAAAGGTAGCCTAAGTTTAGTAGTGGTGATCCGGAGAAGAAAGCCCTGGGCAAATGAAAGTGAGATGCAAATTGACAGCATGGTTACACTTGCAAAAAAAATCCTTTTCTTGCACTGCTCTTTCCTCTGTGAAAGAAGGAAAGAAAGCCGCAAGACCTTGTAGTGGAACCTTTTGAAGAGATGTGTGAATGTCCTGACTTGCCCTCAGCTTCTTAGGTTTGCTTTGCTTTGCCTGCTTTGGGTAGAGGAGGAGGGAGTGGGCTTAAAGGTGTTTTTAAATAATATTTTCAGGATGGAATAAAGCCCTTAAGTTCATAAGATCAAATATTTTGAAGTAGTGTCAGATTCTTCAGCCATATTCTTACCTCTGTTCTTTTTTTTTTCCTTTCTAACAGCCCCTCAGAGGAACTAGATGTTCCAAAACATGTGCCTATAAGCCTTTTCTTTTTGTGGGTTGTGTTTAAGTTGGCTGAACACTTCAGTTCTCCTTTCAACATGTACATTCTTCACCTGTAATGAAGTAAGCTCTAAAGCTGTGGGATCATACTTGGGAACAAAAGCTTTTGGTGTCCTTCAAAGGTACCACATTTATCCTGGGTTATTTTGAGTAGTATTTTGTTCTCTTCTGTTAAGGCTTGACAACCTATAGTGCCTTTAAAGTCTACAAACTGTCTTTCTTGAAAAATGGGGGGTATTTTTTGCTCTCCCAGTGCTCCACGTAGGTTATGGATGAGATTTATTATTAAGAGAATGCTCTTGGCATTGTGGTTCCTTCAGCTGTTCCTCCAGTGTCCCTGGCCTGTTCCTGTGAAAGCCAGTTCTCTTACTCAGGCAGCAATTTGGTAATAGCATTTCTTTTTCTTGTGAAAGCAATAGTGAGTTACCAAAACCTTTCCCTGATTTGGGAATACTGGAAATTGTGGACCCGGTTTCACTTCCAGTGAAGACAAGAGATGTTTTGGTGTGCTTTGGCATCGACTTCAGGAGAAGCCAAATTGGACTCAAATTTTCTGTGAGCAGGCTCAATTAGTAAAAGATGACTCTGAAAATAAAACATGTTAGATCTTGTATGAAGATGTTAGATGCTGTTCACATAAAAGAAATGTATAAACTTTCTACCTTTTAAATAAGAGTTGAACTTCTTCTTAGTCATTCTTGGCCTTTCATCAGTGTTCAGATCTCGAGTCTCACTGAAAGCTGTGTTTGTTGCTTTCATGACTGAATCTTTAGTCCGTTATCTTAGAACTGTTTTTTCTCTTTCCCACTTTCCTAAAAAAAATCCTGCTGTAGAAGCAGATTTCACAAGCTGTCTCATGAAGTCTTTATTCAAACACAAACTGCAGTGCATACTATGTTTGTTTATGATGCCTGCTGCTTTGTGAACAGGTGAACAAAAGTCTGCATTGATGTTTAGAAAAATAATAGGTTTATTTTTGATATGTGTGTATTTCTGTACAGAAATTGGAAGGGTGTTGGTGAAAGTAATTTAAGCTATAAAATGTCAAAGGAAAGAAGTTCCTCGGTATTTCTTTTCTTTTATTGTAAGTTTTTATTTGCAGGGATTTGTCCTGTTTGTGTTCTTGTAAGCGCTAAAAATTCTTACTGTAGAGTGCAAAAACTCCAGAAGAAGGCAGAAGTCCCACAGAAAAGCATGCTTCTGACTTTAAATACTTTGTTGAGAGAAAGATTTGATTGGGAGGGAATTAAGCCACTGGCATTGAGTTCACTGAAAATGAATCAAACCCAGCTTTTGGTTGTAGATGTGGGTTTTTTTTCTTCTGTTGCATAATCTGTATCTGAACCCATAATAATTTTGTGTGTGTGTCCATGAGTATTATATAGATCACTGTTGAGTCTTTGCAGTAGGATGGTGTGGAGGAATACTTCTGTTGCTGCATGACATGCCTGTAGTGTGCTTGTAGAATCCTCCCTCCAAGAATATCAAGCCAAAACTTTTCATAAGCATATAATGCACACAAAGAAACTCCAAAAGGGTGAAATTTTCTTCAGTATTATTTAATCCTACCATGTGTCTTTTCTTGATGATTATTCAAAACAGCTAGATTTTTATATGCCTGCTCTACTGAAGTTTAAGCATGCACTTGAAAAAGGCACAAAAGTACAAGCCAGCGTTCATTCCTGCATTCACCTGTCTTTCAAAGTTAGATAAATGTATGCTATGACCATCTCCACCCTCAGCTTGAGGTGATTATACTCTGTGTGTGTTTGTATCTAATCCACCAGAGGATTGATGTAGTTCTCTTTAAAGTGGTGGAGTTTCTTCTCCCTTTGCCTATGGTGGATTAAGGTTCTTCATCTTAATATAAATTTTTTTCCTGTATAAATCTCACCACACAAAGCAGATGGCCTTATTATTATTATCTGTAAGAAGAAGGACACCTAACAAGCTGCTGCTTATTATCTAGTTTCTCGAGCTTGCTCGGATTCATATTCCTTTTCTAGCATACAGAAAGAATATGGGATAAGAAAAATCTCTTGAACTGTAAAAAAGTAATGTAATTGAATTTTGAACATTGATTTCTGAGTGTACAGAAAATGAAGCGAAAGAATGTACTCAAGCAGTAAATTATAGGAGGTAGCAGAGTGTGCAGCGCCTTTAAGAAGCAGGTGTTTGCTATGAAGTTCACTGTGCATACAAATGTGCTTGCATTTTGAAGTCAGTTAGGAACAATTATGGGGGAACCGGAAACCTGACCAGCCTGATAAAGCCTTTTTCTATTCAATACAGGCTTGCAAAAGGGAAAAAAAACACAAACCAAACCATCATAATACAGGGAAAAACATGATTCTTCTCAACTCTTTTAAGTCTGAAGCATGAAGGGGGAGCCAGAAGAATGATTTAAAGGAAATTGCAGTACTGATTGTTTTAAGTATACACAAAGGAAGCTTTGCATTCTGTCAGGAGCACTAGCCACTTTCAGTATGGAAGAAGGGAGTGAACATTTAATCAAAGAATGCCTTTGACTCTATTATATGCTCCGACATTCATGATGCAAGGAGATTTAGGTTATTTTTCAAGTGTGCAGCTGTTTCCTCCTGCACAAAGTTGGGGCTGCAGTGTTTGTGGGGTGATGCATTGTTCTAGTTGTAGTTGCGTCTGAGACATGAAAGTACTCCACAAACAGCCAAAGGCAAAAGCAGGCCCTACCCTAGAGAGATCTCAGTCTGGGGCTACAGCGACGCAGGAGAGAGCACATGGACGAGTGTGGGATGGGAGCAGGTTAGGATGGAGGACAAGAGAGGATAAGAGAGGACAAGCTGTCAGTTCAGGCATCATTGTCTCTAGTCAGTAGAATAGCTGATCAGTCTGGTGTTGTTGCTCTGCTAGGATAAATCTGTAGAATTCTGCTGTAAGTAAATTGCACCAGGCATCTGCCCCAAATTATGAGCACGTAAGAAGAGTAGCTCTGGACTGATGTGTATCAAGTTCCTCCACGGCTGTGACAATTTTGGTTAAGGGTGTTCTGTTTTCATTGCAAAAAAATTATAGAGGTAAACCAGCATGGAAACAGTTCTACTGATACAAATAATTTTGTACTCACCCTGTTTAACCTTTCCTTAAGTGGGAAAGATAATAGTTTAGCATTAGCAGTTTGACCGCCCTTGCCTGGGGCAGGCTGGGAGGGATCTATACTGTAGTTCCAGGAGCAGTGTGAATTGAAGAAGGTTTCTAGGCAAGTCTGGAGATTTTCAGCATCTCTAACACAAAGTTGCAAAGGTGGCTTGTCTGCCAAAGGCCTAGCAGGTAATTCTGCAGTAAGTGCTGATCTTATCGAAACACAGAACCCACAATCTATCAAACCTGTTTGATCAGCCCATCAAACCCTCAGACCTTAAGATCATCTTTGCATGCAGAAATTGTCTTTCTGATTAAGTGAATGTGCTTTCAAGGGGAAAAAGAAAGTGATACAATCCCCTTGTAGTCTGTTTGGCTATACATTATGGTAGTGCTCATGTTATATAGGTTACTCACTCACGGAAAAAAGAATGTGTTGGAGAAGGTGGAAGGACCTGAATCATCTATGTATCTTTCTATGTTAACAACTGGAGCAGAAAAAATATTTTGGTGAAATAACAGACTTCTTTGAACCCTAATGGAAGAGATGATTTTGCGATTTTTCTTCCTTAATCTAATTCATTTAGCTAGAAGGGCGACTCTTTTTAAAAGGATGGTTTTTTTTATTTTCAACAGTGGTTTATTCTGGTTTTGGGCTCTTGCTTCAACTGGAATTTATATCCTACAGTGACACCTGATTAAGCCAAAATAAGGCAAATTAGTGATTAGACTTCAGTCAGCTCACACATGTTCTACTACAGGATTAAAAAATACTACTAACCTTGGTTGGTTTGTCTCAAATGTCATTTAAGCAATAATGTACCAAAGCGAAAAAAATTAAAATCAGAACAGAAATAAAATTGGCATATGAAAAAGAAGAAATTGGAAGGATCTGATCTTGGTGAGCAAGATTGTGTCGAAGTCAATGTGGATTGTTTTGTACCACATAATCACAGGCAAGACTGGAATTGTACACAAAGGACATAGGCATAATACCTGTTTTCAGAAGTATTCAGGTGCTTGCATAAGAGCCTTTCAAAAGTCTTTTCTAAAGAGCGTGATTGGCACTCAGGTAATTCTGAAAAAGTGTCTCAAGGCCTGAATTACCAGTTGCAGAGTAAATATCAGTATAACAGTATCACTTACATCAAGGTGCCTTTATGATGCCTGGTACCTGAGAGCTAGACCGATGAGCTGAAACTGGGAAGCAGCATCTCAGCATTAGAAGGTGGCATTTTCTTCCTCCGTGCTAGGAACGGAATAGAGAATTTTATGCTGTTGAGTCTGTATTTTTAATGAAGAAACAATCCCAGATAATTAAATCCGGATTTAACAGTTTTAAGGAACAGCTGCTGCTGACACAAAGAAATGTTTGCCTCTAAGCAATACTGTAATTCTTCACATATGAAGATATTAAAACTGTATTTCAAAAGGAAGGTTTGGCTGTCACAGAGTAATTTATGTAGTGACATGGAGCTGAAAGTTCCGTGGTTCGGGTAGGTGTGTTCTCTGTTGGGACTATAGAATCTAAGACTTTTGCTTGCACACAGTATTTGTAGGTTTTGCTGATTTGTAGAATTTTCTCTCAAAAGGTTTGGGCATGTGGTCAAGCTGGTAAGTGGCTGTGGTAGCAATCCACATCCGTGAACAGCAAATATTTAGTAATTCAGTTTAGTTTAAGTTGCAGTAAGAGGATTTAGTTGCATTACCTTTTATTTGCTGTTGGCTAACAGCCTGCCCAGGTTGTGGTGTAGTGGTAGTTCAGCTTACATAGCTATCTTCAAGGGTCTCTGGTTTCTCTGGAAGGCTTCAAATCTGGAGTGCTGCAGTCTGATTCTTACAGTGGATTCCACTTGGATGTTTTTGTCAAAGCAAAGTCTTGATTTTCTTTCTTGCTCTCACTTAAAATAATTTAAATTTTCTGTTGTCATGGTTGCAGAGAGGAACTCACAAGCATGAACCCCACTGATTCCTAAAACCAGTAAGCCTGCCTATTTCTTTGAGGAAGTTCAGGATTAAAATAAGTGTTAGGATTGTATTTTTTCTTTTCCTTGAAGGTAAAGTCATAATTTCTCAATGGCTAGGATTGCTTCTGCAGAGTGATAGCAAAAGAAGGGAATTAGATGAATAGGATATATAGTCAATTTATAGTGAATTAGCATTGTCACAAATATGTGGTTCATTCTTTACTTTTGGTCTGATCTGTTTTTGAAAACCTCAACTAAAGGAGCCTCCCAGGAGCTCAGCTGCAGTCCTTTGTTACTCTTCCAGTCAGAAGGCTTTTCCTGACATCTAGCCAGGGTCACTTTTGTTTTCAGTTAAGCTACTTTCACTTTTTCCTAACATCAGTGGGTCTGTGCAGAGAGTACATTTGATCCTGAACCTTTTTTTTAAAATGCCTTTTTATAGTATGTTAGAAGACTTGATGCTAGAAAATGCTGGAAGCTCTGACTTTGGGTAGGGACAGGCACTCAGTCAATTGTCTGGCACCCAAGCTGGAGGTTACATATATATGGGGCATTAGGTTATATGCAGAAATCTGCCAGTACCATCTCATATTCATGTACCTATGGAAAATACCAGGACTGGTTTGCTTTAGCTTAGCTGTTTCTCTCCTGCCCAATGTTTTTGTGTATCCCTACAAAACTTCATCTTTGTTTCTGCAATGTATTCTTATTGAAATTCTGCTTTGCAGTTCCATTTTGTCTTTCTTGAGTAGTTCTTCTTGCCCGAAGGGGACCTACAGGAGAGATGGGGAAGGACTCTTTATCAGGAAGTGTAGCAATAGGACGAGGGGTAATGATTTTAAATTGAAAGAGGGGAGATTCAGATTAGATACTATAAAGAAATTCTTTACTGTGAGGTTGGTGAGGCCCTGGAATAGGTTGCCTAGAGAAGTTGTGAACACCCCATCCCTAGAGGTGTTCAAGGCCAGGCTGGATGGGGCTCTGAGGAACCTGATCTAGTGGAAGGTGTCCCTGCCCAAGGCAGGAGTGTTGGAGCTTGATGATCTTGAAGGTCCCTTCCATCTCTATGATTCTATGATTATTTCCTTCCTGAATGATAAGGAGAGAGGACTAAATTAACCTAAAAAACTGTATTAGTCTCCCGTAACTTTCTTTTGTTTGTTTTTTTTTCGTCTGATGAGTGAGAGACAGAGGCTTCCCAGCAAGTAGGTGACAGCATGTGCCTTGCACTGTCAATGATATAAAAGCAAAAAACTTTGAGCAGCAATTTCATCCGTAAGTAAAATACTGTGCATAGATTCCCTTTCTCATTGTGTATAGCAAATTGACTAATGTTCTCAGCATGTTTCAAGCAGTATATACATTTATGCTCTTGTACAGATACTCTTATTTGAGAGGTTGAGCAGCAGTGGTCCTTATGCTGCTTCCCTGTAAGGATTATGGTTCTGCTGTGTTTTTCTGAGAGTCTCCATGACAAGACTTAACCTTGTGACTCTGCAAAAGTTCTGGCAGCTTCTCCCTCCCCTGCTCCAAACCACAACACACTTTCTGAATGTGTATCATTATCTCTGTGCTTCGTGTTGGCTGTCCCTGGAGCTATTTGCTTGGCAGAATGTTGCCTCTTCCAAGGCAGCTTTAAACTGAGCCAGGCTGGGATCTAGCAGGAATCCAAAAGATGTGATATGAAACAGTCTTCTGAAAAAGATGATGCGGAGACTGAAGACTGGTACGATCGGTCTGCTGGCCAAAGCCTTGAGATGATGTGGAAATAAGCAAAGTGCTTCTACCACTCTGACCCCCTTGGAAGGGTCTGGACTTCAAGTGTTTTCACTTAAGAAAGAGGGAAATAATACTCACCCCACCCCCACCCCCTTTATCTGTTTTGTTTCACTATTTTGACTTTAAATTTTGGAAGTTAGGGGCTAGTAGATGTATTTTTTACAATTGCTACCATGGGGAACTACAGTATTTTCATAGTCTCTTTGTGTCTCATCTCTGTAAATGATACTAATGGTAATACAGTAGAAGGTGCAAGTAATGTGAGGGGAAATAAGCACTGCAGTCTGAAACAGCTACTTTATATTTTAATTAAGATCGATCTTATCAAATATAAGTCCTTCTACCAAATACCAGTTTTCATACAGTTCTTTGTTAGAAGATCTGAGAGGACATTGAAGACTGGAAATGTGTTCAGGCAAAAATCTGGGGCTTCATTTAACCTCAAAGAACAGGGGTTGACTTGAAACAAACCCACAAAACAGAAGCAGGGCAAAAAAGTATGCAAACAAACCTCACCACCAGCTCTGCCAACTTCCTGACCCCTCTCCCCTTAAAAAAAAATGCCTGCAGCCATAGACAGATTTATTTCTCTCTGCAGACTTAATTTGGAAGTTTGTTGGGTTGGTTTTATGCAACTGATTTTTGACATCTCCAAGACACTGTTGCATCCAGTGAACCTTCCCATTTAAAAAATGTTGTATGAATTCACTTCTCAAAGGTAAAACTCATCATTTTAGAAAGACTGGAAAACTCATGGTTTCTGGAAGATCCCTCTGCTTTCAGGAGATTCCTCAAGGTGAGCTCATGTCTTCTATAGGCAAAGCTACTTGCAGTTTGTTCCTGGGCTTTGAAAGACATGGATGTGTAATGTTTTTTCTTTTCTTATTAGGCAGTTTCTCATCTTTCATATTTGAAAAGCTCTCTAGTGTCTTTGTGGTCATGTTATTATGACCGTTTAACATTAGGTTGAATCTGCAAATAGTATAACCACCTTTCCTGCCAACTGCTATTATATATGCTATTCAGGCAGCAAAATTACAGAAGCAGAAAAAGGGTGCTGAACCAGTATTTTCCAGTGTTGCTCTAGTTTGGGTTCAGTTTTACTAAAGTTCTGCAGAATTTAAGAATAACAGTTTGTGTTTGTCTCTGATTTGGCTCTTGGCTTGCTGAGATGCGTGTCTCAAGTCACCTACCTGATGCATCTCCTGGGGAGAAGGAGTACGTTCACTCTCAGCATTGGCATTGCAGTTGAACTTTTGTCATCTGGCTCTTTCTTTTAGGATCCAAAAAATCGTGAGTGCAGTAGAAATGACATGGCAGAGGTAATGTTTCCTTCCATTCATGCTTCTTCCTACCTAGACTTGCTAGTTAGTATTTGTATCTGTGGCTGCAGAGATGGGAAGGACAGGATGCATGCTACAAAGACCTTTGTAAAACCATTAAGGCTCAACCAAATTAAGAGCAAAAATGTTTTTGATTAATAGTGTTATGTGTTCCTTGAACTCTGTCCTGATTACAGCTACATATTTCTCCTCTCCTGACTTGGCCCAGCCCTATCTAAGGTAGCCTGAGGTCTACTTTAATTTGCTCCAGTTGGATGTGGTTCCTGAGGAGTCGTGTGCCACCTGGCTATGGCTAGAACAGCCACTCCCTTTCCCCACCCTCAGCAGGCACTGTGGGCAGGAGTATGTGGGAGATGCAACTCCTGTTTCATAGCCCGCCAGGTCGCCCTGAAGCAGGGAGACCCTACTGGGGAACTTGACAAGAGTTCCAGCAACACGTACAGCTGTTTGGGGTGCAAAGAAGGCCTGCTGACATCCTTCAAACACTCCCACATCCCCACGATGAAAAGTTCGAATGCTACTATCCAATGCCTTGTCAATTTAAAGACAGGCATTACAACCTCTGCACTGAAGTAAATATATTTTGTAAGGGACCTTCTCTACCTAAAACCCCTTCCTTAAGCAACACTGTAGTTTGTAAGTCAAAGATGCTAACGTTTTGTCTCTGAAGCTTTTGCAAAAATGTTACTTGCACAAGCAAAAATAGAAATCTTCCAAAGAGAAGTTAGTTGCCTTGATTTACAAGAGATGAGTTTGTTGTCCATCTTGCTGAAAGATTTTTATTGTGCTGTTTGACTGAACTGAGTGCATATAAATAGCAAATGCAATAAATAATTACAGAACACTGTATTACACAATAAAGTCAGGTCATGCTTCATTCATCCTGTAATTTGTTCCCCCCCCAATTCCATTGGATCAGAAATAATTTAATAAATACCTTTAAATCCACCCTTTTTCCTCCACCCATTTTATAAGGCCATATTTTAAGAGTCCTCCTTAAAAATGTTTGTGCTGAAGTGTAAGCATTGATTTCTTGTCCGTGGTTTTTCTAGAGCAATTGTTTCCTTAAAGAAAAAAATCGTGCACCTCCACTTATAATATGCTATCAACAATACATTTTTCAGTATAACCTCCCTGCTTTATGTATTTATTAAACCTCCTGATTTCTGTCTAGTCTCAGTATTGTTGTTTGTCTTTCTGATGATACAGTTAATAAAACTACATTTGTAATACGTTATCATTTGGGATGTCATTAGAAGAGTTTACAAAAATAAGGTGTTGCTCCAATCCATTGGACCAGTTCTAGGAAAAGTGTTCTTTAATACATTGGGAATTGTTCTTCACAGCCTCCTCAATAGGCTCATCATTGTAGAAGATAAATCTTAAATTGTATAATACCGTTTTGCGATAATGTTATCACAAAAGCAGAACAAACTATGGGTTTTTTCTCCTATCTCAACCTTTTCCTCTTACTTCAACTTCATGTTGTAGTAGCCTGCTAGCAAAAGAAAGTTTTGCTTTACAGTTCAGCAGATGAATTAGTGCTAAAAAAAATTAATTATCTATCTGTTTTACGGAACCTGAGCTGTTTTAAGATTATAGTGATCTACAGTATTTTAAGCTGTGTAACTGGAAATCTGCAACTTTGAGTAACTGTGAAAACTAATTCACTGGATTTTTGAGCCTCTGGAATGTGTTCTGTGCAAATTACCTGCAGAGTTTTGTAATTGGTTTGGTTTTACTGAATAGTTATTGAAAATATTACCCTGAAATTGACTAAAAAAATACACAGTGTAAAAATGCCTTTCAAAGCCTTTTGCTGCCTTTTGTGGGATAGGGGATGCAGTGAAAATCCATAATCTCAAAGAAGTTTGTTAAGCATTGTCATCAAACAAACCTATTACATAACTGTGTCTTTATTTTATACTATAGTGTCAGTTTGCTTACAAAGTTTTCATTCTTTCCTCAAAACTTTGCTTTTCATCAGCAAATTTGCTATGGATTAATAACTTAATGTCAAAATAGAGAAATTATAAGGATGCATTTTTGGTAAAGTGAATTAATTGTTTTAATTGGTATTATAATGAAGCTCTATGCTTGACTGCAGTATTTAGTGGAAAAAAAAAAGTGTAAAATATAAATTTTCTGAGTTAATGAAAAAACTGAGCTTTCATATAAAAATGAGTATAGAACATATATAGAAGTATAAAGACATCATATATAAGGTACCTATCTATCTAAAAAGGTAATTGAAAGGCTAGAGGTCTTTTCCAGGAGACTAGTGGCTGAAGAACAGCGTGCTGAAGTACTGCTGAACTGTGGTAGCTCACATGCCTTTCCTAGAAGTCTGGAGAAGGTTTTTGAACCCCTTGTAAAGGAACAGAGGGTATTTTTGTGTGTTAGTTGATGATGGGATGAAAGTTACAGATGTGTTGTCTATGTAACGTGCAATATGAGTCGTTGTTGCTGTTGTAAATTTGAAAAAATTGCAATATGTAGCTTAGTTAAATGTGGCATTCAGCATTGAGACAACCAAATGAGTTATCAGAAAAAGCCCCTACCCTCCACAACTTCTGGCTTTATTCCCCACTTCTCTATTGTGTGCATGAGAGCATGTTTGTGAACAGTTCTTTATGCTTTTTTTCCCTGTATATTTAGTGATCTAGGGTAGATGAACAATTGTTTTGTCAATGGAAATTTCCCCACTGATTTCAAAAGGCTGAGGGTCAGACGGTTGTCACTTTCCCTTTTGTTGAAAAAGGCTTTTGATAAACTTGACAGGGGCCTGGAAAAAATTGTGTGTGTGTAATTTTCTCAAAAGAAATATAAAAAAAATCTGTCTTATTTAAATGTTGCCGTAGCAAAACTAGAATTGGTAGAAAAATCTTTAAAATACTAGTATTCACTTTTAAATTCAGATGCAATTGGGCATACATGCACACCATAAAAATTGCAGTTGCCTGCTCTCAAGAGACTAATTTAACATGTAAAACCAGCATTTACATAAAAGGCATCATTTACTAATCATATTATAAGAGACGTTTAATGGTCATGCAGTGCAAGTTCTCCCTGCAATGTGCAGGGACATCTTTAATGAAATCAGGTTGCTCAGAGCTTGGTCCAACCTGACCTTTAAGGTTTCCAGGGGAGGGGCATCTACCACCTCCCAGAGCAACCTGTGCCAGTGTTTCACCAACCTCACTGTATTCCTTATATCTGATCTACATTTATTTATGATCTATCATTATTTATGATCTACATGATCTACAATCTATCATTTATTCCTTATATCTGATCTACATCTATCCCTTTTTTTATTTTAAAACTGCTACCCCTCATCCTCTCGCTACACTCCCTGATAAAAAGTCCCCCCCGCTTCTTTCCTGTAGGCTTCCTTTAGCTACTGAAAGGCTGCTCTAAGGTCTCCCTGAATCCCTCTCTTCTTCAGGCTGAACAGCCCCAAATCTTTCAGCCTGTCTTCATAGAATCATAGAATCATTCAGGTTGGAAGAGACCCTTGGGATCATGAGTCCAACCATCAGCCCTACTCTACAAATCTACAAATCTCCCCTCCCCTACACCAAATCTCCCAACACCACATCTAAACGACTCTTAAATAGATTCAGGGACGAGGACTCAACTACCTCACTGATCAGCCTATTGCAGGGTCTGACCACCCTTTCTGTGAAAAATTCTTTCCTAATGTTCAGCCTAAACCTACCCTGTTGTAGCTTGAGGCCATTCTCTCTCCTTCTATCGTTAATCACCTGTGAGAAGAGACCAGCACCAACCTCTCTACAATGCCCTTTCAAGTAGTTGTAGAGAGCAACGAAGCCTCCTCTTCCTCAAACTAAACAGTCCCAGTTCCTTCAATCGCTCTTCATATGGACCTCTTCTGGACCCATTCCAGCAGGTCTGTGTCTCTCCTGGGCAGAAAGCTCCAGAGCTGGATGCAGAACTACAGGTCGGGTCTCGTGAGTGTGGTGTAGAGGGGCGAAATAGCCTCCCTCGGCCTGCTGGCAGGGGATACAAGAGGTTTTCTGGGCAGCCAGCGCACATTGTTGGCTCCTGTCCAGCTTTTCATCCACCAGTACCCCCAGGTCCTTCTCCTCAGGACTGCTCTCAATCCCTTCATCCCCCAGTCTGTATTTGGACCTTGCATTTGGCCTTGTTGAACCTCATGAGGTTCACACAGACCCACTTCTTAAATATATAATACTATATATATAATGTTTTGTGTTACGTGACTTCATGAAGCTCACATTCTTAGCCATTTTAATCCTGTAAGTGGTGTATTGTT
>VXBJ01006195.1:45702-75589 GCA_013400055.1 Nycticryphes semicollaris
GTATCTTTTTTAGAAAACACAAGGCCAGGACTTTCAGGTATGGCTTGCAAGTGTTAGTGGCATATTTAGTGTCTTACAGAGCTTTGCAGATCTCCACTGACTGTGCATTGAACTTGTAAACTATGGAGCTTGTAAATGTTCCGGAATAGATCTTTCATATGGCTTGTGGTACTTGCATATATTCTATCTAGATTTTTTTTATCAGTTTCTTCTCCAGTGTTTTTTCTTTGCAGCCTGCCGTTTCCAGTTCAGCTACTGACTGTTTTAAAATGTCATTATTCAGTCTCATCTCATTGCTTGTATTGGATACTAGAGGCGGTTCTGGATGTGTAATGTTAACACTAAGAAGGCATTTCCAGATATTTCTGCCTATGATACAGGAAAACAAGGTATCAGGGAAATCAGGTCAATGGAGACAGAACTGCTTGCCCTGGTGGCAAAACCTTCCCAATAGCAGGGAGCATGAAATCTCCCTGGCAGCAAAGAGCTCATTTGATTTTGGTTTTCTGAATGATGTTTACAATGTGTTGCCCGAGTAAGCCAGGTGTGGTTTTGTCCTTTGTCTGTGTGCAGTGGCGTGTTCTGAGTAGATGCACGAACAGACTGGGAAGCCTTTGGATATGAACTGAATATTCGAAAAGTGTTTAGAAGTGGGTTTACAGCAGTTGCACAGATTTTAAATAGTTTGGGGGCTTGTGAAGAAAATAGCAGTGTTAAGGTTCCTGGTTCATGACAGGTTTTCTGAGTATCTCTGTGGAAATAATCTGTCTTGACATGACTGCAGGGTGCCAGTCTTGGCCTGATAAAGTCAGGTACGCTTCTGGTGGTGTAACAAATGAAAATGGTCTTGGCTAATTTTAAAAGTGAACAAACAACAAATCTCAACACCACATCTGGGTCTGTTTCAGAGAATTTTGTAGGTTTTAAGTGTGGTTATCAACACCTTAGTAACTTTCTGGCAGAGGAATTAATTTTTTCCCTTCATACCTACTTAGGCAAACAGACTGCCAAAAAGCCTCTGTTTCTAGATCACTTCTTGCAAATTACTCTGTCCTGTATTCTGTTTGTGAAATGCTAAACCAGCTTATCCTTTGACCTGAGTAAAGCAAGCCATGGAGAAGGTAGGGACTGGAGAAGGCATGAGATTTTTGTCTTGTAGATGGTGAATAGTATGATGGGAATACAAAGCCAATCCAGGTCATGTGCTGTATATGTCACTGGAATGGGAGTGTTCTGTAATTAGACTTACATCTAACACCCAAGGGGATGTAAAAATGATGGTTTTAAAACCAGTTGTGGATAACCTGCACAGTGAATCGATGCCAGGCAGACTATTTTCTGTCCTTTTCCTTGTGCGGTGCACTTTGGTTGCTGCTTTGTTCCTAGTTCATACCCATTCCCTTCTTACCTTTTTTAAATTACGTTTTTTATTAGGTGTTGTGAGTATATGGGTTTTTTCTTGCTGTCTCATTACACGTGGTCTTTCTCACAGTGATGTGTATGATTGGCTGATGGTTCTGCAGAGCCAACAGTTTCACAACTGGGACCTCACAACAGTGTGAAAATAGGAGGATGGGGCAGCGGGGGCACACGAAGATCATGCTCTGCTTCCCAAGGGCAGACAGGTTATGCTGCCACCTTTGTTAGGCAGGGGAAGACAGAGCTGGACAAGGTGCTTGTTACTGCACACACGGCACAGTATTTGGCATGGGAAGAGGCAAGGAGCCATGCTCTGTCTCCTGCTGCTTTCATTTACTGAGTATGACTCTTTCTGCATCCTGATTGCAGGCCTGAGGACACCCATCCTTCCAGTTCCTACCTATGTTCTTCCAGATTTGCAACAGTAATAAAAAATACTTACTTTAAGAAAACAGGCTGCAGGTTTGGAGTCTTTACTTTATGGACCAACTGTGTTGAAAGTAGACCTCAGCTGCTATGTGTTGTGTTGCTTATCAGTACATGTAGCCTAATGCATGACTGCTTTCAGTACAGCTTGAGATCTTTTCGTCTCAGGCACGTGGCTTTTAAGCAAGAGGCAAATTTTGCAAGGTCATTTTTTCATTCACTCAGCCAGACAGATCCCGCAAAAGGGATCTCTTCATTTTAGTCTTTTCAAAATGCACCTGTATCCGTTACTAAACTTTGCATAGAAAGAGTCATCAGCATAGCAGGGTTGGTTGAAAGCAGCTACGAACTCGGTGCAGTGCTGCCATGCCTAGGCCTTCCCAGCTGAGTGTGGTTTATCTGCCAGGCATGTGCCTGTGCGTTGTGCAGCCATGCCTGTATCTGCAGGGTGACGGAGGGAGGGTTCCCTTTGTTGTGTAGCAGGAGTCAGAATTGTTCAGAAGGAGCTTAAAGCTGATGGCGACTAACAGAGCCACCCTTTTTAATAAATCCAATTAGCATTTGTACAATTTGTTTCTATTGTTTTCAAAAACCATCCATTCTCCTCCTGGTTGTAGACTTCTTTTTGAGGAGGGGAACTGAACGTTTTTGTTTTTTTTTTAAGTATCCATTATCTTTTTTTAGTGTAGATCAGGACAAGTCAAGGTCTATGCGGGCCTTCATATGTAAGTCAAAGTGCGATGCTTTAAAAGCTCAAAGCACTTTATGCCTGACTTATGAAGATAACTTTGAACATGACGCTTGTGGGGTCTGTTAGTACCTGGTTATCTACTCAGGTAGATAAATTTGAGTGAAATACAGATACAAAAACCTATCAGAGAGGGTGAAGTCGGAAAAGACCTGCTCAAGAGTGGCTTTTTTATTTAATATGAAAAATTTTGTACGTTCTTAAAAAGTAGCATCCATAAGAAGAGAATACAGTGGTGGTTTTGTGGCACATTGTGTCAAACTGAAGTGAAAGCCTCACATCACTGTGGAGGAAAAGTATTTTGTTTCTGCTTTAAGTGCTAATTTCAATGCAGCTTTGAATTTGGAGTGATCTTTACATAAAACTACCCATCCCTTAGCTCATTTTTGCTGGCTTATATACTTCCATAAACCTGCAGAGACAGATCTGACAGAACAGCCTCTCTGCTAAAAGAACCCCAAGAAAGGTAAGTGCTTAAAGATTGGCATTCATCTCCTTTGAGACAAAATGCATTAGAATATTCCTTTATACCTGAAATGAAACTGTTGTTTTCTTGAGCTGCTGTCATGTTTGTTCGACTATTTTACCTTTTATATAATGAAACACAGAGCTTCAAGATATCTACTGGCATAGCAATTGTCATAGAGGAGTCATTTTTCCAGGACTTTCACATTGTTCCTGCTCGTTTGAGAGCACCTTTTATGCATCAGCATTTAAAATGCAGTACTCCTTTCTTGCTATAAACAATATGACTTTACTGGGAATAAATCCTAAAGACTAGTGAAGGGATGTAATCTCATGGAATAGGGAATGGTATCTGGCATTGAAGTGGGAAGGGGGAGTTACCCAGTGTAATGGCTGAATAATCATCCATATTCTTTGTATGACATATGTAATATAGCTATGACATAAAGCACATATAGGAGTGTTGTGTTTCATGTAAAATTTAGCTTAATCCTTCTCAGGAGGAGACCCACAGAAGTTTCTGTACGTTCTGGTGCTGCCTGATGCAGTGAGAAAATCTGAGCACCACCAAAGCCAAGTGATTTGATCTCAGGGAAGTTGAGTTCTTCCATCCAGTAGTGCCTTTTCACGCCTTCTAGGTAGAAAAAAGGAAATTAACTAGCACAGAAGTCGTTGGTTTCAGGATTCTACCCCTCCCACCATCATGGTGCATAATTTGATCATTCACTTGCCCGGTAATATGGCTCTGCATCCTTAGCATTGCTGTTTAGGAGGATTATGGAGACTTTGACTGGCAATGAGCCCTTCTGCTCTCTCACTGAACCGGACATTAGGAATGAGTAGTGATGTAGGATGTCTGTGGTCATGTAAGTGAAAGGGGGTATAGGCTAGAAGAAGCAGAACTGTTGAGGTCTGCTTTGGCTAATGATGTGTTTGAGAGAGCGTGTTTATATCCATTTTTTCTCCCCTTCCCTCTATCCTTTTCCAGTTCTACTCCAGTCAATACCCTTAGCAGTAAGGCTCCAGGTAAACATTTATAAACTGGGCGTAGCAGGGGAGAAGTGGGCATGGTTTGCAGCATGGCACCTGGTAGGAGCAGAGGGTTCGCGAGGGTCTGCTGGCTTCTGCTGTCAGCGGAGAAGAGGTGGGAGAGGATGCGGGGATGTGGGCCAGGATAAAAGGGGAGCACCAAGGGGAGTGGTAAGAAGTAAGTGAAAGGGAATAATACCTAGTGCATGGTGGCAGTCGTTTGTCTTGGTATGTGTGGATCATAATACCTGCTGATACACAATGTACCCTAGGAAACGCCCTCGAACAAAGAACGTTTTGCAGCTCAGTGCAGTTGATGTCCATTAGCAGAACAAGAAGTCAGGATGTTTATTGTTACCGATGCTGGCAACCGGTTAGGTGTATGAATGCAGCCGGCAATGCTCAATCAGACAGGCACACATCCTTCCCTGGAGCTGTGATCAGTAACTACATCTTTCATTTTAGGGTGACATCCTGTTAGTGGTCCTGGCCCAGGAACCATTCTATCTTCTTTAGTTGGTGGTAATTTAAATATATGAAGATTGTAGTAGTTTGTGCTCAGTTTTTTAAAAGGCGGCGATGAGAGTGCAAGGTTACAAGTTAAGAATTACTGTATCACCTGTTAGGTTGTTTGGCATGTTTATTATCGTCATTTAATGCAAATTTGTGTGGATATCTTTCACCATCTGACTTTACCTTCTTCTGTTAGAAATCTGTCTGTCAGGTATCTTTCTTGTGCTTATACACACTGAGTGAGTCACACCTTTAAGCTTTTTCTGACAGAGTGAATATTTCAAGTGTCTTTCACCTCTTACCAAACTACAAGCTTTCCAGACTTTCTCAGTGCTATTTTTAAAGCCCATTCTGAACCATTTTTAATTTCTTGAAGTATAGATGCAAAGAACTAGCAATGTTTCTTCAATTACATGAAAATGTTGACACCTTCCTACTTGGATACCCTTCTGTTTGTAGGGCTGTTGTATTCTCCCTCGCCTCCGCTTAATAATTCCATCACTGTGATCTCACTTTCACTTGCTTATTCATGGTGATGCCCAAGACCCGTTCAGAGCTGCAGCTTTTCAGGACACAAATCTTACTTCATAAAATTGGCATAATTTTCTTTTAATAGATGACATTGCCCTTTGCGGTTGTTCAAATGCACGCTTTCAGAAGAGCCTGCCTTACCAAGTGACTCGGGTTGTTTTTGCAAATAACTGGCTTGCCTCATTATTTGTCACTTCAGTGGTTTTTGGGATGTCTACAAATTTTACTAGGGTGGTTTTATATTATCTCACTGGTCATAGATAAAGTGTTGCAAAACCCTGCCTCAAACTGGAAGACAGTTGTCTACTAAAAACTATATTTTGGGATTTATAATTGGCCTCATTTTAATTTAATTTAGTTACTAGTATTTTTTATAGTGTTACTTTTTTTAGCATTGGCTAGGGTCAGTAGGAGCTCACCAGTACAGTACTGCAGTTGTAACAGGCTCCTAATTTTGAGTGCGTGTGTGTGTGAAAAGACAGATCCCTGTCGTAATGCCCATTTATTTTATACAAAGGAAATAGCTGTTTTTTATTTTATTCCCCTGACTGTGCTTAATTATGTTGGGGAAGGAAATGTGACATAGGAAATCTCTGGTGCTAGGGCTGAAATGTTTTGAAACCTCTAAACAAGTCTTACCTCCTTCCGTCCTCCAGAATCATGTAATTATTGAATGATATAATGAGACTCCCAAAGATTTATTTTGTTTTATGTTTACACAACTGTCTTGGGTTTACATGGCAAGGTCTTTGTAGCAGGGGTCTGCAGGGACAGAGAAGGGGAAAAGTGGAAAGGAAGGAGCAGCAGATAGTTGTTGTGGACTAATCACAACCCCTATGCCCGGTCCCTCTCCACTGCTGGGGGAGAGGAGGAGGTAGAGGAGTCAGAAATGAGATGAAGTCGAGCCTGGGAAGAAGAGGGGGAAGGTATTTTAAGTTTTGTCTTTGTTTCTCACCATCCTGCTTTTATTTTCAATTGGCAATAAATTAAATCACTTTTCCCCAAGCTGAGTCTGTTTTGCCCATGACAGTGACTGATGAGCTATCTTATCTCTCTGTCCTTACCTTGACCCATGAGCTTTTAATCTTATTTTCTGCCTCTGTCCAGCTGAGGAAAGGGACTGAGAGAGCAGCTGGATGGGCGTCTGTCAGCCAGCCAAGTCAACTCACCGTAACAATAAAAATCTTTCACAAAAAGTATTAGCAGTCATGTTTCACTGAATTAGAACAGTAATATGTTACTGTAAAGGGTTGTGATAATGCTGATCATATCAATGAATAACAGTGTTAGATAAGTGGAAATATATAAAAAATTAAGTCATACATATGCTTGCCATAGTCATGATGCTGTCATGCGTCTCAATAGTCTTGGAGATGACTGCTCTCCCTTCCCAGCTGTAGCATTGAGTTGACACAATTTGTTTTATTCTACCACTGCTATGTAGTTGAAAAATACTTTGCCATCTTTAAAAAATGAACTAATTATAATAAAAATAATAATAAACCTAATTGTTTTAATCATCTTTGATTTTAATACTTTTAATGAGTTTGCAAATACAAATTACTTTAGTCTAGCTGCAGAAGGAATTTTTTTGTGATACTTGATAATTTAATTTTTTAGAGTTTTACATGGCATTATAGACTTGATGTAAAATAACTACTCTTTTATGTTTTTTAGTATTGGTTCATCATAACACTATTCTTCCTTTAATGAAAATAAATTGAAGAAAGGAGGAAAAGATGCCAGCATTTACTATTCATGGAAGATCTTTCTAATTGTTTCTTACTGCAAGCTCAAGTCAGTAGATTTTGAAGTAATATATGAGAAATCGATGCTGATAATACCTTACTGATAGTTTATTTTGGAAAGTGACCAACACAAAAGTTTTAAAGCTCTGAAGAGCAGAGGGTGGTGAATTAATGTACGGAGAAAATTCAGTACTTTTAAAATATGTTCATATTTATCTAATGAATAACGCCTTCAGTGTTGACATCTGCTCTACTAAGGGGGACTTGATTTTTTATTTTTTTGCTTTCTTCCCTGATTCTGTGCCCCACATTGGCTTGCTTCGTCACTGTCACTTTCTTTACTGTATTCAATTTAGCAGGCACGTATTCGTCATGGTGGGCTGCAAAGGGTATATCCTCCGTCTCCTTCATAAGGCTGTCCAGAGAAGCATGTCAGGCTTTTTCCAGTTATTTAAAGTCATAGTAGTTGTGGGAACACAGAAGTCGCCCATTAAACTGTGTACCCTTTATTGTCTTCTGTTGAAGCTTCTTCCTGATACAATCAAATTTTTCGATGGGCTTAAAAGTAAAGTGCATAGGCTAAGATCTGTTCTGCGACCAAAGAGTTACTAAAAATTTATAGTGAAAAAGACTACTTTTGTTATTACTACATGGATAGACAGTAGCAGGCATGAAGACATCGCCAGGTCTGTCCATGAGGTCTGTGGTATGCGCACTTGTGAAACTCACTTTTATCATGCTCCACAGAGCAATACGTTTTCTTTTTGTATCTTCTTTAACTAATACTGTGTATATCATATCTCAGAGTGGAGTGTATTTTCAAATGCTCTCTTAGAGACTGAGTTAGTAGAATGAGACCTAGTATTGTGGCTTTGGTTTCCTACACAGTCAGGATTTTGTTTCTGTTTAATGTATTGTTGTAAGGGTTAAAGGCCAGCAAAGTAGGAATTAAATTGGGTTGCAGTTTACCTAACGTTTATTTTTTTCTGAAGGAAGATGAAAGTTTCTAATTGAAATACATGTTAACTGGGTCCTGGAACCTCCTGTTGTATCTTTTTATTTCAAAGATAAAATGGCTGAAGGATTGATTCACATCTCCTTCCTGATGTACGGTGCAAGCACTGGCTGAAGTCAAACTTGCCAACTTTTAAATGCTAATCATGAGAATTGCTCTTTCCCTGCTTATAACAAACTGGCATCCCATGAGTTAACATCTCCACAACTTCCCATGCCAGAGGCAAGTGGCAGGCACTGGTGCCTGGCCATGGCCTTTTGCAGCTTGCAACAGGTTTGCTGCAGACTCCTCAGTCTCAAGGTTAGCTCTCTGGCCTGACAGCATCATATGATCTGGGTGGAGGACATTGAAATGCCACTGAGATGTGTCTGTCTTGAAGACCTTGTGAGCTGGGTTGCAAAGAATTCGGGAGGTCTGAATGAGACAGTAGCATCTGAGTAGTTAGGTGTGTTATCACATGGATGAATGAGCCAACAACATTAATAATCCTTCTGAATGTCAGTTTTCTGCTCTTACACTGGGTCATATGAAACATTTGGGAATAGGTTCTTATGTGTAAAATGTGTTCCTTTTGTGGAACATGGTGTAATTTCAACTAACAGGTGACCTTCTCGCCCATAGCAAAATTTGTGGCTTGAGACCTGATTCAGTTCTCCTGTTTTATAGAGGAATTGGATGAACGCCTAATGCAACAGCTTTAAATCAAGATTTGCTGGCATATCTGTGTGGGGTCCAATTATCTCAATATTCCTTTTCAAAACAGTGCCTGGGGCTGAAGTACCACAGATTTGGGCTTAAATTTTGCCTTAATTTATTTTCTTTCTAACAGATTTATAAAGATAAGTAAATGAAGGACCAATAAGATAAATATCTTTCCTTCTTCATTATTAACATAAATGTCTTACATACTAATTGAGTGCACCTATTTATACCAGTGTACAGATGTAACCTGATGAAGGCATCAGTTAGCTAACTGCCTTTATAGCACAGGTTGTGAAAGAAGTTATGAAATAGTATTTCATCCTGTGAGATTAGCTTGATGTTTTGGGCCATGAAATTGCATAAACTCAGTGTTTTCTTACATTTTTCTTTATAAAACAGTAAATGAAGAAGTACTAGACATATTCCCCGAAAGGCATATAAGTATGAAGTTTGAAGGAGTACACTGGCTTGACAGAATCTTTCCTTTTAAATGTTAAACTTACACAGTTGTGATGGCACCCAGCATGTTATTAGCTGAGTCGGCATTTTAAAATTACCTTGCTTGTTACAACTAATAAGCATGTCCTGCCTTTAGAACAGTCAGGTTTTGACAAATTTGGGCTTAAAAATTTTGAAAGTAATTAAATTACTCTCAACACTCTTAACACAATTACTGTTGTTTTGGAGATGGCTTTTGACATGTGCTGATGCTATGTGGTCTGCCTGAGTTTTGCAGGCAGATAGCACTTGTTTCTCCCTTAGGGAAAAAAATAAAGGAAAACAAAAAATTTAGATGAAGATACCTGAAATTCGGTATTCAACTTAGTATTCTTCTTGCACTGTCTTTCTCATTTCCATATATAAATGAGGGAAGAAGAATAATCTTAGCTTTAAGAAGACATATTGGTGTATCCACAATTTTGGCTGTGAAACGCTTGAGCAATAAAGCTATAGTAAAAAGACTGTCTATGTCTTTTAACTGAGGTTATACGTAAGAGAGATGGTTTTCTTTATCAACAGAATGTTTCCAAAACATAGCAAATTTAGCTGCGTGACATAGATGGCAGAAATTACCCCATTAACAGCTACAGTTCAGTGCTAAGTTCTGACATATCAGCATGGCTCTTTTAATTTTGCCAGTTCATGAGCAGTAATTACTGACGAGTGAAAGATTGATTTCCAGTTTCTGTTGGGACTGGTTTGCTTTCCTCATAATGTTAGAAAGTGTAAGCAAATTCAGGGTTGCGTTGCCTTTCCCAGAGGAAAGTCAAAGCATTGTTCTGCTACAATAGAGGTGATTATAGCTCGACCTGTTTAAGCTGTCCAAACAGTTTTCTCTTTTCAACAGCAATAGTTCACAGTAGTATGTATAGCTAAATTGGTTGCATAAAAAACATGAAAGACAAAAGTAAACATAAGAATTGCAAAGTCAGTCATCTGTGTTACAATTAATGCTAAGCTATCAGATCATACTGTGCTTGAAATGGCTTCTATGTGGGTCACTGAGATGCTTGTGCCATTGTTTCAAAGTGGACCTGTTAGCAGCACAGTAATTTATTGAAAGTAGGCTGCTTGAACTAAGAGACTTCTGTTAATGATTATTTAAAGGAACTCATGACAAATATTGCTGGCCTAGAGTTCTCTAACTATTCTCTTTAAAAACTCCTCAGAGGTAACATTTCTGGAAATTGTGTAAAGGGTAAAACAGAGTTATGATTGACTTTATGCATAACCTATCTTTTTGTGTGTTTGCTTTTAAAGTTTAAGCAGGCTTGCTGGTTAAGACTAGAATATTTCACTGTGGTTAAGAGCTGTAATTAGTATCTAAGAGCTTTGGGTAACTATGAACTCCTGCTTTCCTCTTATATAAACATCAGCAATGTAAAAATGGTAAAAATTATTTTTGAGGGAGTAGTCTTTATGAGTGTGTACACTTTGAATTAATCACATGATATCACACTTTAATAAAAATAAAAATGTTTTTCAGTTTGTGTATTTATACCTTTGAAAAATGTTTTCAAGTTAAAATGAATAGCATTTGGATAAACAGTCTTGGAACAGTAAGTGTACTGTTTTTAAACTTCTCATTAAAAAAGTGCTGATAATACCAGTTGACTACATGATATACAGGCTCTGTTAAGAGTTTGGAATTTTGCAGACCACTTTCCATTGGCTGTTTTTTCCAGTGTTGGTAGTGATATCAGTTGTATAAATTTCTTCTGGCATTTTCTGCATGAGGAAGAGGTTTCTTGCTACAACCCTTGAAGACAGGGATAGGGGCACCCTAGCCACCAAACTACTATTCCCATCAATTCATTCAAGTCTAATTTCAGCCAAATGCAAGTCAAGTGGTGCAGCATTACTCTCTTCTGAAGGATGTGTAAAATACAGCTGTTAAGTTACATGACAGTATTGTTTAAGCTGGAATGAACCTCTGGACGTCATGTAGTCTAGCGGCCTTCCAAGATAGAGCAGATTGCTCAGGACCTTTCTCAGATGAGTTTTGACTATCTCTGATGTCAGAGGCTCCATAACCTGTGTGCAATCTCTTCGGTAGTTACTCACTCTCTGGTAAGGGATTTCCCATACAGCATCTTGTGATCATTTCCTCTTCTTACTGTGCGTCTTTGATGAGAGTCTGTCTCCGTTGTCTCTTACTGCAACTATATCCTCCCCTGACTTCTTCTCTGCAATGTAGACAAATTCTCCTAGAGATTTTTTGTATGTTATTGTGCTGCAGCCCCTTAGCCACTTTTGTAGCCCCCTGCAGAACTTCATCCCAGTTTATCTTTGTACACGACTTGGGTGAACTTACTGCCATTTTCTTTTGTTTCTAAGCTGCCAGGGAGCTTTGTTTAATTTATGACTGTAAGATGGCAGGCATTCCTTGCTTTTACGTTAACATGAGTGTAGTAAGAAAGGAAGTCCATGTTGAGTGGAAAACTCAGAAGGCATGCTGGATTGCCACTGGTGTGGTAATCTGTGTGGCTGGGGTACCAGGACAATTTATACACGCTGCCCTTACAGCCAAAAATCACAAAAGTGCTGAATTGCACCTTTACTGAAGCTGTGTTGTACCATCTTGTAAAACACTAGCTTGGGGTGTTCATGACAAGTGTTAGTGGTGCTGTATTTGATTAATGGACTATTATCCTCTGTACCCTGTTTATTTCTGCTTAGTAATGTTCCTGCTGTAACAGAAATGTATGGCTTTGGTCTGCAAGAGCATTTTTATTGATCTTGTCCTCCAGGCAGTTTTTTTTCTTTAAAGGTGTGTCTATCATCTTCCTTGGTACTTCTTAATTTTAGACTGGGATTTGTATTAACTGCAGAAATGAAAAAAATGCTGAGTAATGTATGTTCTACCCTCAGCCTTAGAGGAGCTTGGTTTGGTAATGCTGCTTTAAAAAAAATAAAGATTCCACTGTCGTTTTTCTTTAACCAGCTTGTCTCTTTTACAGTTCCTCTACTAAACTGTACATCATCCAATTTCATTAATAACTTCTCGTGTGATACCAAACCAGATATATTATTGAACCTCAGACTTGTGAGCTGTACTGTGTTTTATATTCTTGAAAATCCCTTCTTAACAATGAAGAATGCTTCTTTAGGATATCGGAAGAGCCTATAACCAGCAACAATGTGTCTTGTTGCATTCTGTTCACCTGTGTGGCTTTAATAATTGTTTTCTTCAAAATTATTCTGTTTCACACAGTAGAGAGGCCAGACACACAACCCATTTTTACAGAAGAGGAGGCTTAATCAATGTGATATAATGGAGGCAGCCACTACGGAGCGAGGAATAGACATGAATTTTCTCATCCCTGCCCATACATAAGATACAAGAAAGCTATCTTTTATCTCTGACTAGATTATGATGATAATAAATTATCAAGACTTTTGATGTGTAACTTCTGATGCTAGTGAGTCTAGAACTCTCCGGGAATGGTAGAGGTGTAAATATGCCAGATTGGCTGCAACCATTCTTAGCTATTTCAGGTCTGGCTTACAAAGGCAGGCAAAAATAGGTATTATAACATCTATAGAATTACTTGGAGGAAAATATTTGTCCTCTTCATACTTATAGTGGAAATCTACTCTGCTTGTTATTTTTAATGAGGCATCTGTTTCTCAAGTAAATTACTGGAAGAATTTTGGCAGCAAAATAGTCTTTTCCATAAACCAGAAATCTTGTACTTTGTAGTCTAAGATCATTAGGTCTTAAATTAATGCTTAATTTGGTAAATGTTATCTGTTTTGATGCTTCTGTGAAACACATTTTTTTTGAGTAGTATCTTGTTTGTGCAGTATATGCAGCATTTAGGACACAGTGAGTTGAATGTCTGCTGTCAAGACAGCTGTGTCACCAGTTGGCTGTCAAACAATTAAATATTTTGAAGCCTCCTTATGCCACTTGGTTTTGACAGTGGAGTTACATACCTTTACTCCTTCATGACAGATTTGAGAGCAAACAGTGTCTAGAAGAACATGGTAAGGCTTATAGTATTCTGCTGTTTGGTATACCAATATTGGTTTTGACTTTTCAACAGCTGTGCATTTAAACTATTCAAGCATTTCCTTTAGATTTGTTACCTGGAACAGTGCAGCCAACTGCTTTGTAATAGCTGTTTGAACATGAGGTGTTTTCAGATGTTGTGAATGATTGCTCTGTGGATCTAACTGAAGCCATTCTAATCTCTGTCAACTGAAGACACAGGAAAGCCTAGACTGCTCAAGGATGTGTTGCAGTAATAACAGTAAACAGATGGGCATTTTTCTTCTGCTGCTGTTCAGTCAATCTGTGGTAATGTATTTATGGTCCTTAAGGAATTAACTTGAAATTAGGTTTCATGACCAGGATTATATATATATGTATTTTTTTTTTCTTCTGGCCTGAAAGAAGCAGTTGCATCATGAATGTGAGGTTCACTGGTGTATATTTGAGGTGTAGACTTCCTTAGTATAATTTGGGTAATTAACATATTTCAGCTACATGTATCTTAGTATTGTCTGATCACATTATGTCTAGGAAGAAAAGGCTGAATTCTCCTCTGACATAGCTCAGCTCTATAGACTTAAGTGGGTTTATGCCAAAAAATAAGAAGGCTCCAGTGAAAATGCAAATAAGCATTTTGGGGAGTTGCATTTTGCTTCTTTTTACAGAAAGGATGAATGATTATGCTTGTAAATGTGAAGGTGAGAAATGGAAGAATTTTGATTGTTACTGAGGTACTGAGGGAAGAAGTCCAGAGAAAGCTTTCCTGTCAGATCAGGAGGAGCTTTAATAATCATCCTAAAAGTGCATGTGGACAAAAGGAAGTCAATACAAATGTGGAAAATATCAGTCTTTGAATATTAACATAGTCTTGCCCTCTTAGTTTAACGTGAGGTGTACTCTAGTTTTGTTAAGAACATGCAATGTTTTTGTTCTTGCTAATTGTTTTTTTAAAATTGAGATTTAATCCTGTAATGACAGCTTCAACCAGAACGATATAGAGGGCGTATGTTAAAGCACTACCTCAGGTTATTTAGTGACAAGAAACTGCCCCTCGCACCTCAAAACCAGTGTAGTTAATCAAATCATTTGGCCTAAGTGATAATTGGCACCCTACTTAAGCAGAAAGCTCTGGTGGTGTTTGGGTTATTGCAGCTCTGAACAGGACAACAGATGAGTTCCCTTTGTTTAGCAAGACAGTAGAGTCAAATGGTATTTCTGCTTCAAAAACGTGAAGTTGTCAAAACCAGCCACTCTGTATTGAGCAAAATGTATATCTTGGTTTCTGAGTGCAGCAGCTGGGATGGACCGTGCTCAGTGCAGCCATGCAAGTGGGGGTCATGCTTCCTCTTACTTCACCTGCTTTCCATTGTCTGCACTTGATTATCATACTGTGCTGCTTCTGTGCCAAAATGTGACATCCCCAAATCCATCAATTTGCTTTCTGGAGGAAATGTCGACAGCTTATTTCAGGCTTTGATAGTGTCTTCAAAGCCTGGTGTCAGTGCTGGCTTCCTTCACTGTGTTCCCAGGAGAAGTTTTTGCTCTCGTGGCAGGGAGTGAGAGCAAGGTAATAGCTGAGTTTATAAAAGCCTGCAGACAACTCTGAAGTGCATAGATATGAAGAGTTCAGATGTGAAAAAGTAAGAACTTCTTCATTTTGGGAGAATGCCTGAGTGTGTCTAGGACAAGGCAAATCTTTAGTGTCCATAGTGTCCAACCCTGTATTTTTCATATTTTATTACTTAACTTGGTTGATCTTTGATAATCCTTCTATTAATGAGGGTGTGGGTTTTTTTTTTTTTTGTTTTTCATNNNNTTCTTTATTAAATTTAAATTAGAATACAGGGAAGATACTGGGATGGTAGTGTCCACTCATCCATGAAAGAGAGTAATTACTGCCTTTTGTGGGATGTTGTATGGCAGCAGGTCCTGGCTTGGCCTTAGAAGCGTCGAAGCCACTGACATTAGGTAATTAAATCCTTCTTAATAACTGGATGAATGTCATGTACATGACTAGCATAGTGTTGTATTCCTCCCAGGCTGAAGCTAAGTTTAAGTCTTGTCTTTTAACAGCATAACTGTATAGGAGTTGATCAACTTGCTGTTAAAATCGCACGTTTTGCATAACTGGATGTACCAAGTGCCTTGGAGGCCAGTGCTGTAGCTGGGGTAACTGATCACTGTCCCATTGTAACACATACAGTTTGGGGGACTTACTAATTTTAGTACTCATTAGATACCTACAGCCTAAAATTCTCAGTATGTTTCTTACAGAAACATATGGTAAGTCAAAATGTGTTAGATTAGTACAGTTTAGCTGAGAGATCTCTGCTAGCCTGGTTTATTTTCAGTGAAACCAGGTGAGTTATGCCCCCAAGAGCAGCTTGGTGGAGTAGGAGCAGCTGCGTAGGCTGGCATCCATCATCTTTTCAGTTTATCACACACAGGGCAGGGGACGGGTGGCACCTTCAGCTGCTGGGTGGGCAGCATCTAGATTTGTTAGTTACAACGGGCAAGTCGAGGTCGAGTGAGACAGGCCTTGGGGACAGTTGTTTTGTGTGGGCATTTGTATTGTGCAAAATTGTGAGACAGAGTTCACAGCGCAGATGACTGAGTGCCTTGGTCCTTTTTTTTTTTTTTTNGTAAGTCTCAGTGGCTTGGGAGTAGTAGAGCCTGGGAGAACTAGTGGTGGGGGATGGATCGTTACTGGGGTGTAGGTGGATAGTGGGCTAACACCTGTTAGGAAATAAAATGTTTGGTTTAGACTTTTATGGTGGAAAAAAATTTCTGAAACCTACCTGGGAGGTTCTGACTCATGCAGGACTGCACCTTTCTGTGGGAAGACAGACTGCTTGCAGTCTTACTATCTGTCCTCCTTTCATTAGCTACGTGGGATGAATTTTCAGATCTCACCCAGTCTGGAAAGCACCAGCATTTTTTAAAAAAAACCCCAGAGTTCTTTAGAAATAGTTTAAGATAGACATTACAACTGTGTACTTTGAGAGTGAAATATTTTGTAAGATTCTGATTTTGGGTGGTGTTTCGTGTAACAGTCTTGATGTGATTATTGTCAGCAGAGAAGTTTTTTGAGTAAGAAAAAAATTATGCAAAATTTAAAAATGTCTTTTTTATAAGGAAGGGGGGTGCTTGGTAATATTTGGTTCTGGAATATGAGTGTCGCTGACTGTGTAATAGCACTTCAAGAGGCACTACTTGGGCATGTCTCATTTACTAGCCCATTGCCAAATTGATTAGTATAGGCATGGTTGAGGTCCACAGGAAATGGCATGCCTTAAAAACTTAGAGAAATGATGCCTTTTAACTGAAATGCAAGGGGGAACCTCGGTGCTATGACTTTATTCAGTCCTGCTGAATATGCTGCCAGTTTTACTCTAAGTATACTAAATCATTTTATCCTCAGCCAATCAGATCAAAACTGAAGAATTTGAGACTCCTGTCTTCGAACAAAAGGGTTTTTTTTTTGCCTTTGGATTTCCATGTGTATAGGATCATTTCCAAATCAAACAGTAAGCTGTATTTAATGTAAACAAAAGTAATGCTGCCTAAAGTCTTGCATTCAACACAGATCACAGATGAATAATTTTGTTTTCAAAAAAAGGATGTAACCAACTACATTTGAAGCAAGCTAAAAATTAAAATAGTGATTTTTCTATTTGAAATTTAACGGTCTAGTCTGCCAAACACGTTATGAATTACCTGCAGTGAAAGAAGTGTACTAGGCATGTCCAGTATAGTTTTACGTTATTTCACTTTAAAGTGTGATCATCTGAGATTTATCTAGTGCTCTGTGGCAGGGTACAAGTGCAACAGAACTGAATATACTCTGATGTAGACTTCTAACAATAGCCTAGTGGCTTACCTGCAAGTTTATGATTTAAACAGAAAAGTTTTTCCAATCAGTCTTCAGTTTTATAGTTTATTTTACTTTGGATGCAAATGAAGGTTTTTAAGCTCATGGCTCCAGTAGCTTCACTGTGAACAATTGTTGGCCTTATACAGAGTTTAAAATCTTAAAATCTTATTTCTAATATTAATCTAAAATCCGCTGCCTCAAAAGTCAGTAATAAAATTCATATTGATTTAAACAGGATCAGGTTTTCACTCTGTCAAAATTCCCTCTGAGTGAAGAAGCTGAGTGAGCTATTTTCACATCGCCAGTTGATTTTAAACAGACTTTTTTTGTCTTCTGGTATTAATCCACAATTTTTTCTAATGTGAAATATGTTTGTGACTCCATGACTGTATTCAAAAAGCTGTTTTAAAAACTATTTTCCTTCTTGGATGAAATGTGTGAGCAGACTCATGGAGCACAGCAGAAAGCCACCCCCATTAGCAAAGCATAGCATGCCTGAGGCATTTTCTTAATTAACCTCTTGAGTCTGATACAGAAGATGCTGCAAGGATGCATTCTTCATTTGAGTGACAATATTTAGACTATGAGCACTGCAGGGTTAACTACTCACCTCTCTCTGAACAATTTTATTTGTGAACAGGTATATTTGTTAGTTTTGTACTAAATGTAGAGAAAAAGGGTCTAGTTTTCCCAAATTCTGTGTGCCATATTTCTGTATAGATCTCTAGTGTGCTGTATTTGTGTCTAAATCTTTATGTTGTGCTTATCACTAATCTGCTTATCAGCTGGGAGCGCAAAAATTAATCCAATATTGCACATGTGTATAATCTCTTTATATTCTCCTTCATGTATTACAGAAGAGCTGATTAAGTAAGGGGTTTCATTTATTTTTGTTTCTTTTATATGTGAAGAGCACAGGTAGGCAGCCACCATAGATATCAGTATATATCACACATCTATATATCATACGTATCATATTACAGATATAGATATCAGTATATATCGCACATCTGTCTATCATACATATATTATACCATGTGAAAGATATTTTGTTTCTTGTAGGTTCCCTATCAAAGAACAAAAACCTTCTGTAGGAAGAGCTTTCAGAGCCAAAGTATAGCAGTTCTTTATTTTTTATCCTCATGTTAAAAACTCCTTCACTCAACAACCTTGATATGTTAGATATTTATTAAAACTAAAGAGATTATGGTAATTTTATCTTATTGATGAGTTTACAAGGTAATCATGACAGGTTGTACGTACAACTTTAGAAGAGTCATTCTGGATGATCTTTAAAGGTATACACTGCATATGAAATCTTACTTTCTACGCCTAATCAAAACCGAGGTATATCTGAAATTTTTACAGGTCAATAGAAGATTTTTCAGAAGGCTGTCTGTAACGTTATATGCTATAAAATTTCAGTAAAAATCTAGTGTGGATGGTCAAGTAAGTAGCTACGGAGTATTGGCTGGTTGAACAGTGACCTACTGTTCATTGTACGTGAATATGCAAAATTGTGGTGTTCAGTATACACAATTTTCTCACAGCATATAAAGGCACTTCAAAATACACTAACTCTTTTAGGGAACAAATGATATGTTGTTCCCTGTTATTTTAAAGACAATAAACCCATTTGTGATGCTGAAATATCTCTCTCAGGAGAGATTTCCTCAAACTTTGTTAGCTAACTCCTGTAAAGATGCTATCTCTTACTGTATCATCTGTGTAACTGGTGTTTCTGGTGCTTGAGTTTGGGCAGCAGAACTGAAACCAAATTCCTGCATCTGGAGCTGTCAGGTGTATTTTTACATTACGTGTCCTACAGCACGACATAGTTGAGAAATTTTCTGACTTGGTTCATGTGGGGACAAGGGCCAAATGGCAGGAGGGAGTAAAGAAGTAGGTTGGAGAAGGATGGAAGCAGAGGACGGAGGGAGGAAGGGCCTGTGTTTCAGTGCACAGGGAGTTCAAGGAACGTGCAGGAACCAGTGGGGGTGACAGGCTGAGGGAAGCAGCAATGTATGTGACAAGGCAAAATGAGCCTGGATGGTGCTGTCTGGAAAGAGGTGGTAGGAAAAGACAAGAAACTGGGAAGTGATTAGAGAAAATGTGAAAAAAAGCCAACCCCAAAGCCCTGACGTGGTAGGCAGGTTTAATTAAGGAGCTCAGGACTGTCAGGGATGAAGAATGATGCCAAGGAGAAGACAGTAGTCCTGTGTGAGTTGGGGATGAGGGTAGCAATTGATGGTAACACTGACAGAGTACATACATGCAAATGGCTGAATTAGCAGTTTGCAGGTTGCTTTAATGCGTTGATTTTTTATTTTGTGTGGTATTACTTGAATTTAGCACTTGCCTTATGTGTTTATGTGCAGGGATATCATTCTTCAAAAAAAAACCCCAACCCTGGATTAGATTCTGGTTTGTCTGAAGATGCAGGGCAGAAATCTGGAGTGAAATTCAGGAACTGATTAACAGCTGAATGTGGCACCCTTGCTGTGTGTGTGTGGGGGGCGAGGGGGCCGGCAGCGCTAGTCAGAGGGTGAAGAGCAGCTAGGAGCTGTGACAGATATGTCCTTTTCATTCCCCTTCTGCTGCCGCGGGTCTGCTAGAGTTCTTCCTTTCCCATGGAGGGGCTTTTTTTTTTTTTTTTGGTCAAGGTTGTTAAAGTTGAATGCAGCCCAGTACCAGTAAAATGGAAATGTGACCCTGTGCAGAAACTCTAGAAGGGGCAGGAGAGAATGCAGGTGTATAGAGTTCCCCATTAGCAGCCATTACAGCCTGCTAATGGATAACTTATTCCTGTCCCGGTGCAAAGTTGACAAGGTTTTTGTTTTGGTGTTTTGTTTTTTTTTTGTTTAATGTGTGGGGTTTGCTAATGAGCAGATCTAGAAAAGTACATTTAGAACAAATATACTTGCACTGTAACCTTCATATGGAATGTCTCTTAAAAAAAAAAAAGAAAGAAAACAGCACATTTAATACTTTGAAATCCTTAATTCTTTCAAACAAAATCCCAGGTGGTTATTATGAGAAATTTTAATGAGAATTAAGTTTCCAGTAGAATCAAACTGGTTTTATGGGAAGCACCGTGGCCATTGAGCTAACAAAGCTGTACAGAAAAAATGTGTACATTTTTGAGGATAGCAAATATATTCTTTTGTCTTCTGTGAACATTGCTGGAGTAAGTAATTTTATCATGTCAGTCAAAATAGGAAGTAAACTCCATCAAACTGGAAATAAAACTTTAAAATAAATAAAATGATACATTTTGGATAATCTTTTGGGGGATGTGGCAAATCATTATTACATAGACTGTAAAAGGACAATATGTGTTGCAGTGAAAAGATGTTCAAATACAGGTGAATCTTAAAGGGAAAATAAACAGTTATATATGAACTACAAGTTTATATACTAAAAAATTGTTGTTACTTGGATGCAGCGTAGACTCAACTGAATTCAGTACCAGAACATCCAGTTTGCAATTGACAGGTGGAAAGAAATATCTTGACTTAGCCTATAGGAGAGCAGCAAATGAAAATACCATGACGTTTTTCTGGCAGGTAGCAGTACTGATTAGGATGCTCCAGCAACAGACCACAAGCACCTGGAGAGGCAGAAGACAAGTACATGTGAATGTATTATGCATGCACTTCTCAGGCACTCTCACAGATTTATTTTCAATAACTCCCCATGAATATGGAAGGCCACACATCCCTTTGGACCTACCAAACGCTGCCAAGCTGCAAGACAGGAGGAGGCCCTTTTTCCTCAGCAGCTGTGAGCAGCTCCACGGTCAAGCAGGGCTCTCAGAAGTGCACGGTGGAAGACAAGAGCTCATGTCTCAGCCCTGGGCTGAGCCCAGCACCCCAGCTGTTCTGCTCCACCCTAACCTCACCCTCCTGTGCTGTGGGCAAACCCCACCAGCAGTAAAAGCAGTGGGGCTCTGCCATTCCTCCCCAAAGGACAGTGCGCAAACCCACTTGTGCTCCAAACCCAGGGAACATGTGAAGCCCTGCAAGTGCAGAAGCTGTGGGCTTTGGTCATTTCCATAGAGCAAATCTGAAAGCATTCCAAGCCTCTTTATCCTGACTTGCACCACCTCCAGAGGACAGCTCTGCTATCACGCCCAGCCTCAGTTTGCTCCAGAGAGCCTCAGCAGAGCTCACGCTACAGAAAGTCAGCTCTACATGATTGGGGTGTGCATCTTGTAGAGGGAAAGATGCGAAAGAGCCAAAGATAATTGTGATCTGAAAGGCTTGTTTAATGGATATGCTCTTTTTGGTTTTTTTTCTTAAATTTCCTGCTCCCTTTTTCCCTGTGTCACCCACATCAGAGCCAGAAAGAAAAGGAGACTCTGTCCTTACAAGAAATGAATTCTCTCTTTGTCTATTCCATAATTTTGCATCTGAGAAAGATTTCACTGTTTCTCTGGTAACTTTTTCCCTTCTGCTTCTTGTAATGTCTCTTGACTGAATGATAATGAGACAGCTCAGTTAACTGAATCGAATGATACGCAAACTAAGTCTGATACTAACACATTTGCTTTTGAAGAAGGAAAATATGAGAAATTTTTCAAATAAGTTTTTTTAACTGAACTTGATAGACAGCTCTAAGATGTGAATTGACTTGAAGACACAGATTTAAACCTCTGTGTTATTCTATTGTAGCCCTTACTCTTGAACGAGCGGATGTGGAAAAAAGGTTAAAGAACAAACAGAGAATTTATTTTGGAATTACCATCATGAGTTTCTGACTCTGTGATGAGAGCTTCTAAAAGACTTAGAGAAAGCAAGTGGAGGCTAGAGTGGAAAAACAAACAAACAAAAAAGGTGGGATGACAAAGCTAAAAGTCAGTGAGTAGCAGAAATAAGAAACAGAAGAGGCCCTTGACACTTAGGAGTCACACTGAAGGGAAATATGGTCAAGAGGTTAACAGTGTCACAAGGGCTGAGTGCAAGAGCTAAGCAGGACACCAAGTTTGGGCTTTGTCTAAGGAAAGAGACTGTGATAAAGTGATTTGATCTTTGGTCAGTCTAGTGGTGCTCTGTACAAAGGAGCTTTTGCAGGTATGCTCAGCTCTGACAATACAGCTATATATATTATATGAAAGAAATGGCAAAATAAAGGATAACAAGCTGCATATTAATGTGTTCTCCTTTCTATTCTTCTTGGTTCTAAAAAATTCCCCAGAAAATCCAACATGAACACCCCCACCATTCTGCTAATAGTTTGGGCAAACTTGTAACAAGACTGTAACCGTATTACTACTGTATTTCTGCTCTGCCTAACAGCTAAAATAGTAGTAAAATCCTGATACACCTTCACAGAATGAGTTTCTCCTCTTTAACTTTTAATATTTTTTTCTTTCTGCAAGCCTTTTAGTATTTAGCTCTTTACCTACATTGTCCTTCTTCAGTCTTGCACTTAAAGCAGTTAACCAAGGCATGTGACATACTTACATTGTAAGTTCCTGTGTTCTAAAACCACTGTGCATAACAAGCTTAATGTGCATCATAAAATGCACATGAATTTAAAAAAATTGTTTAGACTAATGGCTATAGGAAATATTAGGAATGTTAGAAGGCTTGGTACTTAAAGTCCCTCCTTTTTGCATGTGGTCAGAAATTACAAAGTCTATAAAAGAACATTCCAAAAATAGATGATTAAAATAAAAGTATGGTAATGCTTTCCAATTTGTATTTTGTATGTACATTGATAGAACCAAGAAATTGGTTCTAAGACATACTGTTACAGTAAAACATAAGAAATGAAAGAAATTGAGCAGAACAACTGAAAAAGTAAAAAATGGATATTGCAAATGCTTCAGAACAGATATATTTAAATACAAGACAAAATAAGCAACATCAAAAATAGATTTTAAAATTGGAACAAATTTATATGAGAAGGTTTTCAGGGAAGGCTTCAATGAATGGAAAAAGCCTTTGCAGAAACCATGTTAAGAATATGAACTAGTAAACACAGGATGCTTCCTTTATTTGGAATGAATGTGCCAACAGTAAGTACGTTGTCTTTTCTCTGCTGGGAGAAAAATGCTGAGGCTCTCTGGAGCAAACTGAGGCTGGGCATGATAGCAGAGCTGTCCTCTGGAGGTGGTGCAAGTCAGGATAAAGAGGCTTGGAATGCTTTCAGATTTGCTCTATGGAAATGACCAAAGCCCACAGCTTCTGCACTTGCAGGGCTTCACATGTTCCCTGGGTTTGGAGCACAAGTGGGTTTGCGCATTGTCCTTTGGGGAGGAATGGCAGAGCCCCACTGCTTTTACTGCTGGTGGGGTTTGCCCACAGCACAGGAGGGTGAGGTTAGGGTGGAGCAGAACAGCTGGGGTGCTGGGCTCAGCCCAGGGCTGAGACATGAGCTCTTGTCTTCCACTGTGCACTTCTGAGAGCCCTGCTTGACTGTGGAGCTGCTGAGGAAAAAGGGCCTCCTCCTGTCTTGCAGCTTGGCAGCGTTTGGTAGGTCCAAAGGGATGTGTGGCCTTCCATATTCATGGGGAGTTATTGAAAATAAATCTGTGAGAGTGCCTGAGAAGTGCATGCATAATACATTCACATGTACTTGTCTTCTGCCTCTCCAGGTGCTTGTGGTCTGTTGCAGGAGCATCCTAATCAGGACACGCAGGACCCTTGGCTGTGAGAAGATACAACATCTTTGTGTGAAGAGTGTTTTTTTGAAAAGCAGAAAATTAATAGTAACCAATATCTTAACCATTCCAAATGAGTGGTTGTATGTGGTATTTTTTAATTTCCTTATTATTTTAATGGTTTATTTCTTTGTTATACAAACTGTCCAAAGTACTTGGAAATGATGGAAATGATCATTGGTATTCAGCTCTTAAGAAGAGCTCTTCAGAAGAGCCACGGGCAAGGACAGCTTTCACTACAGCAGGTTGCTCAAAGCCCCATCCTGTCTGGCCTTGAACACTTCCACGATGGGGCATCCACATCTTCTCTGGGCAGCCTGTCCCACAGTCTCTCACCACCTTCACAATAAAGAAGTTCTTCCTCATACCTATTCTAAATCTCCTCTCTTTCAGTTTGAAGCCATTACTCCTTATCCTATCACTGCACTCCCTGATAAAGAGTCCATCCCCATCTCTCCTGTAGCCCCTTTAGGTACTGGAAGGCTGCTATAAGGTCTCCCCAGAGCCTTCTCTTCTCCAGGCCAAACAACCCCACTTCTCTCAGCCTGTCTTCATAGGAGGGGTGTTCCAGTCCTCTGGTCATCCTTATGAATCTCCTCTGGACTCTTGTTAACTCACATATTAACAGTGAACAGATACTTAAATTAAAATGGCATGGCCAGAAGCGCTCTACACAGAACTAGTTCCTGTAATTTTAGAAAATATTGTTCATAGCTGATGAGAGATCAATTTTAAAGTGTTAGTAAGTATTTAATTATATTTCCAAAATTTAGTTATCTTTCCATTATTTACTTGCTTTAATTGCCCTTTAATAATTCACTGGATTTTGATTCCTGTGTTTCTTATAATGTGGGTGTGTGTACTAATTGCATTACTACACCAAGTAAATATAGTTGCTTGTATCTTCCCTCCAAAAAGGAGCCCACTGAGCTGAAGTATTTTCACATAAGCCAAATACTTTGTTAAATATTTCTTTCTGGCTTTTTTTCTTCTATGTATTTTTTCTCAGTCAAGTAGATCAGCTTACATCTATCTGTGACAGAGCACTCTAGCCAGTAGTCACAAGGCAAGAGGTTTAACTGGCTGGAGCCCCTGCTCCCAGCAATCTTTCCCTCTCTTAAGGAATTGATCCCTAAGTGGATTTTTAAAGGTATTTGTAAATTTGGGACAGATAGCACTAGTTGCAAAACCAGAGAAGTAAGATGTACTTTTGGCCATTTTTCTAAAATAGCATTTTGTAGCTGGAATGCTTTATATTGACCATTAATAAAAGCACAATGAATCTAGAGGCATCTTAACACACACCAATTAAAAGTCAGTGCTGTAGGTTACACCCAACAGACCAGGCACTGTGTTGAGATCTTGGGAACAGAGACAGGGAGGCCTGTGCATGTGTTCGTAAATTTGTGAGTTCTTGGGCGGAAAAATCATTGAAAACAGGTTGTCATGTCTGCTGTGAGCGCCAGATAGGGACACAGGGAGGGATGGATTAGTACAGTTTGGATGGTACATTTGTATGTAGTATACTTAGACTGTGGTATTACATTTGCATGTGTTAAACCCGAAGTTTCTGAAAGTATTTACTTGTGTTATTAGTTATTTACTAATGTAAATTCTTGTCTGTTTGGACATGCATTCTGCAAATTAAGGTCAAGCTGTTTTATCTAGGTGAATATTTAAATTAACTATGCTAAATATTTACAAAGATTTTTCTCTGCTTGAACATGTGGTGTCCAAATTGAGGCCTGGCTGGTTGACTGCCTTGGGGAAAGGGAGTACTTACTCTGTGCTGGCAAAGAGCATCAAGAACTTTGGGTTTGAGCCCTGTGCCTTGCTGCATTTATAGATGGAAGGTGATGGAAAACTATGGTGGTGTCTGGTCTCTTCTGAGCTTGAGATAAGGAGGGAAAATGGACAAAGAACAGCGAGAAAGTGCTGTTCGGAGGCAATTTTTTCTGTTAGCTACCTACCAGGGATGGGGTGAACCAGTGGCTCTGCTCATGCTCATCTGCATGACTGCATGCTGCTTTTGTGCATAATTTTTTCTCTCTCCTCATTAACCTTTACTTAGGGCAAAATACCGGTTGGGTCTCTGAAAATGCTGTGTAAAGTTTACTGTCTGGAGTACGGCTGCCTCTGTATCAGTGAGGAAAGTGCCAGTGCTCCATCTCCAGAAGAGCAGAGCTCCTTGTGTGGGGACCACATGGGCATGAGCCACTGTGTGGCCCCGATGCCGCAGACCAAATGCGCTTCCCAGTTGGAGGGCTCGTTAGCAGTGTAACCCACACAGCCCTGTACTTGACGGGAAAATGCTGAGGTGTTTGTTACATAAGCATTTCTGAATGTCTCGGCATGATTGTGTGCTGTCCCCCACAGCACTCTCCTTGTTTTTCCATACTCTAATATAAGTTCCCTTGTTCAGCATTAGAAGCCTTCCACTCTTGTTCTGTATTGTTATCTCTTGCCAGTATGTAAGCAGAATAATAAATTCAGCATCAGGTGTGACTTTCCAATAGACTACAACAATAGTTGTGATGGGGCAAGGCATCTCAAAAGGCAACCAAAGCTTTATGCCTTTTTTTTGAGTGAAGGTTTATTAATTCATCTGCACTTCCTTAGCATTTATGAGGTTGTAAGAAGTAGAATCTGTGCATATAATTACTTTCAGGAGAAATGTTTCATGATGGATGCTTGAAAGAAAAGAAGTGATGTGGTTTTATTTTGTTTTTAATAAAAGGAGGCTTCGCTACCTACTGCACTTTTCTTCCGAGAGACAGACTACCATCCTACCAAGGCAGATGTTGCTGCACATCTTTCTTTGTCTTTAAATTCAGTTAATGTTGATTATGGATCTGATTTAGCCTGCACTGCTGTGTACAATACAAAAGAGAAAATTAAAAAATACCCACCTAGGAAACCTCACTGGAGCTAAAAGCAATGAGTAGCATGGAAGATAAGGATTCCTGGTGACCAAATGCACAGTAGTGTATGTCAAAATACAGTACTGCATGTATCAATTTTAAAAGAACAATTTATTTTTTATTAAAAAAATACATTTAAATCTGATCTCTCCTGAGTGTTCTGGTTGTCATTTTCTTTAGCCAGTAGAAACCTGCCTTTCTGGTTTATGAAACCATGGTGCTAACATGTAAAGCAAGATGTTATGACTCATTCAAGCAATTCTTTGTTCTCTCTTGAAAGCATTGCTGATGATATTTTCAAATATACCTGAGTTTACCCCTAAGAATGCAAGCCTCTAGCAAGTCTGAGCTTAATGCAAGGCAGATTATGTAACTTTTGCAATGCTGTGTGATGCGAATGTAATCCTGTTAATATCTTTTGTTAACATCTTTTGATAGTTTTAGTTTACTGGTTTGCTGATTTTGCTGTAACTTTATCAGGTAAAATAAGATGGCTTTTCTTAGTCTGCAAAACTTTCTTCAAATGCAGGAAAAATATATTTCAGGACTGAGAAGCAGCCACATAAGGATTCATCAGCAAAGCTGCTTTCTTAACTGCACCTGAAGAGTCAATTTACTTGCATGACACCCTGAAATCATGTGGCTTAAAATGAGAACTTTAATGGAAAACGAGGTTGCAGTGGTTTCAGCAAGGGTCAGTGTTTACCTGAAGAGTGCTCCTTGGTGCTGAGAAAATACAAGATGAAGGAAGGTGAGGTTAGAGGGGTGTGCAGACAACTGCTGGCTCTGCTCTCATCCTGGCAGTTCTCTTGCGAAATGCTGCCATGTGTACACGCAGGCGTTGCTGAAGAATGTGACAGGGACTGGTGAGGAGGGCTACGGAGCTGAGGCGAACCAAAGTCTTTGGGTATCTTGTTGCTGTAGAGGTGGAGGAGCCCCAGCCATTGTAAACTGGATGGTTTTGCTTAGCCTTTCTCCACAGCTGGACCCACTTGTTTCTGCAGGACCTGCAATGATGAAAGTGAAGTTGTGGCAAGAGAGGACATGAACTGAACAGACATTTGTGTTTTTTCTCAGTCTAGCAATATAAGTAAAAAGGAGTTAAAAAAGGTTTTTACAGGTTGCTGCCATTTATCTCTGAAAGGAAAGAAGGGAGTCTCTTAATTTCAGCCAAAGCAGGTGTGAAACATGCGTGTGTCTTATGGATAATACGCTAGCTTTAGCCTCCATGGGAGGAAAGCTGACCCAAAGACCATTTATGTACAATCGTTGGCTGACTGTAGAAGACGACTTCAGAAGGCTAGCTGAATCCTAAACTGGTGCATAGTTATGTAAGGTAAAGTCCAATAAGACTTAAGCTTCTTTGGTACGTTGTTAGTTTGATTACCCGCAGGAGCTTGTAGCATTATTGTAAGATACTGGAATGGAAAATTGACAGCTCCACCTTTACTGCTGGATTACTATTTTTTAGTTCTGCTATTAAAATCAACTGGCGCTATAAATAACGTTACTGGTTGTGTAAAGAATGGAAAGCTCATTGAAAGCAAACAGATTTGAGCTTTGCTGATTGCAGCAGCTCAACCATGCCTTCAGTGGACATCACTATGTGTCCCCTGTAAGCCATGGTGCATGCAGCCCTTTTTATGCCTTCTGCAAGGGTTTACTAACCACATTTTGTTTAAATGCATCAAAAGCCTGTGGCTCTGAGCAGATAACGATGGAGCTCCTTCTATCTATAATATTATTCAAATGTTTATTACCCAGTTGGAAGTATCACCATCGTTTACCTGCAGGTCATTTGGAGTCAGGGCTGCTCATTTATTTTGAGCTTTTCCTCTGCCTATTTCTAGTGCCTGTCCAGTCCTACGTTCCCAAGACATTGTTGTACTGTTTAAATGACAATGGAAACAGTTCCAATTGTGAAGGTAATTTGCCTCATATGGCATATGGTGAGATAACTACATGCTTTTTAGTGGAACATCTCTGGAATAATAACTGATTTAAAGATAATATGAGGAAGGACAATTACTACTTCAGTCTTGAATCCCTGCTGTCTCATAATTTAACATTTAATTTTTTTTAAAAGGTGTTTGTTATGTCTTTTTGCTGTAGCGCTTCTGATAGTGACTCCATAGCTAAGAGGGGCTGATTCTTATCTCACATTATTCTCACAACCCAAGCTCAGTTTCTTGTTGAGGAATCTGATGTATTGTATTGCTCTGCTTTATCCAAAATGCTAAAATAAGATTTAGTGAACTTCTGCTTACCTTAATCATGTTTTCCCCCAAAATTATTTCAGTTTGGTGGCTGATCAAGTCATCTTACCGTCCATGCTGGGGGAATATGTCATTACAGTGGCTTAGTGCAAGCAAACTTGTATGATGGCTTTGCACTGTTACACACCGAGAACCTTTCAATAACATCTCCTGGCTTAAGCAAGTGTATAGGAAGTCTGATGGATACACAATTCCCAACCTACCAGAAATATTTGCCTTGTTGTGACTTGTTTAGGGTGTGAGTGGCCATCTGAAATCGTTGTATTGGCCCTGCCGTGTGACTAGGTACAAATCTTGACCAAATGCACTACTAAAAAAAACATGGATTGCATCTTCACTGTTGTTATGTGATTGATACTTCACCAGCTAAGCTAACTTATATGATTTGTTAATCAGTATTATTTGCCATTTTAATTTTGAAATTATTTGTTCGTAGGCTAAAAAGGTAAACAGCTCAAACAATATCCCACAGCTTCCTCCTCCTGTTTCTTTTCTCTCCAATGACTTTACTACAGTCTGGCAGTTTATACAATGTGAAGTAGTTAACCAAAACCTAATTATGAGTTATGTCCATATTTTCTAGTGGAATTTAGGACTGTAATAGTCTAAGGCTCTAATTGATTCTGAGGGGAGATCACTCTGTGTAATTATTCTCTGTCTTCCTAGTCTGTTTGTTGTTGGCTGCCAGGCAAACTGACAAATAAGAGGCAGTCAGGTGGAAGTGAGCTTTTTATAATGCATTCTCAACAGTACAATGTTGTTTGCAATATTGTCCCCAGCATTGTTTGCAAATAGCGGTATAGACCCTTAATGAAGTACTATTCAATAAAACAATGGGATTATTTAAATTCAGGGTCCTGGATTATTTTGACTTCTACTATCAAAAATATTTTAAAAGAAAACAAAAATCAACCTTCTTTACAAAGAGTGGTAACAGAGCAGCTAACAATGTATGATTTAGATCTTAAGGGCAAAGTTTTGCTTCCTGATCTTTGCTGTCAGAATTTGAGTGACAGGCCCGTACCAAAAGGAAAAAGATGAGGAAAAGGCTGAGA